>CM052148.1:4653425-4744221 GCA_028455555.1 Augochlorella aurata
TTCTATCGTTGCCTATGTGGTTCTCAGATTTCGCAAAATCAGTCTTTGCCAGTTTTCTCTCGCAATGTTTCCTTCCCGTAACCCATTTTTCTTTATTATTGTCAATTAATTTCACATTTTTTTGCTTTAGTTTTATTGAATTCAATTTTTTGATTTTTAAACTCAGTTTATCTTTTCTGTCTTCCATATTCATACGATACGATTTACAATTTTCTGCGCACGTGTTCGCTTTACTGCGTACCTTTTCCGAAGGCGGAAACGGAAAGAGTGGTTGTTACATACGTATGGCTGCCTGGGACAGCGTGCAACACTAGCGCTAACCACTACAGCGGACAAAAATGGTTCCTTTATTATTCACTACATACAACAATAACAAATAATAAAGAGTTTTGAATGATAGTGCATTAATTTAAATCATGTATTCTCGTGATAACAACTTTTCACAAAAATTATTATAAAAGTAAGCCGTGTGATTAACAATAACCAATGAAATGATAGTAGACTAGCAACCATTTTTCATCAATCAATTATCGATTCCAACCATTCGATTGTAATGCTTAAATGTAAGAATATATACCTCTGTACTTCGTAATATAATTAAATTAAACTATGTATTTAATTAAATGAAGTAATAATAAGTTAAAATATAAGTTAACTATTACTATCGAATGAATAATTTTAGTAATTTTGTACATGATGGAAATGGGGTACATAGTATCTATTATTCAAATATTAAAACTCCAGAACAACTGAAGACAATAAAATGAAAATAATATAAAATGAAAAAACAACAAAACATGATAATTTGAAATATAGATGCATATCATCTACAGATAACTATAATATTTAAAAGTCTTAACGCGCAGGAGTTGCAGAACATAAATTAGTGTTAAACAAAAGTGCACGTTCCACACGGACAACTTTCTTGCGGGCAATTTCGATAGCAGTTTATCTTATCGAACGATGTTACGATATCTTCTATTAATTTCATATTTTTAAAAAATTGTTAATATTTGCCGAGATCTTGTATGCGCAAGGATGGTGTAATGTTTTATCGGTGCTGGGATAACGTTCACAACTTACTGCACCGAGGACCGTCACACTTGGTTAACCAAGACAATCGGGATCAACGATCAGTTGCAACGCACGTCAAAGGTAGCCTTGTCGATAGTTGGTCGGAATTATTTCTTTCTTTGTTCTTTCCAAAGTTTCTACGTTCTTTCTCCATTTTCTTTAGTTGTCGTTTTGTAAACAATAACCTAAATTATTCTATTTTGTTACTATCGTGTAACTCTTTGTTCTTGCGTTACAGATAGTTATCGTGAAGCAATTCGCAAGAACAAGAAACAGAGTTCCGCGGATATGCTTCGCTTAGTGCTAGCTGCGAGCCTTCCTCGAAATACTAAAAAGTACAATGGTCAAAACACCGCGATATATTCGAGTGTTGTTATATTTGTGTATCGGTTGGTCAATATTTTGCGCGATCTTTTTTACATTTCCGAATTATTTTCGCGAAAGGATTTCAAAAAGATTCATCGTGAAACAATCGGAAGAATATGAGAAAAAGATACTGGACGTTACGAAAATGTTACCAAGAGAACGAAACTTCAGTGACGAACAGGTATGTTCGTGTTTTTGTGAGCACATTTATTGTTTTTAACATTTATTTTCATCGAATTTTTGGAGCTCCACATTTAAACATTTTTTTAATCGATCCCTGACCAATCTTCGATATAATTTAATGGAAGGGGTTGCCATCATCAAAGAGCAAAAAAACTACCGTAATTGTGACCAACTGCTTGTCGCTTCTTATGACGAATAAATCACTAGCTCAGTTTTTGTGCTTACAAGATAATTAATTCGTGTTTTCTATCGTATCAGATTGGTAATATGACTTCGCTTGGAAGGTGGCTCTTGTCTTCTGAGGGAAGTTTACCACCGCCGAGGATTAATACCAAAAAGAAACCATTTTTTATTTTAATTTGGATGCATGGGAAATTCTTGGAACGCAGGCATATCAAACGCTTTACGAACAAAAAGTTAATAAAATAGCGCTGTTATGCTAATAGAGATAGTAGATAAATATAGTACAATGAATTTAGTAATACCGATACAACTTCAGTTCTATTTCAAATAAATGTAATAAACGATAATTACGAAAAGATTATTTTCAGATATTCACCATGGGAAAATTGCTCAGTAACTGAGTGCGTGTTGTCGTACCGGTCAAAAGACATAGCTATCGCGGATGCAGTAATATTTCATTTACACATGACAAAAGCCGTGTCAGATTTGCCACCTAGACAAAGGCGGGAACAAAGATGGATTTTCTTAACCGACGAATCACCGATGCACACTTTTCTTTATGGAAACCAGCAAATATCTGATTACAATGGTCTGTTCAATTGGTCAATGACTTATCAAATGGACAGCGATATTCCAGTACCATACGGACGAGTAATACCTAGATCTCACATAAATTTTAAGAACGAAAATTTTACAAAAGACTTTCTAAGAAACACTAAAAAGAAACTGATTGCTGTGATGGGCAGCAATTGTGCTGGAAACAACAACAGATGGAGTTACGTGAGCGAGCTTAAAATGATTCTTCGCGACGATCTAGATATATATGGAAAATGCTTAAAAGGCAACGTAACCGCATGTCCGGGCCATTTCGACAGTGACTGTCAGGGTCTGAATGTTTACAAATTTTATTTAGCTTTTGAGAATTCGAACTGTAAAGAGTACATAACGGAGAAGGTATTCTGGAATGCCTACAAAAAATTAGCAATACCGATAATAATGGGAGCACCGAAAGAAGATTGCCAACGCTTATTACCACCTCATTCATTTCTTCATGTCTCAGATTTCGCTAATCCAGCGACTTTAGTCAATTATATTCGTTATCTTGATCGTCATGATGACGAATATCTTGAATACCACGTATGGCGTAAACATTACAAAGTAATCAATGAGCACGGTTATTTTGGAAGTATTTCGCGACATTACTGTCGTGTTTGCGAGGCTCTACATTATAATTCTCCTACTATTAAGGTTTATGAAAATATGCAGTCTTTCTGGAACAAAAATCGGAACTGTGCATCTTGACATTTTTAATGTTGTTAGTTATACTGTAATATAATGAACAACGAAGTTCATACTATTTAATGGTAATTTATTGTATAAAAGAAATTATCAATTTATAGACGATCTTAAAAATTGGTACATCTGACTGTAATCTTCTGTCACGATTTTTTCGAAAGATATTATTTATCAAATATTTTATATCTCAGGAATTTTGTTCTAATAGAAGATTAATGTATATTGCTGGCAAAAATGTAGAAACCAGTGTGCAGATTTTTAGTATTACTATAACATAATCGCAAGTTTGCACAATAGCGGTTAAGAAATTTTTAATTATTTACTGCATCACATAATGTACTGATAAGGCTATTATTTATTTGAGGCTATAGAGTTGAACTTTGCACTTTGTATGATGCAACATGTGTTAACGTTAGGTGCTACATGTAAAAAGTTCCCACATTATACATTGTGTAATACAAAATAATTTTTTATTAACGTTTTAATAATGATACTGTTTGGTTAAAATGAACACAGCCAAGACTCCGTCACGGCGCGACAGGAGGGTGTCGACAATCAAGGAAGGCACTGATTGGTACTATGCAGCATTCGGCAAAAACCAATCAGTGCCCTTCTCTTATACTAAAATAGAAGTTCTCGAGGAAATCCCCCAAAGCAGAAACGCCTACATCCCCATACAAATTTTCGAGTTCGATAAACGATTGCGATCGAACGACACTTCTGTACCAAACCTCGTCGCGAAAGGTTTTAAAAGCTTCTGTTACAAACCTCGACGCGAAAGGTTCACACAGACTTCCGATCAAAACCTTGTCGCGAAAGGTTCTCAATACAACGGTCGAAATACATGCTTCTGCTAAACCTCGACGCAAAACATTCTCCTTACGCTTACAATGAATGTCTCACAATGGAGACTACGAAAAAGCGCTCAAGGAACGAACGCGGAAGTACAGTCGAGACGATTTTAGTATTTCCCCATTAATTTGACGAAATACCGCGTCGCGTCGTGCCGTCTATCCACATCGGGATAGCTTTGCTCCTTACACCGCGAAGACGAAAAATTTCATGCGGAAACTACGCGACCGAATCGATCAAAGATAACGACACCGAAAAACCCCGGTCGACTCAACAGTCATGAAACTGAAAATACGCAAGACATCTACCAGAAAATTTTTGACAAAATGTCTCGTTCGATATCTACGTGTGAAGCTGTTTCAACGCTCACTTCGATATCGATAAAATTGTGTTACGTTACCGCACTATTTAAACAACGACAATTTTTATCAAAATTCCGGTTCGTTACTC
Organism: Augochlorella aurata; assembly: GCA_028455555.1. NCBI lineage: Eukaryota > Metazoa > Arthropoda > Insecta > Hymenoptera > Halictidae > Augochlorella > Augochlorella aurata. The sequence continues at coordinate 4,657,830 of CM052148.1, forward strand.
CTTCGATATTGCAGTATGCAACACATTGTTTTAATCCGACTCCAGCTATGGCTTCAAAGTGTTTTAAAGGGCACAGCGATCGTTATAATGGCTTAACTGTCAATTCAAACGAAGAATATTGCGAACCAGATATATTTACACGACGTCTTACAAGTATGCAATCTATGTAATGTTTAATAATATAAAATTAGAAGATATTTTACACTTGACGAAACTTTTACTGTTCATTATTTTCATAACATTTTGTTAATTTCTGCAACTTACAAATAGCCTCTGTTTTTTTAAATGTTTATAAACATTTTAGGTTAATATTCTTATTCTAATTGTAACTTTATGATAGCTTCTCTACAAGAGTGGATAAAGGATAAGAAGCGTACAATTTGGTTTCGAGTATATTTACCACATTCTGAATGGGTACCAATACTGGTGAAAGAAAAATTTAAATTTCACCATGCACGGGAAGAGTATGTCACGTTATATCGATGGTTAGTTACAGACGAAGAATGTAATGTTCCACATTATGCTCACACAAATTTAGGTGTTGGAGCATTTGTGTTTAATGAGAAAACTAAAGAAATTTTAGTTGTTAAGGAAAAATACACACATAAAAGATCATTTTGGAAACTGCCGGGTGGATATGTTGATCCAGGTATGAGTAGCCAAATTTTATTGTAAAGTATCAAATCTGATAATTAATAATTTGTTCTGTTACACTAGATGAAGATTTAGAAACAGCTGTAAAAAGAGAAGTTCTCGAAGAAACTGGTATCGAAACTACTTTGAAATGTTTAATTGGTTTTAGACATGCTCACAACTTTGCATTCAACTGTTCTGATATATATATCGTTTTTTACTTAGTTCCTAATAGTCTTGATATTAAAAAATGTGATAAAGAAATTTCTGAATGTCAATGGATGAAGGTAATTAAATGTTGCTCACTATATGTGTGTGAATTAAATATATGTTACCATTATTTTTTTTATTATTCCCACAGCTAACAGACTATTTGGACCACTCAGAAGTACATGCGAATAACAAATTAGTTGCGAGAAAGATGTTGGAATTTTTTGAGCACAAAATGGGTGTTACTGTAAATTATACAGAACATCCTATCTTAAAGAAACCTATAGCCATGTATACTATATCAAAAGTTGATGAAGCAGAATAGTATTGAGTTGAAAATAATTCAGAACTTTAAAGGATTTAATGCTGCAGAACCAGTATAAACAAGTTTTATATTCCTTATACAAATGACTAATAAATAATCCAAAATTATTTTTTAAAAAGTAATGTAATTATACATATACCTTAATTGTAAAATATAATATACAAATTATTTTCAAGTATGTATATAATAAAAATAGAGAATATTTACTTTAATTACAAATATAGAATATAGATGAATATGTAAGTGATTATTTTCATAAAGAATAATGGCTTGTTTACACAAGAGCTGATTATTCCCTCACTCTTGCTAATGTCTCACGATGCTAGTTGGATTGGATACCTCACTGTTGCTAATTTCACATGATGCTGGTTGGATTGGATACTTACACCACATACATATACATATATACAGTAGTGTACCTACTCCTGCATGCTTTTCTTACTCCCTAAGCTAGTGCGCACATCCCCACTATTTTACTGTGTGTCCAATCTACAGTAGATCTAGTCTCAACAGTAAATCGTCAGCCAATCAGGGCAAAGAAAATTTGTATATCGACCCTCACTAACGGATTAAGCTGCAGCCTTAAGTGTGCAGGAGTAGGTTCCATTATTGTATTATGACAGCGTTATTGCCAAGGTGCGAGAACTTCTTTTAGCTACACCGTGTTTAAGGCTTGTACCACAGATCATACATAACTTACTACAGTAATGCATCATTATAGTAAGCACATGCGGGGCCAAACCGCTCAGTAATATAAGAGCAGGTACAGAAACTGCTCTTCTCTGATTGACTGACGATTCACTGCTGAGACAGGATCCACTGTGGATTGGGTGCGCATGAAATTGGTGCTTACACTATGGTGAGGCACGACTGTACAGTCCAACGGGTCAAGCTTGAAAAGAATGACATCACTGCTCTCTGGTGTCAGAACCTATAATCTAAGAGTAGTTTTAGATCTTGATAAGAATGCCTATACTGTAGCCCGTATATAGTACATATCTGTATTGTCGTACTGTGGTCAAAGAGTAACAAATTCTATACAGGAAAATGGAAGAGCACGTATTTATTTAAGGTGATACATCAATTTTTTATGCAATTTTTGAACAAAACATAATTCCTATACATAAATATTAAGAACAATTCGTTTATAGGAAACTGATCGACATATGATAGAAAACCGCTGTCAAGATGAGTAAAATGTACACAACCGCAAACCTTTCTGACAAAGAGTTAAAAGAACAAGGAAATCGTCTTTTCGGTCTCCACAAGTATGAGGATGCGGCGTGCTGCTACACTAAAGCAATTGTGAGTGTCCCATCGAATATAGTATGCAAACAAATTACGACGTTGCATTTGGTTTATGCAGATTAAAAATCCATCTCAAGCACTGTATTTCACAAATCGAGCTCTGTGCCACTTAAGACTTAAGCGATGGGAATCATCCTGCCAAGATTGTAGACGAGCTCTGGACATCGATCCATGTTTAGTGAAAGGTCATTTCTTTCTGGGTCTCGCACTGGTGCAATTGGAACTTTTCGAAGAAGCTGTTAAACATTTGCGGAGAGGTATTTATATGTATCCTTCAATATCAGATTTTATGTTTATAATTCTTGAATAATGGACACCATATGGTAACAACTGAATTAGTTATAACTTCTTTCTGATATTTTTTACATTAATGTGCACATCTTTCTTAACTCCTGGCTGTGTTCTAACAAGTTGGACTCATGATAACAACTTTGGAGTCATGCATCTAACTTTTGGAACCAAATTGGGGCAAAGTGCGAACATTATAAGTCTAACTCATAGAATTAAGATCAGGTCAAACATGAATGTGACAAGTGAGACCTAGTATCAAATTTGGATCATATAGAGTAAATATTCCTGCTCTAAAAGCATCTTTTTGATCATTTTGACTCTTATTGTGAGCATTCCCACGCATTACTTTGTAAAATTTTGACCCGTTTAATGAGTTAAACGAGATCCGTTAAATGTTTAATGTTTAACTGATTATACCTGGACTTGGTTGAACTAATTGGTACAGTAAGGAGTTAACCACATGTGCTGAAGTAACATAATATACACTTCAAATATATTTCTAATAATTTATTAATATTACACTTCATTATGTTAGGGCAGGTTTGTCATGCGAAATTGTCGGTTAATAGTCAGTGCAAGTAATAGTTCCAAAAATAGAATAGTTTTAAGTAGAACATAATTTTTACTTGATAAAATACATTGATATTTGTTACATTAGTAATGTAAGCAGATGTGAATCAAATAAGTTGAGTATATATGGTTTAATTTTAATAAGAATATTGGTGTTATATAGTTTATATATTCATTACTGCTTTATGAGTACCCTTCTTATCTGGTGCTCATCACATAGAGTCATGCAAATTATGTTCTGTGTTTTCATGTTCTTTGAACAATAATTGTTTAGCTGTTGATTTGGCGAAAGAACAAAAATTGAACTATGGGGATGAGATGACTAGTATTCTGAGGCAAGCCAGGAAACGTCGTTTTCAATTAAGGGAGGAGCAAAGGATAGCACAAGATACTGAATTACACTCATATTTACATCAATTAATAGTAGAAGATGCTGAACGAAGCATTGCTGCATTGCAAGAACAAGAAGCAACAAAAAATACAAATGGAAAAACTGAAAGTGAATCTGCATCTGCTACATTTACAAGAAAAAAAGAAGAAATAGAAGAAAAAAGAGATACATGTATGTCTCGTCTTAATGACTTATTTGAGAAAGTGGATGAACAAAGAAAGGTGAGTTGATATTTTTCTCCTTTTTTATATCAGTTACTTATGGACAAACAAAAATAATAATGATTTATTTGTGATTTTATGAATATATTGAGTAGAAGAGGGAAGTACCTGACTATTTATGCGGAAAAATTAGTTTTGAAATTTTGCAAGAACCAGTAATTACACCAAGTGGAATTACATATGAGAGAAAAGACCTAGAAGAACATTTACAAAGGGTGGGTCACTTTGATCCAGTTACTAGAGTTCGTTTAACTCAAGATCAGTTGATCCCAAACTTAGCAATGAAAGAAGTAGTAGACACGTTCCTACAAGAAAACGAGTGGGCATTATATTATTGAAATGTATAGTTAGCTTACTGTCGTATTTTTATGAGACATTCTTTTTTATTTTAATTGAATATATCCAAGTCATTAATACTAGAAATTATTTTAAAAAAATATAAACGTATTGTGTAGAAACAAAATTTATTACTTTAAAAGTTTCCTAAAGTGTTTGTGTATTACCTATAAAGAAAACAGCACACTGTCCATAAATGGAATTTTAGAAGATATAGGTCTGATCATGTATGAATATAAATGATGTATATTATAATTGTGTATTTCTTTTTCTCATAAATGGTGAATAAAGTAATTTATTTTGTGACACATACAAAATAATTTTTAATTTTTCATACAATTACTTTTAAGAAACAATATATGGTAAGTAAATAAAATCTCAATTACTTGCATTAATGAAATTACTTCATACAGTTTTATTTTTTAGTATGTCACATTTTTAACGTTGAAAAAATTAAAAAACTGTATATTACTAAACACGTTATTCTTTATACTAATGAATTATTTTTTAAGATGTAATAAAGTTCAATGTAATGAGACTAGCGATTCCAGCGACTACGGGTGGTATATAATATTGATAAAATTGTGGACGGGATGCTGCTCCCATTAAAAGTATAATCCACCCTATAAAATATAATATACTGGCTAATACTTGTGATCGAATTGCTTGATACTTAGGAGGAATTTGTAACCAGCCTAATGTACTGCATACTGTCAAGATCAGCCAGCTCTGGTGTAATAAAGGATCTTCAGTGGTCAATCTAATGTCATAACTGAAATAAGTGTATAGTACGTTGGTTATATTTTTCATAAATATTAGCATTAAGACTATCTAGAAACAAACCTGAAATTTTTTGCCCAAACTAAAACGGATGGTATAGCTGGAATAGCAGTAAAACACCATAGTAAAAAAAGAATAAGATGATTCAATATTTTTTGTCTAGTATCTTCATGTTCTTCAGGATCATTTTTCGCTCTTCTAAATCGTCTCGTCCAATTAAAATGTTGCAGTGAAGCCATTAAAAGTTCTTCTAAATAATCTTCATACATTTTCGTTAGATTTAAAAAATAAAGAAACACCGATATTATCATGGCTAAAGCTCCGCAAGTTGCAGGAATTATGGATACAACAAAAATTGTTGTAATAAAGGGCAATTGATTTAATCCACCAAGTAGCCAGTCTGACCATGTTGTTGAAAATGTAATAGCACGTGCTAAAAATCTAGAAAAATTTATAAATTCATTTTGATATAATGAAGTAATACTATACACACATAGTAAGTAAACAATTAAATTGTTTTACCTTACAGCAATACCATGTGCTACTGAACCCAAAAATATAATTGAACAGCACAATCCAATGGTGAATGTAGAAAGAATTGCCATAGCAATCAGACACTCAAAGATTAAACCATGATAGTATGATAAAAATATTGTAACTACTATAGTTGGAAGTTGTTCACGGCTTTGATTAATTCTTATTGAGAGAAGTAATAAGAGTAAGCTAATAATTGTTGTATATAGTAAATACCAGCGATCCCTGACAATAATAGAAATTCTATCTATAATACCACCTTCCTGAATATTGAATATATAAGAACATGCTGGATTTAAAGTTAATCTTAAATATGGGGAAACGTTAAATTGTTTATAGTTTGTTTGAATTTTCATCGTCTTCGGCCCGTTATCTCTAAAAACATAAAAATTTGTACTGTTTACTTGCTCTTTAGAAATTATACAAGAATTTTTAACAATTATCTGTTCTTACATGGGCGTAAAAAATTGAATTTGTGAGACACCAACGCTCCCTGCCTCGCATAATTCGACAATCACTTCAACATTATGCGTTACATCTGTACATTCAGATACTAGTTCAACTGTTATGACGCTTATGCTGCTATCAATAGTAGTATAATATCTCACATGTCCAATATCTGACTTTTTAATTTGGGGTTTTTTAAGTAAAGTGTCGAATAAAGGCATACTTCTCTTAATGGATACATATCTTGATTCATAAGAATGTAAATCAACATTTACTAAAACATGTTCATCTAAATCATTTGGAGTAATTCGTACTACAATATGTGTTGCACCATGATAATTGACTTCTTGAAGATTTAAGTCAACAATTTTTCTCGAACGATGTAGACGATCTGGTAGAAGTAATGTTCTGTTTGACAAATTCCAACCCCAAGTACTAAAAGATACATAATATAACAATGTTTCCGATTTATACATATATTACTTTATTTGTAAATAAAAACTGTAATTACCAAACTCTTGATTGTCCTTGTATACTGGATGCTGTGCAAGCAAATAACCAGTCTTTAGATTCCAAGTTTATGGTGTCAATAGTTAATTCATCTGGTTGCCCAATCAGTCTAATCATAAGGTAAATAGGTGTTCTTTTAGATGAACTTTTACTGCTCCATGTATACTGCCTTCGAATATCTTCTATCCATTCACCACCAGGTTCAAATTGTATTGTTTCTTTTGAGTGATACAATCTTTTCCCATAAATACGCTACGAATTAATTCTATTAGAAACATTACATGAAAATGATAATGAATTCAAAGAATTTCTTACATGATGAAAATGATACTTTAAAGCTTGCATTCTTTCTTCAGAATTGGAAGAAATTCTGGGAGGCCTATGAGAAACATTAACGGAATCGAATAATGAACGTACAATAGCAAGAACTAATTGTCTACACCAAAGAATGCTCAAGTGGTCTGTAGATTTCCACACATCTGGAATACTGGTTGAAAGAACATTAATATCTGCAGTAGGATCTAAGAGTTGTGTTGTAGTCACAAGTGTATCTCTTGATCCACCTCCTATTGATATAATGTTTATCCCTGCATCTTTAATGTCATTTAAACGGTTTTCTAAATTATAATAATAATTGGCAAAAGTTCTGTCCAGCATCAATGTAGGTGTATGAGGAGTAGCTAAAGTTATAATGATGTTTGTCACACTGGTATTTACGTTAGGCGTTAATAAAACAGAACCTTTAGCAATAACACCTCCCTAAAATGATAGAAGGATTGTTTAGTATATATATATTACAATAATTATGTAATTGCTGTACTTGCCATTGAATGTCCTATAAGTATAACATTTTCCACACTGATCTTGTATAAACTCAAAATTTTTTGTATACAGTGTGAAACATAGAAAGTTTCATCCATTAATACACCTTGAATTAATAATCCATTAATTAGTAAACTAAATATACTAATTTTGTATAAATATTAACAAGTATTAACTAATTATTTCTAGAAAGAGTTTCATATGTATTTATATTCAATACCTCCATATAAAGCAGAATAATCCTTGCCTAATGAAACTGTAAAATAGTCAAAGTGAAATGGAGTTCGCTCTTTTAAACTCTTCCTTAAACTCACTGATGCAAGAGATCTTACTAAGGGAAAAAAGCATGCTTTTGTTATAAACAGAAGAAATCCAAAGTAGTTTCATAAGGAATATAAAATATGCGAAACAATTGTAAAAACCTTGCTCATGAGATCCAGCATTTCCTGGTATAAAAAGAACAGGTATTCCTGAGAAATGCATTCTTCTATGCTTTTCTGTAACAAAACCTTCTCCGTATGCATACAATCCATATCTAGGATATCGTTCTTCTATTTCATTATCCAAAGAGATTCTCTAACGATAATAAAATTTCATATTATATAAAAATAACGATGAAATAAAATTATAATTTTTAAAATAGATACATCTCTTAGATAATGTTAATTGTTCTAATGACAAATTTCATAGAATTTTATTAGAAATAATAGTTTGTATATGGACTTCTACATTTCATTTATTATATCCAAAGTTTCTAGTCTTGAGTAATATAATTTAGATTACTCAGCGAGAGGGAGGGTAAAAATAAATTATACTAACATTCATTCATTTTGTTTTAATTACATAAAAATTTCATATTTTTGTTTACGTACCACATATTGTGGATATTCAAACATATATGTCATATCGCAAGTATTTTCTTCAAAATCCGTAACATAACGAGCAGCTCCAAGAATGTAAAATAAAAGAAGCAACATTAAAAGTGAAAAACTCAAGCAATAGAGTAATATAGACCTAAACAGTATCATTTCTATTATTTAGTTTAGTAGCTTATACGAAAAGACCAAAATTGAATAACAAAAAGAGATTTATTAATTGGTGCGACAAATAAACAAACGAGAAGTGTAAATGGAAGGTTTTTGTTATATATCAGTCATGTTATGGTCTAATAAAAAAAAAAACAATGAAATTTCAACCGAAGAAAAGTAACTGACAAGAATTATTATGGTTAAGTTATAAGATTACGACATTGTGAAGACAGAATTGGTTACTGTTACTACACATATGCACGTGTAGGATGTACATGCAACCCATTTAATGACTACGCTACTGCGCAATCCCGTTGATTTCGCTATAAAAAAGTGTGTACATTTAAAAAAGTAATGCGTTATAATAAAAGATAATATTAATAATTAAAAACTATTGATGGATACTCATATGCGAATGGATTTTAAAACATCATTCACTTGATTTTATGTTTGAAAAACAGTTCAATTTCATATTGTATATACATATTTGAATATCGATAGATACAATTTTGATTTAAAATACAGTATCAATGTTATAATGTACAACAAATATTTTCATATAAATACCAATAGAGTGTTTTGACTAAAGCTCGCGAGAATATCACGAACTTTCAGGTGAAAGGATACTCTTAGTTACAAAAAAAAGATCACCTGACGTTTACAACGCATACTATGTTTGCACAGTGTTCCTATAATGATAGCACGCAAATAATACTTACGTGACTATATAGTATATTGTGATTTTATTTATAATGGAAAAGAAGGGAAGAATTATAAAATACAAATTACTAAACAAAGTATATTTGTGTTAATTAAACATACATCATTATAGATATATAAAATTTATTGCGCGTTTCGACATATACATATATTTTTATAAAAGTTGGAATAAGATAACAATGAAGGAGATAAGGTATCTTTCATGTAATATTGATTTTTTCAATTTTATATGTTCTACAAATTTTCATTCCTAGATCCATGGTTTATCTTAAATGTCTTAAAATTAAACTTTTAAAAAATAGACTTTATTACATAATTACTATGAATAATTAGTTTTCGTTGTAACAAATGTGCTCCTAGCGTGTACCATTACATTTTTTACAAATTTTCAAAGCAACTTCTGATGTTACATTTTTTCTCATTAAATCAAATTTGAAGACATACAAAATCACCAAGTCATTGTATAAGAGCAGATAAAGATATCTATGCAGTTTAGAGCAATCATATAAAGTTAGTGTTTCCTTTGAAAATGAAGTGTAAATATCAAGTTTTAATCAACAGCATCTTCTTTTGATACACTGAATGGCTCTGCTATGACTTCTGCTCCACTATCAGCAATTACAACATCCTTGGTTGGTTTGTCTCGAGTATCAGTACTTACATTTTCAATTTTTCGCACTACATCCTATAAAGTCATTTATTTATAAATATATGAAGTAAGCATATAAGATACTTTAAAATCTTTTAAGATTACTATAACATACCATTCCTTTGATTACTTTGCCAAAGACAACGTGTCTACCATCAAGCCATGGAGTTTGATTCACAGTAATGAAAAATTGAGATCCATTGGTGTCTTTTCCAGCATTTGCCATAGACAACCATCCAGCACCATAATGCTTCAATTTGAAGTTTTCATCTTCAAAACGGTTTCCATAAATGCTATGTCCTAAACAAAATATTTAATTACATTGGGTTAAAGAATGGATATTAAATTGTACTGCACAGATCTTATGATAAAATAGAAATTTACCTCCTGTTCCATCTCCCCTTGTGAAGTCTCCTCCTTGAATCATAAATTCACGAATAACTCTATGGAATTTGCTACCCTTATATCCTTCTCCTTGGGGTTTCTTAGCCAATTCTATAAAGTTCTTAACTGTTTTTGGTACAGTCTTTCCAAAAAGACCAATTTCAACTCTCCCTATAGATTCCCCATCAATGGTAATGTCGAACCAAACCTGTGTGTACAAATTGATTAATTTTTTTACATTTTATGAGTTACTTTCCATAGATTCTTCTTACTCTCCTTCCCCATATTTTTTCAAAATTTATACATTATAAGTTATAAACAAGTAAACTTGATGTTATTTTTCAATAAAAAGCTGAGACATATATTGTTCTATAATAATAAATTTCGTTTTATTCACAGAACTTTATTTTTATCTACTTTGTACGAAAATCGAAGTTCTTTGTTACTGTGTCCGTTATATTGTGCTATGTGATTTATTTACCTTATCCGTTACTTTCGGACCCTTTTTATCGTCAGCATTGCTACTCGAACAGAAGACTGACACCGCGAGACCCACTAATAAAAGTAATCTCATTGTTTATTAAAAAGATTTTAATTTAACAAGAAGCAACCGGACAAAGGCAACCGGACGACTGCGCTCTGTCAGAATGGAACACAGTTGGAAAGTGAATCCTTCGCGCAGGCGTACACGTTAGAAATGTGTGATCTGTTGATTGGTTAGATTACATTCACTTCGCGCAGTAACGTACAAACAATTTTTATAAGCGTAAAATTCTGTACATATTTACATATATATGTACGGATTATTACATTAGAATACATTAATGTTTCTTTTAAAGAATTTTGTAGAAACATTTAGAGCTCAAAAGATTCAATTTAAGGAAGTAGATAAGTTACATTATAGGTACAATCAATAAATCAAGATCAAAAATACTACGTGACATTATTTTTATAATATGTTGACATAAATAATAAGTGTGCACAAACAAACTAACGTATTTATATATATATGTATATATATATATATATCCTTTAGGAGGTATGAATAACTATCCAAGTGGAGTGTAATTTATGTGGAAAAGATCGTACATTTAAAGAAAAATTGGTTTATATCGTGCTTCATACCCAAAGTAATTCATTGTTTTCTATTATTCACTCATTTTGATATACAAATAAAATATGATGACAATTATTATAAAAACAATTTAATTTTATTACCATAGTAACAAAAATAATTTTCGCTTCGAAGCAAAAGTATTTGCGATTTTTAAAGTTTAGCATGTTCAACATCGTATCCAAGATGCATACACTGAAATGAATGAAACAGTTAGTCTATTCTCATACAATCTAAATCTAAAGGATGTCTTTTCATCACAGTTGTGTCCATTACTACAATCTATGGTTCGTTTTTGTTCGGTCATTACACGATTCAGTCAGTATATACACACATATCAGACTGCACAAAGACGACAAATGCAATTGGATATGCAATGAGAAAAGAAATGATTGTTAAAATATGGATGTTAATACAAATTTATATTTTTAAGTTCTAATTTAGTTTTGCTGCAATCGATGTAACCCGTAATAGAGTCACAAAGTTTGATTATTTTGCAATTTTTCATTAGATATTAACAATACAACTGCAAAAATAATCTAATACAAATAATTTTAGCAGAAGAAGAATACATTTGTTTAAAAAAAATTTGTTAAATTAATATCGTAAATGTATCGAAAAGTGACGGTTTGACTATTGGATTTGAAGCGCGCTATTTAAATCTGTATCAGCTATTACGATGTTTCTATAATTTTTTGTACGTGTTTTTCTAACATTTGTAAACCGTTGGTTGACGTAAATTGTTGTCTTTAATACTATTTCTAATGATGTAGTGCTTATTTGTGCTTAATAATTTGTCTTAAATTTTATTATAAAATAATATACAAAAAATAGATACACTGATTCAAAAAATACTCTTCACTTATGTATATATATATATTTCAGTTTGTCATGCTTAACCTTTAATCTTGGACCATTAACAACTCAAAAACTTAACTCTTTATAGAGTTATGAAATTTTTTTATTTGTATTTTTCCAAGTCAGTTCCATGTTCTGTATATTTCTGGGACATTCTGTAATAATATTGTATGTTGCTAAAATTTTTATTTTTCTATGTTTTGCGGATTAGAAAATTCTTCGAACATTCTAAATGAAGAAGATCGAAAATTACATAAATATAACAAAATTTTGCTAGAGACAAAAGTTAGTGAACACATGAAATTATAATACCTTCAAAATAATCAAATTAGTCACAAAACAGAAGTATTTACTTGATCGTAGACCTATTCCAATGGAATGAAGAGAACAATTTTTTCTAATTCTTGTACGCGTCAAACAAAAATACATACATATTTACGTAATCACAAATACAAACTCAATGGAAATTCCTTTTCAACCTGTACTCTTGTGAAGCTTATTGAAGCTTACTTCAAGCGATAAGTGAAGCCAACCGGTGTCGCGTGTACATTTATTGCAAATAAACAGAAATTATTTTGTAACGTTTCGAAAGCTGTCAAGGAGATTGAAACTAACAAGGTGTGTATTTTTTGTGGATATTATGGTTAAAGGATGAAAATCATTCTATGATTTTACAGTAAATGGGAATAGTAATATTATTGTATATATTGAATTATTTCAATTATCGAAATGATAGTGCATTTTTGTGTTGCTTATGAAATATTCAGTGCATGTCTTATCGATAATAACACGAATTTTTTTTATTGTAATCTGCTCAAAATTCCTGGTAGTACACTTTATAAATTTAAAGATAACATGATATTATTTTTAGTAAATGTGACACATAATCTTTCGCTAACTAAACCTTTCGGAATGATATAATAATTTATTTTTATTTGTATTTAAATTTTAAAGATGGAAGACGATACAGATGCTAATAATACTATGACAAAGGCAACTTCAAATGATCATCCTCCTGAAGAATGGATAGATATTTTAGGGAATCGACAACTTAGAAAAAAAGTAGTGAAGCAAGGGAAAAGTGGAACTCGACCAGTTAGGTCTGAAATATGTACATTGAAAATTATTGGCAAGCTAAGTGATGGTACAGTTGTCGAAGAATATGAGGATCTTAAAATTCAATTAGGTGATGTTGAAGTAATTCAGGTAGTTATCTTAAAAGTTTATTCAATATAAAATTTATTCAGTAAAAGACTACAATAATTTAAAGATAAGTGTATTGTGACATTATTGTTATGCAGTTTATTATATCCTCTAATAGGGATTAGATCTAGCCATTGCTCTTATGGATATAAATGAAGTTGCTGAAATTGAAGTAGACCCAAGATTTGCTTATGGTCAGTTAGGCAAATTACCAACTATACCACCTAATGCAACTATTTTATATACAGTTGAATTAAAATCTATTGAAATGGTAGAGGAAATAGAAACACTTAGCATTAAGCAGCGGAAAGAAATTGGGTAAGTAGTTCCACTGCAATTATTGAACTATGAGTATTTATGCAGTTCCATATTTTTATATTTAAATTTTAATGAATTAAAATAAAATGAAACTCTATTTCTGTGTTACAATTGCAGTAATTATTAAGTACATCAAATTCCACAGCCTATTAATTGTTAGTAATTTATTCTTTTATAGGAATAAGAAACGTGAACGTGGAAATTGGTGGTTTGATCGGGATGAACCAATGCTTGCAATACAGTGTTACAGAAGAGCATTAGAATTTTTAATACCAGCTGAAAATCGTTCTTCATATCAAACCGAGATAGAAGATTCAGCTACTGATGCAGAGTTGCAAGCATTGTTGGAAGATTCTATGAAAGTATATAATAATTTAGCAGCTGCACAAATGAAGACACAAGCATATGATGCAGCATTGAAAAGTGTAGAAAGTGTTTTAAGTTGCCAACCACAAAATGTGAAAGCACTTTTCAGGAAAGGTATCATTACTAACTATTTAAACTTGCACATTACAAACTGTGCAATACAAATACTTATATGCATATATTTGCAGGAAAAATTTTGCATTATAAAGGAGAACACACATCAGCATATCAGACATTACTCCAAATAGTGAAATTAGTACCAGATACAAAGGCTGTTCAAACGGAGTTAGCTATTTTGAAAGAAAAGATTACTAAAGATGCTCAACATGAAAAAAACTTATACCGCAAAATGTTTGGTACACACAAAAATACTAATACATCCTTAAAAAATGTAAAGAAGGAAACTAAAAGTAAAACCATATCATATGTTTCATGGAGCATAATGGGTGGGACAACTGCAGCGGTGGCAGGATTCCTTTTATATAGATTCATTTTGTGAGAAAAGATAAAGAATAAATAAAATGTAGAAATCGAATGGGACATATTGTAAAATGTACTAATACACAGTTAAACATTGTTAATTAATTATGTTCATCAAAATATGAATATAAAAACGTACACAAAACAAATATTTATAACTATAAGTGTGTATATGTGTGAGTATACTTCTTGTAAATCAAATTTCTGTACACTTTTGTCGATAATATATACTTTTCAGTAGAAGATTGTTTAGAATTTCACTATTGAAATACTATTTATACTTGTAATTAAATAGTAAATTCTTTGGAATTGAAGCGGAATACAAAATTTTTAATTAAATATCAAGAAGAAATGCATAATTATTATAATTTTCTAAATGCTGGTTAAATTTCAACCATTAGGAACTGTCATAAATTATCACATTTTTTCAAATCATTGTTTTGTCATTATTATTTATACTTACAATAACCTTGGTCATTTTACATAAAATCTATATGATATGTACATTTCTAAATCATAATATTTATGTAAAAAAGGTGTAAAAACAATTTAAAAGGTAAATAAATATTTTCTTTAATTCTATTAAAGATTTAAAAACGATGGAAAAGGTTGATTTAAGTAATTATCTATTGGAGTCGTATCTACTTTGTTAATATTGGAATCCACAAAAAGTGATGTTCCTTCAACAGTTCCGAACGATAACTCAGAATAATTTGAATTTTCGAAAAATGGTTGATCTGTATTTAAAATTTCATGATGAAATTCCAGATCTTGATAATTATTAAGATTCAATATTTCATTAGAATTTGTTTCAAACTGATCTATAAGATCATTCATTGTCGATGTTTTTGGGCTGGTAACTTCTACTGTAACAATTTGACCTGCATTAATATCTACTAACGAGAGAACTTGAGGAACAGAATCAGTAGTAGTTAATAAATTTGAGAGTTCTAATGATAAAATTGGGTTTTCACAAAGATCATGAGAGTCGGGCACTGCTTGTAATTCGAACCTTGAATCAATATGTTCATTAATGATATTCGTTTTTGTGGTAGAGAAAATTTTATCACTTGAAGTTATATCGAAGTTTTCTGTAACTTTTAATTTTTTTGGCTTCAGTTTTTTCGGTATTTCTGGCACTGGAACAAGATGGCCATCTTCCGTTTTCATGAGTTTTACAACCTGTTGAATATGATATATGCCATGAATGTATATTTCATTTAAGTATCTTAAATAAATACTACAAGATAGACAATTAAAGTTGATTGTATTCACCTTCTTTTTCTTTACAGACACAATTCTATGACAAGTTTCCATATGACGAGTGAGATGATGTGATCTCTTGAAAGCAGTACTACACTGCATACAAACAAACGGTCGATGTTGTTGATGAGATAGTTTGTGTCTTTTTAATAAACTATTTCGTTTAAATGTTTTACCACATTCATCACATATAAACTGTCTTTCTTTGTTATGTACATAAAGTACATGGTCATTAAGAATACTAATGCTAGTAAAAGTTTTACCACACTGTTCACATATAATATTTCTCTGTTCTATGTGTAACTGTTTATGCCTATCCAAATCTGATTTTCTCGCACATTGAAATGTGCAGCCATATATGTTACAAATAAACCTTTTATCTCCTTTATGTATACGTCTGACATGTTGATCAAGTGCTCTTTGTGAAATTAAATTTTTGGAACAAACTGAACAGGTAAAAGTGCCTGTTATAGATACTTCCTTTTTTACTTTACTGAGATGTAAAGTAGATTCCAAGTGACGAGAATAATCATCTTTTTTAGCAAAAGAATGCTTACAGTCTGAGCAGAAGTAAATGCCTACAACAGAAAGAATTTCTTATGAATATTGTTTGTATATCCTAAAATTTTGTTAACTTTGATAACTAAATTTTGAAAACTCACCACTATTCGAGATTTTATTATGACTCAACTTTGAAGAATGTACTGTTCTGTAATGTTCATGAGCTTTCTTTTTAGATGCAAATGTAACGTCACATTTGGAGCATTTATGATTATCATGATTCTGGATATGTAGTAGGTACGTTTGTTCAATACTAAATGCTTGTAAGCATCTGCTACATTTAAATTTCTTTATACAATGGTGTTCTTTGTGTTTTTTGTCATCTTCTTCTGGTTTTAACATTTGTCCACAGTCCGAACAAACTTTCCCATTTTCATAACTATGCTTTGCTCGATGACGATTTAATAAAGTACGCTTAGGGAAGCTACGAGGACATGCATCACAAGTATGTGGATATTTTGTTACTCTTTCTCCATGTGAACGAAATAAATGTATTTCAAGATGTTTACGTCTGGCAAATTTTGCATTACAATAAGGACAATTATTTTTTTGGTGACCCTCCAAATGTCGATCCAAATGTCTTTTGTATCTAAATGTCATTGAACATTGGCTACATGATTTAAGTTGCTTGTTTAATGCATCCACTTCATTAATTTTAATTTTGTTTTCATTAGTCATTGTCATAAGTTTGGTTTCAGGATCATTATTTTCATCATTTAAACTTTTATTATTAATCTCTACTCCATAAGCTTTGTCTTTAATCTGAATAAAAATATTTTTCTATATTGTAATGTTTAAGCTGATTGAATTAATTATTATAATTACCTGACTCTCCGAATGAAGCGACAATACTTTACACGTGTGATTCTTGTTAACTGACATTATGAAAGAAATTTCGAATGACGATAACAACAGTTTATCGACAATTGTATTATACAATTATAAAATAATTGCTTTGCTGCAACTGAAATTAATTAGCATTTTATAAAATAATCATACTCGCATATAACCTTAAAAAAATGATCACAGATGTCAAAAATTGATAAGATTCAAATGAATCCATAAAATTCTTCTTCGTTTCACATCAAATAACAATGCATGATACATGTATTGATATATACACAGTTTTTTAATAGTATCTTAATTGACACTCCTAAAATTTTTTAAATTGACTAACACGACCCATGAAACGTAACTATTCCCCTGTACTCCTATTCTGATTGGTTATTGAATCGTTGAATGCAAGTGCCCTTTACTGTTTACAGTAGTGGGTCCTACTCCTGCACATTTTTCCTGCTCCCTAAGTTGGCTCGTACATCCCCCACCATTTTAATGCGCATCCAACGTTGCGCAAGTACTGTAGAAAGAGAACGAGATACGATGAAGAGAAAGAGAACGATACCCAGTAGATTCTATGTGTGATTGTGCACATGGATAGGAAACCTAGTTGTTTACTTTGCCGTGCTTGCGGCCTCACTATTTCCGCGCATTCGTTCGGTTGGCGCGCCATCTGAGGCACGCGTCGTGAAATTTGTAAAGGAGCTTGAATTTTCAAATAAATGAAATCTGTTACGTCCAGTGTATTTGCGAAAGCTGTTTAATGTACTTTGAGGTAAATATATTCCCTGAAAATGTATCATGGTGATAGATTGTAATGGCGAAAAATGAATTATAAAAATTAATTCGATGCGGCACGTTTTCCCATTATTCGATCAATTTCATCTTTTGCACAGGTTAGTTTTTCATCCAGTGGCATAATTTTGGTGAGTGCCCAGAAAAAGTAACGATGGGCGAAAAATAAAGTCCACCCTACTATCGAGGTTTTGTACAAATAAATTATACGATTTGAATATTCCCACTCAACACTTGTAATTTAATTAAGTATTTGATATGAAATTATGAAACTAAATTATTATGTTTGGTATATACGTGTTCTCTTCAAGAAGATTTATTATCAATTGAATTACTCGTTGGTAGGAAACAGTAATAACTGAATTTATTATATAGTACAAAGTGTCAGAATCTTCGTTAACATAATTCATAAACGTGAGCAATACTAAAAATTTTCGATAAAATAGAAAACAGTAACTATCTACACTGAAATATACATACAGTAATGTTTCGACGAATGTCTCAAAGTCGGAATCGAAAATCGTCAGTATGCGTACCTGGAAAGGCAGCAGCTGCCGCATACTGGCGTAGATTACTATAAATACATTGTACTGCTAGCATAAAGACGATGACTTAATTTTTTTGTTTCTAATTCTTAATAGATAAAGATTTGTTTAATATATTGGTCAGATTTTTCCAATTAAAATGATACCAAACACGACATACTCTACACCGTATTTGTTCATTATATGAATCAAGTAACTTATTTTATTAACGAAAAAAAGCATTAGAAAAACCGATTCGTAATTATAAATGAAGTGTTAACGGCAACGCTAAGAGATGGCTTCGATTTCGAGACGGTAGGCGCAGAGATGGCCTCGATTTCGAGACATTCAGAATTCTACGCGTTTGTCCAAATTATGTAATGTTTACTCTCATTTTAATAAGAAAACTATAAGAAATATGTTAAAAAAGAATTCAGTTTTAAAATGTTAAAATTAAAAATGTTACGTTAATGTATTACAAGTTGTCTTTCGGGAATTTGGGTTAAAGAAGCCGCGGTGCGTGCCAAAGCACACGTGTTCACCGACTCCGTCGAACCTCCGCATCGGCGTAGCGAAAAGAACGATAAATTACAGTGGTATAGCAATAGCACTGCGACGGTAGTAGCAGAGCAGAGTTGAGACATTCGTCGAAACATTACTGTATATGTATATATCTTCCGATTATTTAAATATTTAGTCCTAGGGATCCGTAGAACATAAGTATGGTTTCATATAAGCCAGAAATAAAAATTTGTTTACTGAAAGAAGTTCGATTTCATATACGCACTAATGGATTTGCGTATTCAAGAGTATTTGTCGTTGATTCGAGGTGGGCCGCTACCCTAATTAACTCGGTGCGGAAATAATCCGCAACCGTCAATTTGTCTTTCCTGAACTTATTTACTCGGCTGCGTTCGGACGCGACGATTGTGTTCCCGATATTTTTCGTCGATCACTTTAGTTCGAGGTACTATTTCATTACAATATTTAATCGGTACATTTACTCATTGGGGTTTTCGATCATTTTGCCAATCGGTCATTTTGCTAATCGGTTATTTATTTAATCCGTCAATTAGCTAATCGGTTATTTGTCTAATCGATAATTTGATTTGCGGTCATTTTGAAAATCGGTTATTTGGTCAATTGGTCATTTAGCTATTCGGACATTTGCCTAATCGGTCATTTGTTTAATCGATCATTTGAACTTAATCATGGGGTTTGGATACCGGAGTGTTCGCAAGTGTTCGCAAGTGTTCGCGAGTGTTCGCGAGTGTTTGGGGGTGTTCGGGAGTGTCCGTGAGTGTTCGCGAGTGTATGTGGCTGCTCTTTTGTGGAACCATGTGAATGGTGCAGAGATGGAGAGACAACGGGCCGGGCTTCGTCGTCGGAATTTCTTCCTGTTCCAGGACTATAAAGCAGCTGCCTCTTGTCATCAAGTAGTGAGTCAATATTTAAAGAAATAATTTTTCATATTACATATAAAATGTAGAACCTTTTACGAGTACAGTGATCAAAGGATTGCCCGGCAATCCTTCGAGTGGTAATCTGTTTTCTAGTTAGGTAGAGTCCTTTATGCACGTCGCGATTTTTATCGATTGTTTCAAGTCTTAATAATTTTATTTCGAAATTGCGAAAAGATTGATCTTTTAGAACACGCGTTTATCATAACACGAATGTTACGAAAATTATATTGGTACATTTACTGTACCAATCTATTGAATAACTTTCTTTCGATTAATTGTATTAGAGATTACGTGCAGAAAGACGTTCCTTGATAAGTAAAACATTTTTGCTAAAGTTCAAGGTAGAGTTCGTCTTTTTCTTATTATAAAATTCTTATTAAACATATTTGAACATATCTTGAAATCATTGTTACCAAATCGTTAAACATATTTGAACATACTTTGAAATTATTCTTATCAATTATTATCAAACTTATCAAACTCATTTTTCAATGAGTTTGAAGTATCCTAACCCGAAGATCTAATGACACTTTTTAGATAGGATTTTCAGAGATCCGAGGTTCTATGTTTGTTGCTCGAATCCTTCCGAGTGCCCATAACTAATTCGAAATCGATAATTACATAGAGCTAATGGTTGTGAAGTAGTGTTGGGGTAAAATGGAGTTTTTAAATAGTAAATAGATGCATAAGTAGACTTCGCAAATACGTATTCGAGAATCCTGTGAGGTAACAGATTTTATTATTTGAAGCTTCTTTAAAAATCGAATTTCGCGCCGCGTGCTTCTGATGGCGCGTCAACCGAATGGATGCGCGGAAAGAGTAAGACCACAAGCACGGTAGAGTGAGGCAAGCTACATCTTTCGTCGGTGTGACTTGTTCCACATGTAGTTGTGCTGATTTCATACTCTCTTGCTCTCTCGCTGTTTTCCCTCCTTTTCTTTGACTATGAGGGCAGCACTGTCTCACCAGCAAATTGTCAACCAATCAAAGCAAAGAAAATTTCTATATTAATCCTTGTTAACGGATCGAGCTACGGCCTGGAGATGTACAGGAATAGGACTCATTTCTGAACATAACAGTATAAGAAACAAATTTTTTAATTCAAAATGATATCATGTTGTATTGTACGTGCAGGTTTATTTTGTGAGTTTAATTGTAAAAAATCTTACAAGGACATATGCATATGTAGATAAAGTCAATATTCTTTTTTTACTTAATATTGCTAAATGGTCAATGGCCATACTTAAATTAGCCGCAAATTTTCTGATTTTGCCACATGGAGTCATAAACACATTATACTAGAATTCTATGAGTGATTGCAACTCCGCAACCTTAGACCATATTGTGCATACTGAAATTAATTATAATAGATGATAGTTGGCCAGATGAATAAGCTATGCATGAATAAATGTTTTTAAAATTGAATTTTAACTTAATAAAATAGAAACCATATACCTTGTCTGTGGCACAGACGTATTTTAAAGACAGGGGAACCCTTGGGTTCGAAATCGTGTTGTGGTGGTACCAAACATGTCAGGTC
Organism: Augochlorella aurata; assembly: GCA_028455555.1. Taxonomy (NCBI): domain Eukaryota; kingdom Metazoa; phylum Arthropoda; class Insecta; order Hymenoptera; family Halictidae; genus Augochlorella; species Augochlorella aurata. Next base: position 4,679,311 of record CM052148.1, read on the forward strand.
TGACTTGTGTACAATTTAACACATGCAAAACCGAAACATGTAGACTCACGTATCCCGTATGTATTAATAAACGCGTAACAATAACTTCTGAATAATATTCAGTTTTTAAAATTGTGTATATTGAGCTTCTGATAAAAATGTTGTTCACCACAGAAGTGCAGTGTATATACAGATTTCTATATTGGCAACTATGTAATGTTCGATGGAAAATATGTATCATTCAAAAAGAAGTGATAAATAACGTTCCTATTAATTGTCGCGCATTATCGTAAAAAGCTATTGAAGATATTTTTTCTTGAACACGCCTAAAGCCAAATTGTGCAGTGTGACATTGAAATGCGGCGTAGCCATGTTAATCGCATTTGTTATCAAAACGTAGAAATCTGTGTCCTGTTAATTGAGAGGTTAATGTACAGCTTGATTAGGGTAAGGCAGACTGATCTATTAACCTTTTCACTACGGTGCACTCTCTCGTATATTCATATTAACAAAAATATAAATTTCATGCATATAGATGCGTAATATGATTATTGACAAAGTAAATGTGAACGTAATTAAATATAAAGAGGAAAATTTGACATTGCTAATGAAAAATAAATTTAATTGAACAAATTTAAGAAATTAGTGAGCGTATATACATGCCTTCTGTACATATTAATGGATTTGAAATACATGCAAAGACACTCGTAGTACATATATAAATATTAGGTCTTTTAGGGTTGCCATTATTTTGACCAGCTTTTTGTATCGTAAAAGTGGATATTGATCGGTAAAAAGAAAATTGGGAACGTACAAAAACTGTTCTCTACTGTCCTAGATCAATGTTGTCTTGTGAGTGGTACGTAAAGTGTTAAGTGTTACATGGTATATTGGAAACGCGTAAATTTGTTTCGCGTTCTCTCTACAAGGTAACATTTGCCACGAGTCAAGAGAGTGTTCAAACATGAAATTGTTTTGTCCGTGTTAACGACAGTTTCGCAAACGAGCTGCTCGTGAAAATCGACGCATAGATCATAAGTTGCGGTCACGTTTTTACGATAAAACGACAATACGCAAGAGTAACGAACTATTCAAGGCCCCGCGCGTCTTGTAACAATTCGAACCAGGCGTTATTGTAATGCCAATTTTCTCTATGTTTGCTTGCATAATAATCGTAAAGTCCGGATTAGTGCTGTTAAAACAGAAGCGTGTTATTCTTTCCAAAGCACACGCCAATCAGAATACAATTACTATTATGATTGAGGCGGCGTGTAGGTCATGCACCGATTGATAACGAATTCCGTCGCTTCTTTTGTTCTCAGGCCTTTCTGTTTTAGGCCTGTTATAGATCACACTGCCCAATCTAAACAGAGCAGTAAATGCATTAACCAATGAATGAATCGATTTAAAAATTCTTTAAATGATATTAACGAATCTTCAAACAGTACGAGCAGAAATTTGTAACAAAAAACAGCTACAATAATAAATACTCTGTTTTTGTCATCTTTTAAAAATAATTCAAGACACAAGTATGCACTCTCAAAACGAAGTAGCCACGACTACTGTGTTATCATTAGGGAATATTAGGCATTTATAGGATCAAGAGGGCTGAATCAGTTTTTCATTTTGTTTCACATGTAAGTCATTGTACAGTCTACTAATTGTTCGCAATGGATTCGTAGAAGTGATCGGTGGACATATCAGTGAATTTTTATTCGGGGGGCAATGGGTCGTTGCAAAATCGCGTTTGTCAGTCCGTATAATAATGCCGGCAGTCTCGATTCCGAGACTCTCGAACTGTACATAGTCAGCCAGCTATAGGAGGGCGTACGAATACACGTTCCGTTTCTATACGAGCTGGGACTGTCGGGACCGTGAATCGATCGGCGCCGTTCGGTGAAGATACGAAATCATAATCGTGTATAATGGAGAACATTACACGGTTGACGCAATTTTATAAAACCATTGATTTTCAAGCACACCCGTGACGTAACGTCGCGTCGCTTCGCGCCGTTAGATAACGGTGCACAACCGTTTGCGCGAGTTGTCATCCGTTTGAACGATGGATTGCATCGAAAGGGAAGAAGAAGAAGAAGTGGTGGAGGTGGCGGCGACGGAGGTGGAAAGACAAGAAAGAAACGGCGGAGGAGAGAAAAGGAAGTAGAAGGATTGCACAATTTGGCGCGTGATCGCAGCCTGCTGGAACGCGCGCGTAGAAACGCGATTTTCACAGTGTGCTCGATTGCCGGCAGTCTAACGATGTTATTATTTATAATGATAATAAGAACCTTTATTAGCCGTCGAACACTCCTCGGTCGTGAACACTTGACGAGACTGTTGAACAAACGGATTTCTTTTAACATAATATAACGCATGTCAGATTCACGATTTAGTATTTTTAAATTTTAGATTTAGTATTTTCCACGATTGCTTTACTATTCTTCTTGCAATGTTCTATGCCTAAATCCGTGTTTGTATATTGCAAGTATACGTAACTTTGTGCAGCGAGAGAAATGTGTTCACTTTGTTAGGCCATTTTAAAGTCTAGACAGCTTGAAAATGCGTTGGGAGTGCAACCAAGTACGAATTTGATTGAAATAGCATATTCGAACTATTGTCGAACTAAACAGTCGGTATAATTTTAGACTGTGGATCTTTATGGGAAATAAAAATGTTTCACTTCAGTTGCAGCGAATTGAAATAGAGCAGACAATATTCTTTCTTAATAGGTTTAATAGTGATTTATGACATGAATGTATAACAGCTGCAGTCTATTAATGAATGCCTAAATAAATGTTAAAACGCGGATTCCTGTAACAATACTAATCTTTTTCCAAGATTGCTGATTGATTAATTATTAAATTATAAAACAAATATAAATATTGAGGTTTTCATTGATGATCCATATTTCGCTTCTGCAATGCGTCGAATGGCGGTGATATCGATTTATAAAGAGAGACAGCGAACGGAGGATAGTCTCTGTCTAAGGTTTCCAATTGATATATTAATTTTTGTATCTGCGTAAGGCTTTTTGTTTTATAGGAAGTAAATGAATGACCGTCATCCGTTTCTCTGCAAGCACGGAAATTTTCGAAATAATTATTTTAATGAAGGAGTACCCAAAGCTGGGAAACGTCGATTGAGAAAGTCGGTGAGAGCCGAATCCCATGAAACATCTTCCGCATTTTGATCGCAAATTTTTGGCCAGTTGCAATTTTAAATTCATAGACTTTTTAAAATATTCAATCGAATCCAACTTTCGAAACGATTGATTCCAACTTATTAACACGATTTTCGTAGTGTGTCTCATTGGGAATTTACCCGGATCGACATCAACAAAATTTCCATTCGCAAGCGAACATGATTTTTTCGTTCTAAGAGTGCGCCTGAAAAATTGCACGTTTTTCACGTGCATGCATTAATAGACTCGAATTTTCATTGCTATTGCTTGCCATTCTATCCGTGCTTTATTCAATGCTTCTTCTTCCTATTTATAAATTTTTTATGGAATTCATACATGTGCAACATTTGCTGAACGAGTCTAAAAGACAATCTGTCTGTACAAAAGGCTTTATTTTATTATTTTTCTTATTTTAAAATACGATATAAATTACGTAACGATTGGTAGTATTTCTTTCAATACAGTGTAAAAGAGGGAAAATGAGCAATTAGTAGATACGTAAGAATATAAGCATGGAAGATAAATGGAGTTATTTTAGATGAAAGGTTGTAGAGAATAAACAGAGTCCAAACATGCTAGAATTCATTTGATTTTATATACTTTATCGGTCTTGATGAAAGGGACTTATCAACCCCACTGTAGTAATCTTGAACCACGTTTATTTATGGCAGCAAGTCAACTCATAATTGTACGTTAAATCTACATCGTCGTAACACTTCATGGAATCTTGTAGTTACAGGGAAATTCTGACGACTGCAATTCCGTTTGTCGACAGCAACATAGTCATCAATGATAAATAGACGGAGGATGTTGTGTGTCTCTAGCCTCCAAAGACGTCCGAGTCCTTCCACTCCCTGGGACGATTCTCGAAACAGTTTTATCTAATTCCAGTTTCTCCTATGGGAAAAATGCAAATTCGCATAAACATCCGCAGTCCAATAGTATAGAACGCCAAAGCGCATCGTTTATCGAGAAAATCGGAGACCGATCGTTCGACCATCCTCCGCGAGCGCGGATGTTCCTCTTCATTACGTGTACAGCCGAGCGGGACGCACGTATTCCGGTTGGATGCACCGGTATTTAGCTGTTTTCTAATAAATTATGCAGGCTTGATATGTTCAACACGTGTACCGTACGCGGAACCGGATCCGATTTATTCTTCTCACCCGAAGAAAACGCCGTGACTTCGTGGAGAACGCATTAATTAGGCCTTCGAAGACAGATTTCAAGCATGCTTGGACTGGGTCGAAATTGTTCGGAGGTTACCGTTAAAAATTGTTTTACAACTGAACCAAACCACTCGAGCTTTTCCTTGAGGAATTGAAAGTATTGATTTATTGGGTTATTCAGAATATATATGGCTGGCATAAATCTACGTGATGGTATTTTATCTTGCTGGACGCTTAGATAAAAAGTTGTAGATAACATTCTATGTACTAATTTAAATTTTTTCGGAACTTCTTTAACACGTTATTAAGTAAAAATAATTTCTCGAACTTCTGAAGAGAAAACAAATGTTTTAGCGATTTCTTATTACACACAGAAACAACATACTGATTTAATAACTTTCATTTTCTTGCGTTTTACAAATTCACAAATACCAAAACCGTACAAGAGTTCGCGATTTTTTCAGTACTTTAGTGTTTCTTATATACCGATTAAAATGCTGTAAACGATATGCAAAGGTATAGTGGTTAACATATCTTTTTATTTAATTTAATGGCTGGTCACGTTAGTGTCAGCTTTAAGTTAATAACATTCTCTATTCCTTTCTGTAGTCAGCATTTTCAGAAATCACTAAATTAAAAATCTCATAAATCTAACTAGGAAGAAAATGAATTTAAAGCTAACAATGTTTTTAAAACGGCACTGGATTAAAAGATTACGAAACTGTAGTAGGCTTGATGCATTGTTCGGTGCAAAAAAATTCGATTTTCAGAATAACGTTAAATTCAAAATCTTTTAGACTCTAGTTCGTAGAGTGGGAATTTCATGCGTTTTTGTGTGGCAGAAAGGAGTAATTGTAATTTGAAATACTGGAATGAAAGAAATTCTTCGCTGGCTCCTGTTTCGTTACAAACATCAATGGGCTTGCGATATTTAATTGAAAACAAATGTCAGCGACGCATGAATGCTGTGTTTCCTCGTATCCACACAGTCGGTTATTGTTTCTAGAACGGTAAATTATAATCGTTGTATCTTTACTTTCTCTCGCGGTGGCCGAACATTTATATTTGAATGGAATTCGTGAGAAGCATGTAAACGAGGGAAAAGAACGCAGCCCGGCCGACGTTTGCTCTCTCGTAATTGACATTTCTGCAGCGGACTTATCAATCGGTGCACGTATACCTAGAAAATTCAGTTTTTTCTTCTGCGCGGCGGTCGGTTTGGCAAGAACCTGTTGTAAATGCTCGAAAATGACGCTTGCTCCAAGCCTTGGATTCATTTGAATTTACGAATCGAATTTGGAAACGGGTTTTCGGACGAGAAGAACTGGTTTGCTCGTCTAGAGGCCTCGACAAGACAAATGTCGGAGAACCACCGTAAAAATAAAATTATTGATTGTTCTGAATGTCGATCTTTATATGTAGATTTATGTATAGCTTACAGAAGTGCTATAGAAAGAAAGTTGAGTGGAATTTTATGGAGATGTGAGCTATTTTTGATGTTTGGATATGTGTATTCTTTGTGGAGAAGTGCAAAATTATTTATGTTCATTGCCACTAGTTTGATTAAATGTTGTAATTAGTAGACACGAGTAGTAGACGTTTCATTCTTTTCTACAAGAAATATTGTACCTTCCATTATCCTTAACTTTTTGTTAATCGTTGTCTGAAAATCTGGGAGGATTGGAATATTGTAATTTTAACGAATTCATATTAATCATCCTTCATTGTTTTATATTATGCTTAATGCAGAGTCTCCCAAACTATGTTCTGCGACAATTTGGAAAGCTTTTATACACTGAAACACATTTAAAGATCTTCTACGTCATAATAAAAGGCGAGTCATTAAGTACTTTATTTATTCACATTTTTATGTTTATACAATATTATAGTTTTATATTCGAAAATAATTACTAAATAAATAATGTGTTTCAATAACATTTCTTTTTAAATTTTTACTAGTAGAAATTACCTAACCTAAGAACTAAGCTAAGTGTTCCGTTAAAACCGGCTTTGTGAAGTGTAGAAAAAGTTTGGGAAATTCTGGCTTGATGGAACAGTAAAAGTGTTTTCCAATCCTTCATATCATCAAAGTAAAACGTTGACTTATAAAAACGAAATTGGAAACGTAAATAGAAAGTCTTCCACTATCAATATATTTGACTACAATATATTTGCAAGTATAATGGCGAGAGGATAGTAACATTATCAAAAAGAAAGTCGCTTCGTATTCATCGTGAAGCAAAAGAAGATACAAAAGATTATTGATACTTGTCAACTGATAGATTCGAATGCCAGATACAGAAATGCAGTGGCTTGGAATGAGTAGCGTTATGCAGTTAGCGTTACTCAATATGCAGAGTGACGAGTGCACCGGACATAATAGATAAATGGTACACACCGTCGTTTATGTAATTTTAAAAGCAACAACTCTATCATGTTTCTTGAGACACGATCAGATACCTTTTCCTATAGGATTGTGGTTAATTGGTCGAATATTTCTAATTTTGATTTTTACGATTGAGGATAACAGATTGATGCACAGAATATCAAAATTGTTATTTAATTACTCGACTTATGACGATCAAACTGAGTTAGTAGTTTCTTCATTAAGAACGATAGAAGGACTAATTTATTTGGAACAAGTTTCACTGGTAATATGTTTAAAAATTTGAAAAACAAAGCTGTAAGTAGTATTAAGCACTGTCAAATGCACAGTTGTTAAAAATGTTCGCCAATTAAGTGTGAAATTGTGAATTTAATCATTTATTTCTCAAGTGCTCAAAATGGTCCAATTAGAACTCTGTTACGTATCAACCGCTGTTTCATTGCTATGCGCTTTCTAATCTTAAATTGAACGGACCAGCATTTTTAAATATATGTCTCCCCCGTTTATCAATGAAATAATAAAAATTCTACTAAATAGTTAACTCTAACAAAGAGACTCTGTTGTTTACGTTATTTTATTCATCGAAACATGTTTGTTGTTTCTATCCACGGTTGATCTCGTTCACGAATGATACAAGGATTTTTCCCCAGTTTTGTTAATTTCAATTCTCGGCTGGCCTTGTGTCTCTGTGATGCGGTTCGTCAGCCAGTTTCTATAATTTGAAACGACGACTGACAGATAAGGCAGAAGAAATGGCAAAATCTCGGTGCAGCTTCACGTATTAACCTTAACCCTGTTTGATCTGAAGCCATCGCGGCAGAAGAATTAACCATGATCTAAACTGATATTTATGCATGCAAAAATTCGTCTCTATTTAATAGTTTAAGTGAAGAATTACTTCCTATCTGCAATTTTATACGGAGAATTGTTACAATTATTCGTTAATTGAACTAGTATAATGAGTTGTTTGAAGTTGTTAAATTGTTTGCACACTAGGCTTCAATTACTTCGTTCATGTTTGTGCCAGTAATATTTACATCTATTTGTGTTTGCGAAAGTTTCGTCATTAAAATAAGATATTTGATTTGCATAATTTTCAACTGAGAGCATAATTTTGTTTTCACTATGATATAAGCTTTGCAAAGGTTCAGCTTATAAGAGATCGTTTTATCCTAAATCTAGTAAGCAGATATATAAATATTAAGTTAATCAAACTATTTCTTGATGGGAAAGAACAGTGAAAAACTTTCTTGTTACAACTAGCACCTGTCTCTGCTGGTTAGGTGTCCACCGTGCTGTATATTTTTAAAATGATGTTATGGTACGTGTCGATTTGAGAGTAAAACTATCGCAAGTTGAACGAAAAATGGTGCTGCCGAAGGTCACTCGTTAGTATATTTCCACCCGAAGACTGTGCATTTCACGTACAACGTCTGTCTGATGATTCAGCCGGTGACTTTTTATATGGAGCTTTCATTATCGGCGGGAAACACCTGCGCTACACGACTAGAAGTCTAATGATCCGCAGGTACAAGGTTGTTGGGGTATACACAGGGAAAGTGTATCCATGAAATGGGTGACCCTGCACGTAGAATTAGAACAGCACTGTCAGCATTTCGTAATTACGCGTTGCGTTTGACACTGGAATTTCGCTGACGTAGCGGACGATGTCTTCATTCAGTCATTCTGCGGTGTCCTTTAATCTACAGGTGACGCGACATTTCGGTCGCTAAGTTTTTGCGGATTATAAGGTTTCGGGAATGAGTGAAACCATTATATCGGAGTTTGTTCTGGAACTGGTTCTATCGTGTGTTGGTTCGGTTTTGTTAATAGTGGGAAATGATTGTGAACATTTTCCTCGTTATATGGTTTTCAACATTCACGTGGACATACGAAGACTTCCTTTCATTCGGTAACACTTCGTTAATGACTTACATAGTAAACACAAAGGGAATGGATTACTATGTGATCAAATAAATTAGTAATCAAGGTTGCTCTTTGATGTAATAATAAAATAAGTAGTTCTCTGTGCCACAAATATACAACGTCTTTATCTATATTTCTCGCGACTTAGTTTTTGTCAAAGTTACATCAAAATCAACCATTGCCATTATTAACTTTTTAAAAGTTTTTCCGTTTTCTACGATAACATAAACGACGGTTAGACAATTTTCCACGATAGTTAGACAGCAGACCAATGCGTGTTAGTGTCAAGGTGATTTCAAGAGAATCGAAAGAGGATGGCGAGTTGTTATTCGGTCTCCAAACGATTTATGATAGGCTTTTAGCGTGCATGCGGTCTTGGAAGAAGGCGAATGACACTGAACGAAGTTGTTGTTAGGAGATAGCTGGTAATTACAATCACGTGGTTTCATTTAGACGGTCACGGGGAGTTTCATTTGACAGAGGCTATCCAAATGGCAGACAGTTTAACGTTTCATTACCTGAAGAGTGAAGACGTTGTTTCAATATTGTTACAACGATATTTTACAGTTGCGCTACCTACCTAGACCTACCTAAGTCTACTTAAATCTACCTAGATCTATCTAAATCTACCTAAATATATTTAGATCTACCTAGCAGAAATGCTTAATCTTCTAATTAAAATGCTTAAATTGCTTTCACTAACTACCAAGCAATTTCCAGTACACATACAGTGTCCACAATCCTGTTTTTTTTTCATTCTCTTAGTATAGAATTCTAGAGTAGCAAAGATAGAAATAAAAATTACATAACATCTCTCTTAGGCGAAAATGCCCGATTCTAAAGATTTCCAAGATCCGTCGACCTTGCTTTTATCAACACATCTTGCTCTGCACAGGTAGCGTCTCCAATTCCGTCATCTTATCAGGATTCCAGAGTAGAAAACTATCTTCTTGTTAGCAGTGTGTTTTGAAACATAGTTAGTCACGTTGGCTTTGGTTCTGTCGACTGGTAAGTAGTTTCCGGCGGACAGGAAGAGGCTGTCTCGCAAAAAGGTCCCGAGGAATCCGCGCGGAATGCGAAAAGGGATCGACGGAGGCGCGAGAGTAGACAGCCTAGGCCATGATTAGAACACGCGATTCCTCGAAGCGAGAACACAAGCAAGGACCGACCGATCCTTCGGAATGGCAGGAACGCGTTGTCGTCTTCTTCGCTTAGCTGCAGCCAGCGAGCAAGGATTGCGCAACACAGGCCGAGCTGTGTCCCGAGTCTGTTCCTCGGCGTTGCTCGAGCGACGAGCATAGGGAAACACGCGTTGACTAATGCACGAAGATGCATCTCTCCCGGGTTACAACGCCGGCCCCTGACTGTCGTTCAGCATGGATATTATGAAACAAGGATGTCTACGGCGGAAAGCGGGTCAGCGTACGGTTCGTTTATCTCGCGGCTGCGGCTGGTTCCTGGATCATTTCACCGAGCCGCTCGCCACCTCGACTCCCTCGTCTCTTCTCGAAAATGTCGAGATCGAACCGCGAGCATCACGCTAAATTGAATCCTGAAGGGCCTGGTGTGTGCTGCGATTTATCGTGTGACAGGTCGCAGCTATCGACCCGATTGCTCCCGCGATCCTCTGTCCAGATATCACAGGTTTCCGGGCAGACTTGGAGATCGCTGGAACTTAGCGCGACAATGAGACATCTAGTTTCTTTTGTTTCATACTTTTATACTTTTATTTGTCAAGAAATATTGCTGATATAGTAGCATGTTTAGCAGACGCTGGAATTTATATTTGTAATGTGGAATGTTGTAATGTGAAAAAGTACAACTGCAGTAATTACTATTTATCAGTAGGCCAAGTAATGGAAACTTTGCATGTTCACGCACACTGAACAAGGTTCAACAATTTTTTAAAAATGGTGTTTGATTATAATTATGATATTATATTTGATTATAAATATTCTTATAATTTCAATAACTGTAAAAGAACAATCAAAATCCAGCCATTTTGACTTTAGTATTTCTAGTGAAAAGTAGAAATAATTTTTATAAGTATATGAACACTTTAAATGTAGGAGTTGGTCAGATTAGTGGCAATTTAAAGGATTGATTTTAATCTGAGAAAACGATTTATCTGTTAAAAAGATTGCCTTCCCGCTACACGCGTCTGCGACGCAGTAATAGTATTATAAGTTAACAAATTATGAATCACTTCATAATTTTTACCATAGCTGATCATCTTATTGTAATTCGAGATAATATGTATCTTTCACATCGATTACCGATAAACTCAACGGCTTGATCCCAGTTTTAATTAATCTTGATCCTCTGACTAGCGTACATAAACGTTCTCGGAAAGTTTCCGTTTACTGATCAAAGAAATATACAGAGTGTACCAAAAGTACGAGACCATTTAGAGCAAACGTACGCCGAGACGTTAATCACTCCATGGGTTGCAGTTCCGACATTAGAACGATGTTTGTATAATTTAGTTGCATTATTGTGAACGTTCGAAAGAAAACTATCGCTTCAAAGTTTCTTTCAGCTTCGGTGATCGTCGTGCGAATATTGTGCTACACAATACTAGTAATTTTTTCGTAGAATGCCCAGCAGTGAAAGGTTTAATTGCATGGAAATGCTCGTACGTTTCTTATTTGTCATGTAAACTTGACCACAATACATAGTAGATCGCTGAGATATTTGATTCGCTCGAAAAGCTTAATAAGATATATATATATATATATATATATATATATATATATATATATATAAGTAATCGAGTTTGGTTTATTTAGTTGTAAATGTTGAATTTACAACTCTTATACAATCAAAATAAAATGACGGTGCTCTAAAAAATTCTCTGCCATTTTCATTCTTTTCTAGTTCATCTACTCGGTTTTCTCATAAATTCAGAAAATTGGTAGTCTATATACATTACCAATTACATAATACTACTTTTTGAAGAGAGCATATCTAACTAAAACTGTTAATTTGTAGTTGCATAAATGTTTGCATTACAGTCACAACAGAAAGAAACATTCGAATTACTCCGCGGTAAGGAAAACGTGCCAGGAAATGGGAAAATATTCCCTGCATTAAAAGCACTGCTACAAAGACAACCAGCTTGAAGTCATAGAGGAAATTGTTTCGTTTAACTACACTGTAACCATAAATGATCCACGGTATTTCGTTTCGTCGTAGATCCGTACTGCAACCGAGCACGATTGTATCTCTTGCACCTTAGGATTATCGTTCGAACAGCTGTATCGGACGACGCTGCGCGATTCATCATACGATAAATCATAAGTTGCACGGGCTTCTTAACCGTGGGGTGCTGCGAGTGGAGAAGCTAATTGCGTCTGGCCAGGAAGCTTGCCGGCGGTATAAACGTTTCATAATTTCCTCGACACCGTGCGAAGAAGGGCGCGCTCGGGAAAATTCGTCGATGGAATGAGAGTCCTGGATCCAGGAAGCGCGGTGGAAGCGAAACCACGATTACACTTCGGCTGATTTAACTTCGCTTTCTCTACTGCAGCTTGGAAAAAAGTAATTCGTCTGGCAGCGCTCGCGTTGATATCGACCGGATCGTTAACGGTCAACATTAAGATAGAAAATGTGTTCACATCACGATAATTTACATTATCGCTACGGATTCCACGCGGTTTTTACGAAAATTGGTGGCGTCAATTTCCTCGGATTTTGTAGCTGTTCATAAGGTTTTTTCGTATATTTCGTAGGTGGTTTCGCATATTTTATAATATTTAATACCGAGGCGAGAAAATTTGTAATTTTCTGAATTACTTTTCGAAATATAGTATAATATACTCTTCGTGTTCTTTCCGCATTGTAGTTTTGATCGAGCGCATTCTGCCGTAGGTGACACGTCGCGTCGGTGTATCATTATCTTCTTTCAGTCACTGTATGTTCTTTCATCTGTATCAGCTATGCGAGCGAAGAGGATTAGCACAGAGACGTGACGATCCGCTCGTTGGCCCGTATGCTGCTCACACACGAACATTGCTCATTGAGTAACACTCGCGCCTCACTCTCGCTATTGATACGAGCACGGTATTTGACACACTGACACAGAATTCGACTTATGGCTGTGGTTCCTCGTCACCAACCGGCAGGGAAATGTTTTGAAATAAAAAGAGGTTCGTGGGTCTCCTTCGATCGTTGCACTTCAAATTCTACACACTTTGGAAATTCATTAGGTTAATTGGTATTTCCTGGCTTTAAAGGGATGATCTATACATGTATGAAATGCATTGATTTTATACTGAATCGATTATGTTCCCAAAAACAACGTTTTAATTAAAATAGCGACTGTAAATCGAAATAAACCGGGTTCATTTTTTAAATGTACGGCGGGAAATGTTTATGCAACGTATTGATTTTGTATTAAGTTGATTTACGCATTACAAATTAATGCTTTAATTAAAATAAATAATACATCATTAAAATTTGTAGAGGGATGATGGATAAATTGTATTGATTTTGTATTAAATTGATTTAGGTGTTCAGCATTTCATATTATAGATAGTAATACTGCGAATAGTACTAATATTGACATAATTGTAAGGGAATAAGTCGCTAATAAAATTGATCATCATGATGGAAAATAACGCTGAGAAACTTTCTTCTTAATCATTTTATTCTACAGTATAATGAAGTCTACTTATCTTTAACTTCATTTACACACGTATAATACGCTCATAACACGGTAATAAAACTATTACTCGTGTTACTATTAGTATAAAATTTCAACAATATTTTGTAAAATAAGTAATTGTATTTGTTGATTCGTCCGGAAGATCGTAACATGATCCGCCAATGAAGTGTAGAATGTTATATAACTTCGCGAAGAACATCACGGGTCAAAGAAATTTGTACTTTCCATTCATCCCACGCGTGTACACGTTCTTCACGATTTTTTCACGCGTTTCTATTTCCCGAAACGTTATTAGAATGCGTAAACATTCGGCGCAATGCCTGGCCATTTTATAATAGTTCGTACATAACCGGTCACCGATTTTTGATCAGCTAGTACCGCTTCCACCTGGGTTAGGTGCTCCGATACTGAAATCATACAGAGTGTCATGTAACCGATGACATAATTGGGAAAGTGGTGAAAAGTGTTTAAAAATCATGTTGAAAATACGTAATAACGTTTTTTCATGCAAGGTCTTTTTCCTGAAATAATTTACTCGGAACGGTTCTTGCCGCTGAACTGGTTACACGTCCGTCCGTGACTTACCATTTCTACTTCTTCTACACTAATTCTTCCGTTTCATTCGTTTTCAAAACGCAACTTCGGGAAATTTATCTGAGAAAATAAAGCTTCTTACGATTGAAACGGTTTTCATCATAATTTTTGTATATTATTGGGCTACATTAACGAAACAATTATTCAAAGAGTGCAATCTGATAATAACAATGAGAATGATCAAATCGAGTCGTGTTAAGTAACTGAAATCAAGAGAATATTAAATAAAAAGTGAATTCGTAAAACGTTTTTACGGATGTTTAAATCATATTACGGAATTATTGTTTTATCCAATCGATTATATAACATTCGTTACTTTCTAAGATTCGAGTTCATCGCTTCGCGAGCTTTTTGATTAATAATTAATAAGAAATAATTTCGCCCGGAAAAAAATTAACAGTACTTTCTAATTTATCGAAGCACGCGCGTAAGTAATATTATACAATCTATTATGCATAACGTTTTCATATCGTTGTTATTCCATTTTCGTTACAAGAAAACGTTCATATTTTGTCACAGTTGCTTCAACTCGACTAAAAAGCATTGGATTTTCAGGAATATCAACGATGCTCGTTGCAAGTATGAAGCAATTTTCGCCGATCCATTAATACTCACTCCTGAAAGTTAGCGAACAATGATTGGAGGGTACAAAACCCTAATTATGAACATGGGCTACCTATAACGGCTATCTGAAAAAACTGGGAAATGGGCGTTGAACTTTTTCAATATACCTAGCACGGCAGGAAGTTTTCCAGTAAAGAGACCAAATAATAGATTCAAACTCGATGCAGGGTTGGTAGAAGCACAGTGAAGTGGCTCGCGTGTATTAGTATCATTGAAAAACTTGTACAAGTAAGAATATAAGATCCAAGAATTTATAACCTCGAGGAACTATTACTTTTAGAATGTGCTGTGAAAGTGAATTTACTAGAGAAAATAATACCTAAATCCGGTATACTATTTAACCGCAGAAAACGATGCCCCATTTGATGGATAATTATGCATCAAATTCTCCACCGCCAACATTCAATCACACTTTAAAGGGTAATGATATTTCTAGCAACGTTAAACGATTTTCCTGATATTAACATGGATGCGACTAACACGCAACGCGTACTTTTTCAATATAGACTCAGATAAAGAAGTTGTGAAAAACAACATTTGTTGTTCGACTAATTGCAATTCGATCTGTAATGTTCAATTTGAGAACGTTGCTAAAAAATATTAATAAAACAATGGATCTCTTTTCACCTACGACTACTCTGCTTCTAAAAGGTGAAGATGATAGGGATTGCAAAAATGAGCCCCATTTTGAAACCACTGCCAAGACGTATTTCGTACGAATATATTAATTTTGAAGTTAACATATTGTTATCAAGCTAATTTTCCACATCGAATGAATGAATAATTTCAACGTTAAACGTATGACTGATGCGTGTTGTCATATAAAATTGAATTGATTGAGACAACTTGAATCGAGAAGTTTATTCAATCATTTTCTACAAAATACTCTTTAGAATGTCAACAATCTGAAAACAAAAAATGTGTTATGTAGCTTTAGTTCACGGTAGGTTCATTGTAAAATGCATGAAATTCAATATTTGATTCGTTTCGCGTAATTCCGCAGAGTTCGCTCGCGCGATCACTTTCTGCCAAGGATGAACATCGACGGAATAGCTCGATTAGTATACGCTATTCACGAGGCCCGCCAAGACTAAGATCGTTAATTGATAATTAATCGAGCGGCGAGTGGCTGGCCGCTAAAGCAACCGGATTTTCATCCTGCCGTCACTGACGAATAAGTTGAAAAGCTCTTTTTGCCAAGAATAGCACGGGGATTAGTCGAATGCGTCTGTTTCTCTTCGCAGAATTCTTTTCCTTCTTTTTTACCCGACACACATCACGGCGCGCTGTTGTTCCGCCAGTGAAACGAGAAGGAAGAGAGCCGGTAATCCTCTCTCTTTCTCTCGCGGCAACACTTTCACTGCGTGTCCCGTGACTCTGATCCCCTTGCTTCCCTCTTCGCTCTTGTCCTCGTTACGATACACCGGTCCACGCGAAAGTTTCGTCCACCTGCGGCCACCTGGTTCGAAGCGGCCACCGCGGACAGTAGTTTCCTGGTCACCGTGGAATGAGGAAAAATAGCGCCAGGCTGTTTTCAAGATCAACGTCGGCATCGGCGATCAGTGTGGTTTCGGAAGCTCGGTCGTAAAACCGAGACCGGTCGACTTCCTAGACGAATCGACTCCTCGTGGACCATCTTCGAACCCGTTCCCTGCGTTTCCGCTTTCGATTTTCTTTGTAGTTACGCTGCTTGCTTTCAGCGCTCGCGAACGGTACCGGCCAAACCAACTCGAAATATATTTCCAACGCATGTAAATGCATTGGGCACCTATTTAAAACACACAGGGGAATAATTTATATGATGTTCAACATTTATATTTTAATTGATACTATAATTTATATTTTACATTTTAGTATCACAAATAGAATCAGCCAAGGCACCTCTTTAAAACCTATGGCAGGATAATGTGTGAAATGTATATGATTATGTATTGAATTAATTTATATGTTTAAAATGTATTCATGTATTTTCGTTGTAATTTGTACTAGAGGTAGGATTCGTGCAAATTATATTGATTTTATGCTTATATTGGTTTTAATGTTCAACGTCTATATTTCTACTAAAATCGATGCTATGAATAATTAATCAACTTTATACTAAATTTATTTATTTACTTAATATGCGACAAAAGTTTGCTCGGTATAACTTGCGACTTTGTTTTAACGTGTAAAGTTTGTTATATTTCTTACGTTCCGATTTCATACAAAAACATGAAAATCCATAATTTAGTAATTTTATGTACCCATTCCAAATCCCAAATTATTTGTCGAAATGAAGTACGAAACGGAAATAATTGAATTGTCACTCGGCACTTTTTCACGCAATCATTTTCAAGATGCGTATAATAGTTGAGGATGTTGTTCATCGAGAAGTAATTCTTTCCTTTACCAGGCAGAATTATCGATTCACATAACAAGTTTCTACTTAATTCCTGTTCTTATAGATTATTTCGCAAAATGCGAAGTTGCATGAGCGCCGGCACTTTAGTCGTAATGATTAACCTATTAACTGGGTAGACACGAACATAATTAAGAAGAAATAAAAAGAATTTGATTTATTTTGCCTTGCTAGGAGCTCGTATAAAAATGCAAATTGCACGAAGTATATTCATGGAAATGAAGCAGAAAATGATGTATCGCGCATCACACCTTGCTTCGGGTCATTGGTAGGTTAAACGACTGCGTTTCCGGATATCTGTGAATATAATGCTTCTCTGTAACTAGTGAATTATGTGCGGTCATTCTTTTTATTGTAGCCAAGACAAATAGTTGTTTACAAGAAGTTAATATATTGACTCGTAACGTCGATTTGCTTCCTCTGTTAACAATTCTGTTTATTTGGCGACGATCAACGGTAGTAATAATGTTTCTGATCGCAAACAGATTTTCTTTAGTCTTAAATACTCGGTTAATGCGTGACAGTAGATTATTACAACTAGTATATTTAAGGAAACGATCGAAACAGTGAACTGTATCACGTAATCACGTAATATCTTGGAAAGCAGATCTCGAAGATATGCACGTTCCACGCGGATGAACTTTGGAAAATTGCATCTACTGGCATGCACCGGCGACATAAATCGAAGCGTTATCTAAATATTACGTGAAAATAATTGCGTTGATACTGTACTTTTTTCCAGGCGATCTTGAAGGTCGATAAGAAAACGTTTGATTTTCTCCACTTGAATTTGTTCAGTTTACACTTACAGTGACTGCGTCACTACCTATGTGAAACGTGAGTCATTAATAAGTTGTTCACCGCCGAACGCTTCTTTTTATTCTCCTCGTTGGAAAAGTCGAAAGAACAGGTTAATTAAGAGACACGAGGAATGATTCACCCGTAAAGTACTACATACTTAACATGCGCATTGTCTTCTGCACTGATTGCACGTTTTCCCGAGTTCGAAAAAAGAAAGGTAAATCAGTTTGCGGAAATTTCGTTTTCTGAGGAAGTTGTTGCTATATTTTGCAGTCTTTTTGTGCAGATTCGAAGACTCCTTGTAGGAAATACTGTAAGTGCCAAAATTATAAATTCTTCCTTTTCATAGATACATGTTCCACGTAAGAGAATAACAGCGCAGCACAAAATTTTAGTACAATTTACTTTTATAAATAGTTAACAATAATAACGTTAAAAAATGGTACCGTTACTATTACTAAGGTATTATCCGCTTTTTTATCAAAATATATTTTTCGTTTTCTACGCAAGTTATCTCGTAGTATACTTGCAATTTCAGATAAATGGCGCATGTGGTTTTCTACCCAAACAAAGAGCGATTAATACTTTAATACTTAATACTTTCTGACACCTACAGTGTTTTCAGCAAATACTACTCGTTCGTGACATTTGTAGTATACTCGATGAAATTTTGCGCTCGCGGTGCAGAGATTGACGGACGGCGGGAATGGCAAGAATGTTGCTATCTCCCCGCCGGTTATGCGAAATATTCCGTATCGGTGCTTAGGTATGAAGATGGTGATCGCGCAAGAATCGTTTCCGGTCCAGTAGCGAAACCAAAGTTTCTCTGTCGATGAAAGTAGAATCGCAAGTATTTCGGTTTCCTATTCGGGGGTCAAGGTCACGGCATGCTTTCATCTCCGAAATGTAATGAACGACCGAGGAGGGACCCACGTGTCCCATTTAGCCCGAGCGTGGTCTCCTTTAGGACCATTCGACGATGCTTCCTGTCCGCCTTCACGGGTCCTGCGTTCTTCAGCCTCTTTTTGTCTCGTCAGGCCTACCAGTTTCGAATCTTCTCTCAGGTAGAAACGCCGAGCTCTTTTCTCTGCCGCTTTGAAGAATACACGGATATCTTTATCAATATTTTCAATATGGTAATTACGATCTAAAACTTTCAATATCGTAATTACGATCTAAAACAGTGCAGCATGCAAATAAGCGGTGAATTAGTTAAGCAAAACCAAGTAAATTTGTAAACCAGCTGTTTACACTATTTATTCGGAGAACAAGAACTGCGTGAACTTATCCTCGTTTCTGAAATCGTCAACTTGTTCTACTTGATCTAGAGAGTCAGTGGCAATTACAGAACCGCCTATATTCGTACAGATTCCCATTTCCATTATCCTACAACTAATTTGTTGTAATATCTTACTTGAAGTAAAGTGAGATTGTTAGCAATCGAAATGTTCTTTTATCCCTAATAAATACTAGTAATTAGAAGTAAAGCTTGTTTGAGTGCGCATTTTGACTGATACGAAGTGTTTGATACAAAAGACAACGGTTTCATCGTGATAATATATTTAATTATCCAGAAAAATCTCCTTTTCATCCTCAGCTTTGAAAACGAAAGAAACGGAAGAACTTATCTTTAAAGACTTCTGGGCACGAACGATAGAATTGCTGATTCCATTGGTCGATCCCGGTACCTTCGCAGGTAAAAATCAATGTCCGTTCTTCCATATCGAGAAGTTTTTGCCGGCTCGAACTCGACCTCGTCGCGACACGCAGGAAAATTTAGACGGGGAAAGGCTGCCACAACTGTAGTCCGATGAAATTGCCAGTGAACGGTGGAAGAGACGTTCGGCTAGGCGATCCTTTCGACGATCACATGACAATTACGACACTCTATTCTGATCGACGGGATTCTCCGTTCGCCGGTTCTCAGAACTTTTCTGATCCCCGGCTCATGCCGGCCGTTCCTCCTTCCTCGAAGCCGACTCCCCGCCCGTTTCCTCTCGTTTTCCCTCTCTCCCTCGATTAGACGAGGCTGAAAAAATCACGACGAAACAATGAACGATCCGCGCATCGATGCCTCTCCGCCTGGAATACTGGGGACTAATCCTTATCGAGGCTATAATTTAGGCTAGAGCGAGGAAGGCATCCGGCCGTCTCGTTTCTTCGCGCGCGCCACGTTTCAGAGCAGAGTGGACAAAATTCTGTCGTTTTTGTTGAAAAGAACGTCAATTTTTCGATAATCATTAATGCTCGTACATTTTTGAGAATTACTGTGAATTTTGTTTAGTCTTTTGAAACGCAATAAGTTTATTTTGTCAATAATCTAGAAGAATTTACTGCGTACATTGATTCCATGAGTACAATGAATGCTGAAAGAAACCGGAACAAATTGTAAAAATATAAAATGAAAATGCGAATTGAAAAAGTAAGCAAGACTGCCAAAGAACAACATTACTCCCAGAAACCGAAACCAAGACACACGTGCCATATAAAGACATACTAATCTGAATGCATACAGAATATGGACAACATAACAGAAAAACAAAAACCCATGGCATCGCAAAGAATTTTTTTAAACAAATGCTAAACAAACGTTTGTTGTTTATGACCACAAAGTCGAGGGAAAAACAGATTCATTAGGTGTAAATTCGTATATCTGAATATCTGTGTAAAGATTCGATAAAAACAGGCGTTCATTTTGACGTCATTAGGACGTCATCCGGTGGGATGTCCTCTCTAGTCTTTGGCAACTTTATTTCCAATATCGGATTCTATGAAAAGTTTGCTCTACTTTCCAACACAGCATCTGGACTATCCTTTCACCGAAGAAATAATAAACGAGTTCCATTTTGGTCCCATGCTTCGACTACGTCTTCTGTGGATGATATTCACCGGTAAGCCGTTAAATCTTTAAGCAAAACCTTTCTACTGTTTTATACACATAAATGCATCAAATCTGCGTCAGTTATCGAAAGAATCCTTTGCAATAAATAGATTCCGATTTTGGTATATTCGTTGGAGTGCACACAAACGCTTCAACCCCTGCCCTGTTTTGACTGATTCGTGCCAAAGATTTCTGGTAGCTACCTGTTTACTGTGAATGTTATTCCGTTCTTTTAAGTTCTCTTATCGATATTTAAGCATTCAAGCAAACTGCAGAATAAAATTTTATTTTCTTTCTTTTCTATGAAATTATTACAACAAGGAAGATTTTAATCATTGTAACTGTAACAAATAGTACAGCAAGGGGTTTACAACAACACAAAACCCGGAGCATAGAAATTAGAGAGATGTTAGTGCACAAACGTCTTAAATTATGTGCAACCACTGCATTTTTAGGTTACCAGAAGAGCAACTAATTTCTATATATGAGCCGGTATATTTACCGGTACACTGTTTCCTTTTTTATCACCTCAGTTTTACTGAATTTCAATGATGTTTCTACAATTTGATATTCCACAAAACAATCGAAGGAAGTACTGTGTACAGGATCGTCGTCTGGGCTGATCTCGATTGTTTTTCGATCCGCGAAATCCAAAGCACGGGAGTCTGGAAGGCTGGTAGGTGAAGGTAGCCGAACCGGTGTTTCACTTTGTGGCATTCTTTCAAACCAATTTCAAATGTTCCCGTGCAACCACCGCACCGGACCGGCGAGGTCGAGAGTCGGGTGACTGCCGTCCCCCTGAAAACCTCGTGACTCTGCCCGTTATCCGACTCCCCTTGAAGTCGTTCTCCCTCTTGTCGTGATTGCAGTGGTTTGCTTCTAGCTCGCTCGGATCGCGAAGCCTCCTGTTTGCTCGCGGAACAGAGAGGATCCCATCGTCCTCGCGGCTTCCAGCGTCGAGCGTTCGTCCTCCGCCGGCTCTCTCATACGTTTCTCCTTGTTTTCACGTGACCGACGCGTCCCGCTTTCTCGCTCTGTCTGTCCCTCCGTCTCTCTCCTTCCTGGCCGAACTCGTGACTCGCCGTCGGCAATCGCTGGTGCCGCGAGAGGCACCTCTCGCTTTCACTCGTCCCCGTGTGAAGAGGCTATCGCGGGCCCCGACCGCTCAGTATTCACCGAACCGTCGCGTGGTTCGATGTCGTCGTGCTCGGTGTATCGGCCGAAGAAGAAGGTGTTCCGCCGTTGACCACGCAGCATCTGTGTCCCTCGGTTCCCAAGCCGAGCACGAAGAACCTTGACGCTCTTCAGCCGCAGACACGGATCCGCTCCGACAAGAGGGTGACGCAGGATCGACTAAGGGATACCGCTCGTACAACGCCGGTTCTTGTCGGTCGAGATGGGGAGGGTCCATTCGCTTCGGTAAGCAACCCCCTCCTGCTACCATACCGTAAATTCGTTTTATCGACCCGAAGAAATCAGAGATCGATTGGGCCTAATTTTCCGAGGAAAATGAGCCCAAACTCGCTGACAATTCGATGACTGGGCTGGCTAGGATTCAGTGGAGAACCATTTCTCGCTAATCCGGGGAACGAGTCTGTTGTCTAAGAAACCTCTACTTCGATGGTATACTTTGTATGGTTACCGAAATGTATTACTTTCTATTGAAAATCGCACTGTTTTTTCAATCAACGACTGTAGAATTATTGTTGATTGTATTGTTTTTCGGATGGAGATGTGTTCAAACACGGTACTAATAGGGTGATCAGAGTACCTTGAATGACAAACTTTTGCTCCGATGATATATTTTTCTTTTTTGAGGAGTACGCCTGCTTTTTAATTCTTAATTATGGTTCGTAGACATCCTTAATTGGTTGGGAACGTTTTCCTGATGAAAACAAGTCCAAACACCGCATGAATTAGACGATCACGGAGGCAACGCTTTGACGTCGAACAATTTCACGCCGATCAGGGGAACGAATCTCTTACGCGCGGCAAACTTATAGTCCAATGACACATATTGAGCGGTTATTAAAGACTGCCACTTATCGCTAAGAAACATGCTTTTTTCATACATAATTACAGTGTAGAAACATCATTAATTGACTGGGAACACTTCCCCGATAAAGAAGAATCCAAACACGACATGAATCGGGTAATTACAATGACTGTAGCTCAGTGTTGAGAAAGTTTCGCGCTAAGCCGAGGATCGAATTGATACTAATTTACTCCACCTTCTCTCGGAGCTGTGCACTTACATGGCAGTGCGTTGTGCGGATACACATTCAGTCCGGATAAGTGTGAGTCGACTCATCTGGAAAGTATTTTTGTTTTAGTATTACAACAATAAAGAAATTTCCTTTGTTATTCATCGTGTCGCTGCGAATACTATTCGATTCTGGCCGATCTCCTGTTGAAACTAAATGGAATAACTCTAGCTTAACCGGGAAATCGGTTACAATTACATTTTAATTATGCTTTGCGAATATTATTAATCGACCGAAGAGGTTTGTAGGTTGGTAACGAGACTAAATGCGCTACAATTCGAACAATAAGGCTCCACAGAACTTCCCCGGTTAAGCGCACAACAACTTTCTCGACGTTGGTCCGGGAGCTTTGTTATTCTGCAATTTACGACGTGTTTGGACTCATTTTCACGGGGAAATTATCTCCAGCCGATCGATGGCGCGTATGTGCGGAATTATTAAAGCTTGTGATTTTCAATAGTAAACTGTGGTCAACGCATTTGCATTTTGCTGTTAGATTGTTGGTCTGAGATAGATGACCCAACGTAAAGGTCTCCCCGCTTCGCCGGTGACTCGAATTATCGCGATCATCTTTCCATTAGCGGGAGTTGAGAGGAAAAACGACAAGTTCAAGACACTTCTGCCGTGAACCATTGTCCGTGACTCGTTGAAATGATAATTAATTTAAGGAAACCGAGATCGAAGAAGCAGATTATCCCGTCGAGAGCCGCGAAGGGGATGATCCGCGGTCTTCGCTCCGCGATTCCCACGCGCTTGAAAAATCTGCACACAAACGAGCCGAGAGCCGAGGGGAGAGACGGGCGCAGCCATAATTTAACATTACACACGACGAATGAAAAATGTGAAACTGCTTGACAATTTTTTATTCAAGACCATTTGCATTCCAATCGAATTGCTCGCTTCACTTGTTCAACGATTATCTATGAACAATTAAGGATGATTGTTCGCCGTTGGTATTTTACGTTGGTAATGTTAGGATTCTGTAGAGTACAACAACGTTCGAGTAAATAAGGTAGAAAGCAAGAAATTATCGATGCGGTTGAATCAAAATTAAGAGGTAGCTCGTCTACTCCGGTTATCCAGTTACAGATCAAGATGAAACTCTTGGATACTGATTCTGTTCAGCATAATTCCTCAATTGGTAGAGTAAAACTGTTTATAATTAGGTTCCTTCTTGTTCGCAATAACTGGATTGTTCAGAACAACGTTTGTTCTTGTCGCGTATATAGCAATTCAATTTTCACTGAAGATTACTTTTGTAGAGATCAAATTCAAATGCTTACGTTCGATTTAATAATTATAGATCTCTTGCGCGTTAAAGATTGTGACACTAATCGCGTCATGCTCGGGGTCCGAATATGTATTTCTCTGCGTGCACGCCGGCTTGTTCCGTAAATAATTCTGAACGTCTCAAGCTATTCGAGGAATGCCTTTTTAGCGAGAGAATTCGTTCTCTTGATTGCCTGGTTATTTCTAGCTGACCCCTCCCCCTCAAATAAACCGGCTCATTGTGATCATCTGTGGGTGAAGGATGCACACGGTCGTTCCGATGAAAAATAACGAGTCCTTATTAAACAGGTTCCCTTTCTGCGGCGACTTTCTTACGCTTTCGAAAGCTGTGAAAGGAGTGTTCATCGCGATCGGCGATACTTGAATTTTATCCGGGCCTCTGCCTTGTAAAAGCTACGTGACAAAAGTCACTCTGATAAAGACCCGAGACTACTAGGCTGTAGACTTCGCACATTTGCATGCACGCGATTGGCCAAAATTTGCCGCAAGTCACGCAACATGCAATGGAGATTGCCGTATGCAGTCCCGTTTCTGGACCAAATACTGGATCAACACATAAAACATGCCTGAACAAGTTTTATTACATTCATTTGAGTCTGATTATACAACTGCATGATAGGAAGTTAACTGCGACAACGATCTTGCACTTAAAATTAATAAATATGCAATCCAGTTACTAAAGTTGATTTTTTTCTTCAATTTTCAGAATTCTTTATTTATTCAATGTTGTGGACCTTGTAAAATGAGAAAATAACAATTGCTATTGTGCAGAGTTCGTTCGATAAAATTTTAGTTTTTCCGATTGTAGATTTTATTTAATAAAAACGTTCAATAAGCTGAACGAACAATATTTTTTTTTTAGAAGAAACAGATTTCACAGAGCTTAATTTATTGGATGTTTACATAATAAATATTGGGCTTCATTCATCTATGTCTGTTCCTTGCCATAATGTCAAATATTGCCAAATATTGCATTGAACAACTCGTTATCAGATTATTCTACATCCTGGAAATTAATCCACGAATGTTCGCAATCTACAGTCACCAAACTTCTTAAGTTTTATTATGAGTTATGCAGAAAAAGTTAAGAATAGTTTAAAGACAGTCAGGAATTCGTTTTACGAGGCGGTCATGATTGCATCAGGATTCGAAATTGTGATCTTGAGATTGTTTGCTGTTCCTGTCTGTTATTTTCTCTTAAACTGTCTGTCATCAATAGTATTACTAATATACGTAAGTAGTTTCTTCATGCTTTCCAACATGGTGTTTACGCAATTCCCAATTTCCATACATACACCTAAAACCCAACAGACTGACGTCTCTTCCAACAATAATTCTCACAGAATACGAATATTTCAAAGCCGTATTTACGTCTGGTAATGTTTGAAAATGCGCGCAAGTTGCGAGTACATTCCAAATTGATCACGCAACAACACAACGCGCGAAACTTATTCGAGAAGGTCAGAACGAGGGATGAAAGACACTGAAATGAGATGCAAAGAGGATGTCCCAATATCGCTAACGATGACTTGTGAAACACTATTAATGAGCAACCAAAACAACACGTAAATCGCACGCAACAACATGGTTTCGTACGCCCGTTGCAACTTCAACCAGTGCAGGAAGACTTGCGAAAAAGTAACCGGCATTAGTTAACCGTAAGGGCCTCTTGTTTCCACAATACAAGGAGATTGCGCGAAACCATGTTGGAAAAAATTTCGGAATCTGGTTGGGTAACTTTTAATTTGTTCTTCGCATGCCACGAACCTTACACTCATCGATTATCATTTGTGCTTGTTTGTGCAAAATTATACAATAATCCATTTATCAACGGTGTAGCCTTTTAACCAAGTCGTACCGATGAAAATACTCTTGAGGCAGTTTATGGAAAGTAGGAGTAAGTGATTGATTTATTGAGGCATTAAAGTGACAAGAAATAAGTAATTGAAATCAAATATGAATAAACTCTTTGATTCCGAAGTATGAAAGCCATCAATGGTGGTATTAAAAATGATGACAGAATATAGATTTTAGTGCTGACTAAAAGGAATATGTATTATTTACATTATATTCGTCTTATAAATCTTACAAAGATTTTTTTAAAGAGACAATTAAATCTCGCCATGTTGACAGATGCTGCTGCCTCAACTAAACGTGCACAGAAGCTGTAGAGCATGGTAGAAGGCTTATCAACAGCATAGAATTTCGTGTGCCTACAAGCTAAACAGTGCCCTAGGAAAATGTCTTAGAACCGCGAAATGTTGCGGCGTTTGTGGTTTTAAACAACCCTAAGCGATTTGCGAAATCGGACGAAGTTGCAAAGTTGTGTGGTTCTATGAAGAATCTGGTTCTACATTTACGCGGTTGTATTCAGAAAAGAGCGCCAAAAGAAGTACAGACCTACAAGACATTGCTCATCGATATTCAAGAACCATAAGAATTTTCTTCATTTTGTTCAACATTAATTTTTTAATATATAAATCAGGATTAATGATTCGAAAAAAAATAAAGTCTTCCTCAACATTTCCATTTAATAATTTCTCCAATTTCGAAGTCAATTGACATTTCGAAAATTCAATAGCTACCAACATAGGAAGTTGTTTTTTTTCGTTAAAATGTCATCAAATTCTCTTGATTGCGTTACGACCATTTTGAACGTCGCTGAATGCATTGTAGGCCCACACACCTGTCGATTCTACTTACAGGTTAAAGGCACCAAGCTCGTGGGCGTTGCGTGATTAGGGAAGCGCCCTAAAATCATCATTGGTTTTTTTAATGACCCGTAAACCTGTTTTCCCTTCCACCTATTCCATAAAGGTTTAAGGCTCGGAGAAACGTAAAAACGTTTACCAAGAATCTAGTTTATCTTCTAAAAAACGACCAGCTTACGAAAATTGAAACGAGCGAATCGCTCGATTTACAAATTAATTCGCCCTACGAAACGTAAACGTGAAGCTTTTATACGAAAGAAACGCACCGGCCCACAACAGTAACTATAAATAAGGTCACTGTGTCACGAACCAAAACAGTACAATACCCCGATGACCTTCTTTCTCAACAAAATATAGCGCTTTAACACCGGCGAGAAATGCATCCACGTGATGTATACTCGCACGGTGGTTCAACCAATTCCCGAATATCCTTCCCGGATATTCTCTGAGGATTCCTCAAGAAAAAGGAGATCTTCGGCGAGCGTGATCGATGAATGCAACAGTGCCTGCACACTTAGAACCGGTTGTCAAACGTAGCCGGGGAACAAAGGTTGTCGCTACTTTCAGTGCACACCGATCATCGAGTCTGGTATTGGCAAGGGCGTTTCAGCCGAACGCCTCGCAGCCACTCTTCAGGCTATCCGCGACGACTTTATTAGGCCCGGTCCTCTTGAATGAATAGCCCTGCACGCGAGAGAGCCACTCATCGGAATCATGCCATGCCTATCTAATTAGAACGGCACGCGCAAAAGTTCGCAATATTTTCCGCTCCAATGATTTTACTACGATCTCGAGGGCGAGAGGGAAATGACAGGAAGAAAGAGAGAGAGAGAGAGAGAGAAAGGGCGTCGTTATTGGCACGTGACGCTTATCAAGATTTCGATTAACTCTACAACAAACACGAATTGATCTCTCATGGCCTTCCTGCCCCTTTCTCTCTCTCTCTCCCACTTTTTGTATCTCTGCCACTTATCGCCGTTCTTTTATAACGGATTCCGCTGCTTTCGTCGAGCAACTTTGAGCAATTACGTGGAGGTTTATCCCAACGATACTCGATTTATAAATTATCGATGACTTTGCACTTTCATTTTCGTTCGCCTCGTGTTGTACAAATACGTTTGTTATCGTAACTTGTACTTTTTGATTTTTGTTCATCGAATCTTTTAGTTTTCCGTTTGTTAAGACTTGTGTCTTTCAGTTCAGTTTATAAGACGTAATTGATGATACGTGATTTGATTGTACAAGCTATTTATCGCTAAGTATATTCTGCATAGTGTTTGTGTTATGTATTATACATTGATCCTTAACTACTATTCAGATTTACGTAATCACTATTAGCGATCTCACGGACCGGCATATTGGCATGAAACTGTTAAATAAAAAAAAAAAAACGAAATCAATTGTTCTTATTTTGTACATCAATATTGACGAGGTTCGAGTTCGCTAACAACAAGTGTATTAAAAACGTTCTTTATTTGCAACTTTTATTACAATTATATTATAATAATGGATGAGTAAGTAAGAGTTAAATTCAGAGCAGTTTTAAGAGAAAGAAAGAATGTATTCGACTTACTTGTGACTTTGTGAGTGACTTTGTTCGTTTCAATTTGGATGAGGGAATATAATTAACTCTCGCGTTCCTTAAAAGCAGTTACAGAAACAGTGCTAGAATAGTCTACACTCTCAACCAATGGGCTGTGTCTCATTTATAATGACACACTTCAAAAGAATGCATTTGCATCTCAAAAGAAATCAAACTTCTTAGATATTTAAAAAAAGGGAACCGGGTAAATTTCAATTTGTGTTAACAAATTATATCGATAGTAATTATTGGTTGTTCTTTCTATGAAGACAAAATTTTCCGCGACATCCAACAGCACTGTGGTCATCAGAGTCAATAGTTCCACTGCACACTTTTTCCACCTATTTGTCAATAACAAGATACAAACAATTTTAAAGAGAAATTGAGAGTATGTAGTTGTTCAGGTGTTCAAGTATTGACATACAAGTTAAGCAATTTGATGATGCGCACCTTCGGCAGGCATCGTGAAAATTAACGTATAGATACTAAGTGTTAAAAACATTATTGTGATTGCGTCAGATAAATCAATAGGTTGTACACACTTTCTGGTGTATGTGTAATTTCAATTTTTATCGAAAACTCTTTGTAACGTTTAATTCGTTGTACACACAATTCTCAGACATTGTTTACAACCTCGATCTGCGATTCGTGAAACCCACGTTCGAAGAATTCGACGGTTATTAACTCGAACCCATTGCGGTACCAGTTTCGCAGTTCCGCATCGTTGTGGAAGAAAATTCCGATCGTGACGTATCTCAGGTGAATGGAAATAATGCTATTTTGGTATAACTTGTTATTCGAAATCTCGCAGAATCTTGATTATTAACACTTCGCATTCTGAGAATTTTCACAGGTAAACAGCTTGAACGTATTGATTCATGAAGCGTTATTAACTAAAATTGCAAAGAAAGTATAAAGTGATATAACTTTGGAAATAATTACTCTATTTAAATAGAATTTAATATAAAATTGGACTGGTACAGATCGTACAAAATAAACTTTTTTAATTATGGAAACACCGTAATTATAAACAGCTTCGTTACGTCCCCTGAGAGATAACATTCAGATGTTAAGCCTCAGTATGGGTTTCAGTATTATTCTTGCCACGCGCTTCTACTTCAATTAAAACTTGATTTCAATAGAATGAAAATATCAGATTGTAGAACGATCGTGATTCAGGGAAACAAAGACGAAGGAAAGGTTATTAGACTGTCACAGTGATCAGAAATTAATGCTACCGAGTTCAAAGTCCTTTGCAATTTAAATTATTATATATTAAATACAGAGCAAATAATCCAGAATTGAATAATTAATCATTGATATACATAAGTAGAATGATTATGCAGATTTTCATCTTTGTAGCTATAAACGAAAGATCGACTTCAAACATTTGCAAAAGTTCAGCGAAATAAGATATTACAAAAATCGTAAGGTGCATTGCAGACTTTATCGAGAATAATCTGTAGAAATTACAAATTAAATAGATATATACATAGTTACAGCTTTGTCATCTTCTTTAATTTCAAAAAATACTTCCACTATGCTATTGTATACATCAAAACCTTGAAAACTGTAAAAAAGAATGTTCAATTTCTTTCAAGCTGGCATGATTACATAGTTTTTGCGTGCAAAGGTTTTCTAGACAGATTGAATTGTAAACAGTTTCAGATTGAAAGTTCTGATCGATCAGTCGGGCTAATTGAACCCAAAATTTTATTTTCAGGTGCAGCCTGGGTTTGCTGTCTACCGTAGCTCTCGTGGCATTAGCAATCACAACGTCGGTCAATCATTTCGACATTTCAGGTAAGCCGACGGAAACAAAATGTAACAGAGTGTTCGATTGCGGATCAGAGAAGACTTCTGCTTGTCAAAATGACACGAGAATCGAGAGCGATGAAATAGCGCGTCGTTTTGAAGTTGTTAGTGATCGAAAATTGGACTGATGGAAACACGAACGGTGACGTGCGTGGTCTTTTAAAAGATTCAGTCGCAGATCACTGCACGGTGTTGATACCTGTTGACTCGCCAAAATTCATACAGTTGTCAAATGTCAATGTTTATTATGCACTGCGATTGTCTCAACCGAGAGTACTGAATATTCAGAAGCTATTGTCTCTTCGCACAGGCCACTTTACACACTGCGCGCGATATATTTTTATATATTAACACTGATTTGTAATTTAGACTTTATTTACTGGAAGCCTATTAATAGGTTTTACAATAACTGAAATGTGGATAGGAGAAGGTTGGTAATTTTCTGTTAAATAATAATTACAAGAGAACTCGTTGCATTTGTGTTAATCTAAATAACCCGATGAATTATGAATGATGTCACTGTACTTTTACTTTTATTATTAAACTGTTTTCTTAGCAATTCATGAAAAGTTACCATTTTTACAAGACTACACAAGTTCAAACACTGCATCTAAGATGTCTTCGGATAAGAAAACTCTAAATCGGAGAATTTTTGAATTATTAATAGCTTAAAATCGACGAAAGCACAATTCCGCTACTGATTTTTCACTTGTTTTGACAAGCAACGTTACTTTCTGAGATAAAATTAAAGTAGGAATGGGAAAAAGTTATCTCTTGTAAGACCGAACAGAAAAACAGCGATTTTAATAAGTATCCATGCATTGCAGACTATGTGTACGGCGTGGACCATGATCTACAGGCGCGAGCTCGAGCAGGAATCGAAGCCGAGAGGTTCACATACCAAACCAAATCCAGGTCTGTGTTTTTTTAAAAATCTCTTCAATAACCATATCCGTCTAACAATGAATTTCAAAGTATAATTTCCACGAAGAGTACGTGCAGATCTATTATGGAAGTACGAAATTGTAAAGATCTTAAAAGAATCTCAATGAAATAGATACTAATAGATTGCAAAGTAACAATGGCAATTGTAAGAAATATAAGTGAAATGAATATATAAATAATCGTAAATATAATATATGTATAACATATATGAATGCAAATAATCGTAATTAGTAGAAAATAATGTGACAATATTCGTAAGTTCTTCTAATGCCTCTCTAGTTTTGTATTTGACCTATTCATTTTTGTTATAAATGCATAAAATTTTCGGTTTAGTTATTAACATTGTCGAACGAATGAAATTTGCCTTCGTCTTCTATTTTCTATAATTCGTATAGAGAATCCTTATTTCGCGTGTACATGCAAGGTCTTTTTCTTACGAAGAGAAGGTGATCTGTTACTTTTAACGCGGTCGAGTGGTAATAGAAACAACGTGACGGACAACGTTTCTCACTCAACAGAACAAAGCTCACGTAGGCTTTCATTCATGGTAGCTGAACTTTTTCAACAAACGGAATGCTGGATTACCTAATCCGCGCACGTTTTAATAAATATTCCGCGACAGAAATGTCGAAGGTCGTTTGCTTCATCGAATTTGTAATGGAAACGCTTTCGACCGAGTTCACATTCAGTCAGTGGATAAAAATAGTGCTCGTACACTTGGGTATTTTGTAATAAATATCGTATAGTTCTAACAATATATAGCAGCAGCATTAAATATTCCGGTCACCCACTAACCTGGGTAACAATGGATAATTTGAATGATCACGGTGAAATTTCACTACTAAATTTTATGGGATATCTGTCTAATTTTCTTAATTAATCCATTAGAACTCGAACAGCGAATCATTTTCAAAAAAAGATAACCAAGCATGTTCGGGGTCATTTCAAATTTCATTTATTAATTTTTATGAACATAATTTTTAAAGTTCTTCTTCTAGATACGTTTATTTTTGTATAAATAAAATATGTGGTCAGTGCAATGAATTCTGAAACCTCGATAAGTATTCCAGCATATTTTTAGATCTCCCGAAATTCGGGAGCTGTTAAAATGTTAGCCGTGTATATAAAAGACACACGAAACGTGCAGAAAACATGCTTGCTCATAAAGGGTTGAAGTTGTTTTCAAAATGAGAGTTTTAGAAATTGCTGTTTTTATTTACCTGGTTTCTTAATAAAACTGCATTACATTCTGGTTAACGCATTTCTTTAATATCTTTTTAACTTTAATTTTAACTTCATGTAAATATTCATATTTCTTCTGCTTGTCGTTTCATTGATACCACATTTTATGCTATATCTTGGTCTATTCTTCTAGCATTTATATAATATCCGCTCTATACATTCAATTACCCTTTGCCACGTAAACTATTATACTTCAAAGTTGAATATATCACTTATTAATTCTAAAAATTTCGAAAAATATTGTTTCTTGGAGAAAGTCTAACAATAAATTCAGCATGTTTCACTTCGTAAAATAGATCACGTCTTATAAAATGAAACGGTGTTACAAAAGTTAATACAATGCATAATAGTGAAACGTTTGCTTTCACTAGCCACAGTTTTTTGTTCGTTGCTCTTTTGCTACACGTTGGAGATGAAATTGAAGTAGGGACTCGCTTCACTCGCTGGTGAAACGCATAATTGATTTCCCCTTTTCTATACACAGCATTTCCTATATCAGCATCAGAACTACCCTAAACGCAACTAATGTGTATTGCTTTACAATTTTGGATTTTGCTTACAAGATTGGATTTATTTAAACTTCATACGATATATATTATAATATATTCTAAGAAAATGAATGCTACTAGAATTCTTACTTTCATTCGTTTCGGCCGAGAGGCAAGGGGAGTATCCCGCTCGCACAAAAGACCAATACGCTAATCGACGCGAGGAGTAAGGGGTATCGGTCGAGCGCTCCCCCAATAATAATCAGAAGCCTGGAACCAAAACAAATTGAAAGAGGCTAGGTAAAGCGAGCGACCGTCTCCCCTTGTCCCTTTGCGTCATTTAGTTTACGCCTAGTGCTTCATCTTCTCGTTTCCCAATATTACCTTCAGGTTCTTAACATTGTATGTTTACGTAGGCGTAATATCACGTAAAATTCCTATACTCGAATAATTCATTGCAAGCTTGCGAACATGAGAGTAATACTGCATGAGCGAAGCATGATTATTTTCACTTATATTTCATAAATATTGAACACATATTTAAGACGGTGCTATTTATTTATAGTCAGCAGTACTCGAGTCCCACGTTTCATGGAAATTAAGATTAACAGGAAGGGATCATTTCTGCCAATAATTTTATGGGTTGGTGGGCATGGGTCCTACACTTTTCTCAAGTTAATTCTAAGCAATGTGCAGTAGAATGCAAAAGAGTTAAAATAATAATTACTAAGATAAATTTTAATTAACTACTTTCGGTTTTATTAACTAAATGACTTTGATATTGCGAGATTTTTTGGGGTTGACATTGGGACGAACGTGTCGATAATGGTGATTTTACAACACCAAACTTACACGAAATTATTCGTATCAACCAAGAAATTTTATGCTTCGTATATTTCACAATCTCCTAAAATTTTATTATAATAATAACCAGACCAACCAAAACTTTCTGAAGCCACTACAGAAAACAAGAATAAAACAGAACTTCGTTTCAATGAGTCATTTAAAATATCGTTGCTACCGTTTTGAAAATGTTTCTAGTGTTTCTACTGTCTCATATTTTATTCACTAATATTCATCGCAAACACTGTCACACCCCGACATTTATGATACCGGAGTAACGTCGCCTAGAAGAAACATCGAGAATGAAAAACTAACGGGATTGCCGAGCAACCGCTTTGAAAAGGTTCACTGCCACAGTTCTCGCTCGTACGCGTGTTTAAGAACCGTCTCGTAATTTGCATGACCGCCGGCGGTCCCGATATCCTTCCTGCTCCATTTTCCTTCCTTTTCTCGTGGCGAACTCTTACTTTCATGGCCAAGGAGAGGCACCGTTGACGTCGCGTACGCGAGGAAGGTTTCACGTCTGACCATTACCGGAGTGCTATAATCCCTTTCTTCAGCCTCGAGAAGGTTGCCCGACGCGGTTCCAGCACGGGTCCCGGCCACCACCACTGACCCGACTGCCTTGCCAGTCGCTAGCTCACTCCCCGTACGGTCCCAGAACGAAAGATCACGCGCTCACTATCGTCGGCGTTGTAGCCGTCGTCGTCGCCGTGTTTCACTATCGTGAAACGGCCTTCCTGCCGCTCGCTCGGGTATTCCGCCCGGACTCATCGTTTCTTGCCTCGACGATCTTGAAAACCGCTCCTTTCCTCACCTGGGATAGAAAGTCGCCGCCGCTCCACGCCGGGGTCGTTCTAATTGCAGGGTCACTTTTTTCACGTGACTCTGTTACCAACTCGCAGCGCGTTCTTGAGAAACAATACAAAAACACGAGCCTCGGATTTTAGTCGCTTCCTGCTTCGAGAGTGTTTTTCTTTTTCGGGAAGCGCGCGATTTTGTTTCGCGTTTCCTTTTCGAATGGAGAGGTTTACACTGGAATATAATTAGAGCCGGTGCACCGTGTTTGAAAATCTTCGGAACGTGGCAAGAATGTATTTTTTGTGAAAATGTCAGCTTAAAACATTTATGGGGAAACATTGAAACGCCTCGATCGTAGAATCATAACTTTTGGGACAACTATGAAATATTAGAAACGACCGCAATATATTTTATTTGAGAAAAAAAAATTGTTTTCCAGTTTTTGTTAATTTTGTGTGTAATCCTTGATATTTTGAATATTGATCATATAGATATTATTCGATAAAATTTATGGTTTATTTTGAATTGGAAAAATAAAAATCTGAACTCTATTGTTAACAGTTTTATCCGAGACATTGTGACCTTATTTCTGGGAAGAGATCGCAACTTTTCTTGGATTCGAATGTTCATATTTGACCAGACTAGTTTTAACTGGAAACAAATTTAGTGGGACGAGGAAAATCTTAATTGTAAATGAAAAAATTAATAATTAGTTTTCTGTAGTTTTCAAATTTATACACAAAAATAACAAAGAAAGGAAAACAAATTTTTTTTTAAATGGGATATATTGCAATTGTTTTTAATATCAGTTATTATTTACGTTTCCGTAGAAAACAAATGTACATGTTTATCCAGCGGCATAAGTACTTGGTATACAAAATAAGACGTTTTCATGCCAGCTTAACAAGAAATGGAAATTATAAATCATCTAGATAAATGTAAATGCATTACAATACTTTTTCATTAAAATATAAATTCTATCCTTGGAAATTACCTGTAATTACTACTAAATAGTGACTCGTTTACAAATTCGTTTTATTAACATTCCTTAATAGCACTGTGCAGAAATCCATTACTTTTTATTCTCCGAAGGATCCTTACAAGCTATTCCCTTTTAATAGTTATTTTATTGACCCTTTAACAAAAAGAAAACATATAGCATTCCATTGAAGAAATTAAAAGTTGCGTTCGGCACTCAAGAAATATTATTGTGATCATAAATTCGTTGTTGTGTTATTTATAAATACAGTAAAACTTTTATCATTTTTATGTGCACTTATAGCTTACAAAAAACATATATAATTTAAAATTGTTTTTAAATGATCATAAGCACTTAAACTTGCGTTAAGGGAATATGGAATCATTTTTTGTAAGTTCCTTCAAGATTACACAGAAAGATGTTAAAATATAAGACCTTCAAGGTAATTTTTTCATTCAAATGATTGCTCGAGCAATGATATCAAGGTTGTCATTTGATACCTTTGTTACTTCTAGGTATTTTCATTTTTTTTTAAAGTGGTGGTCTATACGATTCGAGCATTGAAAACAGAACAATAAAAATGAAAATACACAGAGCAATGGAGCCATTCTTTCAAGACGAACGTAAAAGCAGCCATTAGCACTTAACTAGCCGACAGAGTTGGGCTTTTAGAATCTACTTGCAATATGGAACACGCGATGAGTTTCAAACTGCCTTGCAACTCCACTTATCATAAAACATACAAAAACTGCATGTATAGCAAGCTTGCATAAACACGGTTTTTACCAACTGAATTTCCATGGCATGCACCAATCAATTTTTCACGAAAACGCAGTCTATTTGAAAGCAAATATTCTCGCTATTCGTCATTATTTATCGAAACAAGATTTCAACCGGAAAATATGACTAAAACAAATAACATCATCACTTGTAGAAAAATTGTTATGCTATTTTAAAGCTGTCATAATTATTAAAAATAACAGTCGACGTCGAAAATGTATATTTCGCGCCAAGATCTGCAGTCCAATGAACTTGAATGAAACTGCAATACAAATAAGTAGCCATCGATCTTTATTAGTATCGCTTATTATCGTTTCGCAATTATACTTTGCAATTACATCGCATTATTTCAACCGGAACGATAAACTCAAATTTAATCAGTTCCGACTGGTTTATTAAATAATTTCCTTTTCATTTCCTATTAAGGCAAAGTTTAATGTTTAATTCATGACGGTAAATAGACTGGAAACATAGTGAAGCCGAAGTGATAGTGAAACTCGGCGTAGCACATATGAATACTAGTTTCCGTTGCCATAGATACGACGCGACGCGTCGTTCAAGAGAAGAAGAAAAAGAAAAAAAGTGTCGAAGCATTTGGGTCATTTCACTTGGAAAGTTCTTTTCTAGATGGAAACCGCTTTATGCGAGTCTCGTTTGGTGTTCCAGGTTTCAGGATAAGCCAGAGTCTGGCGATGCTCCTTGCAGAATCAAACCGGACCGACCCTGCCCGCCGAGCAAGTACAGAACGCCTTCCGGGGCTTGCAATAACGTCCGACATCCGGTCTGGGGTGCTCGAGGTGCTCCTTTCTTGAAGACGCTGCCGCCGGCCTATTCAGACGGTAATTTCTCCAGTAATTTATTTTCCGTCTTTCAACCTGCTCGTCGGACACGACAAGCATCTCGTCGTTCGTATTCGACCAGAGTTCGCCGAACCATAAATCAAACATTTTGAAAAACTTTCAAACGAAGCTCAACCGCCCCCTAATTTACGCGAATTTTCATTCCACGTAGACTTGTTTTACGCGAATTAAAATCGCGTAAATATTAAATATATAATTATTTAATTCAGAAATGAACAAAATAAACAAAATTAAAAAATACAAAAATTTAATATATCTTATTCGATAAATGTAAAATTAATTGCGACCCCACAGTAATCGGCTTCACTGCCCTATACTTCGCAAGTACATATTTTCGTACAACTCTAGCTCGTTAAACAATGCGAAATCCCCTGCAATTTTCTCCCATCGGACTCAGAATCCAGCCCAGTCTTTAGATTCGCCCTGTGGTGTTAGCTTCAAATGGGCCCACGGCTTCGAATGCTGTTCTCGATCGGTTAATTGCAGAGAAAGATTAGAAATTGTGTAGGAAAGGTGTGCGAAAGGTGTGCGTACTTAGACCAGGTGCTCTATAGGCGGTCCGCCGGTTCCTGGTCCTCGGCACGAAGAATAGAAAGTGAAAATTAGAACGAACCTCGCACGCGAACGGCTCCGTGATCCATTTCGACGAGCGTTGGCACGCTCGCGGGATTAGAAACGACGGATTAGCATGACAAGGGGCTCGCCAATCCAACGAAATAGAGAGTCCATCGGTTGCGCCATCGACCCGCGCGAATAATAAACAATTCCACCTGCGATTCCGTCGCCTGCGTCGGCGTTACGCGAGCTCTCCTCGCTAAAGCGGAACGATCCTTCCTGGGGGGCAGGAGAAATGCGCGATAAAACAATGTTTCCTGAATACCATTAGCCTACCGCGTGATTCATTAACACGTTAACACCCTTTCGATTGCGGCGCTACCGTTTACGCGGCTTCCGTTTCGCTATCACAGACATCGCTGCAGCATCGAAGCATCTGTTTTAAAATAATGAAATAACGGTATTACCCTCGGATCGATTCCCTGTCGTACCATTTTCTTCGCAGTTTCAATGCTTACGAATTTTTCGATTGCAATAATCTCTTAGGAGAAAAAGAAAATTTAGAGTTATTCAGTCGAATGCCTACCATTTCTTTCACCTTTAATTACATCTTCTTTGTCGTTAATAAAGTCTTACTAATGTAGTCAAAAATTTATATTACCTGCATTAAAAATCTTATTAAGTCGAAACAAATTGTGCAAAGTACACGAATCATTGGAGGAATTGTTCGGTACTACAAAGAATATCGAAAATCTAGAATTCCTACTAATTAACGGAATATGTTGCTAATAAACTAGAGATCAATGCTACTTTAATCCTTAAAATAATTGAGAAAATTTGAAGCTGCTGTTATAAAAATCTAGGATTGAAAATAACTTAACATAGTTATTTCATTCTGTAACATCTTTAGAGATTTTTCTGGCTAATTGTAGGTACGTTTTTCGAATTTCTTAATTCTGACAAGGTGGACTTTCAACGATTTTATGACGACCATAACCAAATCTATTCGAATTCTTGTACATCAACAATTTCCGCGCATTTTCGAATCAACTTCTTTCATTATCACCTCGTGAAATTGTTCAGCTGCAGACTTTTTCATCCGGTGAATCCCTGCCAGAACGGGGTAGGACCAAATCCCCGTCTCTTTGAAATTCAGACTTCGCGGCGCAAGTGTTTCATTGATAAAAAGGTTTTTGACCTACATACCGAAACCATCCCACCTGTTCAGAAATAATTCTGTTACCGGAGATTCGGGATTTATCGATGAATTATTGCAAATGTGAGTTTCATTTGAAACCAAGATTTAATTCGAGTAACGATCTCCATGGATATCTAAAGCGATTAAATTCCTTTGACGCGGTAAAATGGTGTAAGTTTTATAACTGCTGCAGTGTTCAAAACATGAAAGTGTACCGTCGCTGTGTATTCCAAATGTCGAAAATATGACACATCGAATGTTTATTATGTAAAGAGGAAAAATCGGAATCAGTTATAATTATATACACGAGGCAACTCGCAGTTTCTCATTTTCATTTTGCATACACGTAGGTAGTAAAATATCTCTTTTCATTGCTCTAAGTATTTCAGAAACTCTGTAAAATTATTTCAAGCTTAGATTTTTTACATCGACGATTTTTAAAATCAATTGATTTAAATTCTTCGTTTCGCCGGTATCGCTCTTTTTTCGTGCAACAGCATACTTCGGAATTTACTTGGTACGATATACTACCACCGAATTGAAAGAGGAGAAGCTGTTCGATCTAGACAATAGCCTAAGGGCACGTTGCTTACCGACACGCTCCGGATCGAAATCAAACATATGGGTCAGCGTAAATTAAAAATTGAAATTGAGTCGCTTCGTTGAAGAGACTTTTGACGATGGAAAGCGAGAGAAAGAGGGACAGAAAGAGAGAGAGAGAGAGAGAGAGAGAGAGAGAGAGAGAGAGAGAGAGAGAACACGAAAGACTTCTGTCAGCTCTTCTCCCGAGGGGAAAAAATCCCAACGAAAATATGAAAGTGAAAAGAACGAAGAAAGCTACACCAGTGGGTCGCACGATCCAAAATACGACTGAATATTCCCCGGACATTGTTTAAAGAAGAACCAACCAGCTTTCGAATATTTAAATATTTTCACATTTTTCTGAATTCAAGCACAACTGGTTGCTTCTCAAAACGCAATAAACAACCAAAAATCTGACATTTTTATCGTGCCGTTTGTATATACGCCAATTCATAATTCTTCGCGAGATTTCGCGTCATGTAATTCATAAAAAGAAATACGCGTGTAAAACGCTAAAAATACATCTCGAAACGCATTGAGTATGTCATCATTAATGCCGGAATGCAGCGTTATTTTAATCTTGACAGAATTACCAGTGCGCGTAGGTTTCAGAGCGAATTAAGTACTTCTAAATAATTATATATTATATGCAATATAATGTGATGGTAATTAGTCGTAAACTTAAATAACGATGCAAATAAATTTTCTAACAGTTAATATATCATAATTTCTTTTTCTCGTACTGTTACTTTCAACTGAAACTTTGAAATAAATTCCGTGAAGCAAAAAATTTTGACGTTGCTTAAAGATCGGTGGTCTAGTAATGAACGTTTGTACATCATTAACCTTCATATGACGCATATATAAAAATTCAAGGACCGAATCATTGAATATAGTCTCTGTCAAGTAATCCAACATGTTTATTTAAAACACAAGGTGACAAGTAAAATATAATTGGTCAGTGCGCAAAAGAAAAATGTGCGTAAAAGATCCTATAAAACTAACTTCAAGTTTATTGTCTCTTCAAGTTTCCATAAACTCTAAAAATATCTCATAATAACGCAATAGCCAGATTGCTGAAAAATGACTTTTCGAATGAATTAGTCTAAAGTTACGCAAAACCTCTGAAGCGGATGATCCCGGTTTATGATGAACGCGTGGAGTCTTCGTCAACATGTCCACGTTCACGGTAATATTAAAATCACAAGCGTTCCCATGCTTGTCGATCGACTTAATTAGGGACAAGGTCGGGCCTTGTTAAAATACTTTCCAAAGTATTCGATCCTTTACCATCGTCACGTTGATATTTCCGCGAGGTCGAGGAGAGCTCGTAGATCTCCGAGCGCCGAAGCCTGGGCGGATCGGACTTCGTGCCGAGAGACGATGATGATCCTCGCGTAGGAAGGCTGATGATCGTCAGCCTACTTCGTCGTGAGATTCATCGAATACGGACAGCGGCACGTAACCGTGACACAGAATTTCGCGGCCTGGTCCTGCCTGCTCGTCCTCGGTGCTCGCGGTTCGGTTTCTGCAACGTGATTGGCGATTCAGCGACTTTCGCTGACCTGATCCCCTAACTTTCGTCCTCTGATCGGAGAAACTTGCATGTTTCGGCTCACAGTCGAATCTCGGATGAATTAGGCAATTTGAGAGCATATTCTAGCGTCGAATCCGTTGTCCAAATCTGATTTGACTAATCACTGATTTCGCCGAAAAGAAATATGCATCCTAAGTTTCTTAGTCCCCTAATCGAGTGCACACGATTTTGTCGGCCGCTTTTGGATTCTTTCTATTTCGTTTATGCACCTATTCTTGCCATTAATTATCCGACTTTCGCGCTCACCATTTGACAAATTATGCTGTGCACCTTTTCTCTTAAATCGTTCCAGCACTTCCGTCTGGAAGATGCTTTGCATCTGTTTCTTATCTTTTAATTTTAACATTCTTTATTTCGACTTGTTTTATTTTTTATGCAGTAGTAATACACTGATAATGACGCC
This sequence comes from Augochlorella aurata, assembly GCA_028455555.1. Lineage (NCBI taxonomy): Eukaryota > Metazoa > Arthropoda > Insecta > Hymenoptera > Halictidae > Augochlorella > Augochlorella aurata. The sequence continues at coordinate 4,720,851 of CM052148.1, forward strand.
TATGTATAAAAATAATATTCGTTGTACCGAAGAATTATTTGATCGTGTTGAGATTTCATTTCATTTCATCGAACGTAAGAATGTCGAAAATGTGATTGATATTATACAGCTTGACGTTTCAGTTTCGATTTGATTAAATAAAATACTTATATTGTAAATATTACAATAAATATATTTATAAATTATATTTATAAATATTAAATAAAATACTTTTCTAGGGAATTTTATAGACGGTAATGTTAAAATCTGAAAGCATAGATTAAGACTTGATAAATCGGAAATGGGTAAAACATTATCCGAGAATTTGATTTGTAGAACAGAATGAAAGTGAAAGAATTTGCTTTTCACTCCGACTTCCCATTATTCATTGTTTTTCTATTTTCTGTTAGAGTATCTTTTTTACACGAATGCAAATTCTCTTTCTGGCGTGGATATTGTGTGTTTGAATTAGAATGTCCGTCGGCTGAAACGCTCTCAGATCGAGATCCGATAGCGGGAATGTTATTTGACTCGGAGTGATCTCGCGAAATAAAGCGTATAAAAGTACTTTCTATTTCGAACGCGCGTGATTATTTCACTTCGTAACGATGTACACTCGGATTCCCGACGATGTCGCAGACAGCGAAATTCATCGCGACTTTCTAGGCCGCCGCCGCTGCCGAGTATTCACCTCTCGATTATGTTCGACATTGAAACCAAATAACGCTTATTAGAAATCGAAAGCGTTTCGTCATGACCATTCAGACTTGCCATTAATTTTATGAGCGGACGGTATCGCCGTTGCGAATATGTTTGCGACGCACGTTATTGCTTTCAACGTCGTATTTCTTTTATTAGACGGTATTTCATTCCTCGAATGATTTCAAAAAATATTTCTTATCCAATGGTCTTTGTTGTAAATACATTATCATCCATCTCTTATTTTGTCATATAAAAACTGACATACTTTTATCGGTCACAAAACAATTTCCGTGCAATTTGACTATTATGTCCTTCCATTAAAGCGGATATATGAGTTTCAAAATTGTCGTATTGCTTTGACGAAATTTAATGTAATTTAATAGTTTAATTTAATATTAATATAATTCACAGATTTTGAATATCTGCGTTCTCCGAATTTCTGCGTAAGCAAATGGAAAAAGTAGAATGGAATATGCTGGTGTTATTATTTTCTAGAAACAAATGAAGATTCGACTTTGTTATATAATTTTTTAGCACGCGTAACAGTCGCATCCAGAAAGAGAAAACTGAATTGATTAGATTTTTATGTAAATCGAATATACGTGAAATCACAATCGCGAGAATCGTATATTTGTACCTGTTGAAACAAGAAGGAAAGATGTCGGTTTCATGCTCAGCGTGAATATTTATGAACAGTTACGGATTTCCAGCACATTTGAAACAGTATTTGATTTGAATTGGTTCTACTTATTTAATCCGAGTTACCTGAAAGTAGAGCTATTTCCTCGTCGCGGCAACCTCCTCAATACCAATTTGCCGAAGTTCAAATTCTGTTTAATCCGTAGGTGTCGCGTCCCCCCGACAATCGATGAGGCGGAATCACGCGCTGCCATCCCCAGCGAAGGCGGTCTCGACGCTAATAAACCATCTGCAGCTGATGCCGGAAGCTCACGAGGGGCTAACCAGTTTCTGCGGGGTGTGGACCGCGTTCATCCTGCAGGACATAGCGATCACGGTGCACCCGGAAGGTCAATCGACCTTGTGCTGTTCTAACAAAGGGAAACACGCCGAGTGCTACGAGATCCGCGACGAGCAAGGTGGATGCACGAGTTATTGGCGATCGGTGCCCAGTTTGAGCGTGCACAACTGTAACTTCGAGGGCAGGGAGCAGATGAACGGTGCGTCCGCTTACTTGGACGGTTCTCATATGTACGGATCCACGGATGAGGAGCTGCATCGGCTGAGGACCTACAGCCGGGGAAAGGTGGACGTGTCCATTTGCGAGATCTGCAATAATACCGAAGAGAGAGCCCTTGGCACGATCTACAGTGCCTTCCTGAACGAGCACAATCGGATAGCAGATAGGCTGGCCGAGGCGAACCCGCACTGGGACGACGCGAAGCTGTTCCTCGAAGCTCGCAGGATCGTTGTCGCTCAGATTCAGCACGTCACCTTGAACGAGTACCTGCCGAGCATCCTCGGGGAGAGCGCTCGGACTGACCCCGAGCTGATGCCCGTCCCGAGCGGATTCTACGGTGGTTACTCGTCCGCGAACGTAGGCGGGACGTATGATGCGGTCGCATTAGCGGCGCTTCGCGCTCTCACGTCCCTGCGCAGACACGGGTACAATGACGCCACATGCTTGGAGGACCACGTGGCCGCGTCGGCCAATCGCGTCAGCCTCGATCTCGATCGATCCACTTTTGAACCTGGTCTGGACACCAACGTTCGTTACGTTCACATGGGCCGCGATCATGGTCTTCCTGGATACGTACACTTTGTCGCCGATTGCTCTGGACACAATGTCACGGTAGGTACTCGGTATCTTTGATGTTCCTGACGCAAGGCGGGATGGAGAAGAGAGCCTGTTAGCGGGGTTAATAGTTACTTCGATGGTATCTGAGGGGAATTTTTCGAACTAGCCAGTGATGATTGCTAGGAGGTCCTAAAAAGAAACGAAAGATGATGGAATCAATAGCTACCAGGTGACAGAGTCTATGGTGAATTTGTTTAAAGGACGATGGAAATTGATAGGGAATCCTAGAAAGTGTTGGGGAAAGTGGGAAAATTTAGGAATGAGATTGGTTACATGAGTGATTATGATTTTTTCAGGTACGTAACTTCAGGGATCTGGAGAGGTTCATGCGTCCAATGCACGCGAAACTGTTGCAATCCATTTACTCCGATGTAGAAGACATAGACTTGCTGCTAGGCGGGATACTGGAGATTCCGGCGAGCGGTGCAGTGGTTGGACCGACGTTCGAATGCCTTTTGAAGAAACAGTTCATGAAGCTTAGAAACTCGGACCGATTTTGGTTTGAAAACGATCTGCCGCCTTCGAGTCTGAGCGCGGCACAGCTTTCCGAAATTCGGAAGGTTTCTCTAGCGGGTATCCTCTGCACGAACACGGACACCCAAAAGATGCAGCCGAAGGCGTTTATTCAACAGGACTCGTATCTAAATGCTAGAATAAACTGTGATCAGCTCAGCGTGCTCGATGTGACGCCTTGGAGGGAAGACCCTCTACCGGAGCAATCCCTACCGGAGCAACCCCTGCCGGAGCACTCCCTACTGGATAAGGACGCATCTGCAACGTCGGAATACTTCTCCGATCTTAATCCTAGTTTGATAGCGGCGGCAGTGAAGAAGGCGGAGGCTAGTCTGATCAAAAGGAAACAGTTGGAGTACAATTCGTGGTTGCAACAAAGGATAGCAGACCCCAAATCACCAGCCGGGACAGCCGCCAGCTTCTCTAAGGCTAACAGAGACGCTCTGCTGTTGGCCAACCAATCCATCATATACGAGCTGGCTACTAATGAACTCTTAAACGGCGTGCATGGATTGAGACGCAGAAAGCGACAGGTGTTCGATAGCACCGACAATGTTCTTGGCTTCCCCAACAATGACTTTTCGGACCTGCTGCAGAACGTGGACATAACAGGGTTCCTCTCCCAGAACAAACCAACGAATCACGAGGAGGTTGAGTGCCCTGTGGACGACAGTCCATGCGATCCCACGACCCCTTATAGAACTCTTTCGGGACACTGCAACAATCTCCGCAATCCCAATCTCGCCAAATCGCTGACGACCTTCGCCAGGTTGCTACCCCCAGTATATGAAGACGGCGTGTCAAAGCCGAGGGCAACGTCGGTCACCGGAGCACCGCTGCCTAATCCCAGAGTGATCTCCACTGTGATACATCCCGACATTTCTAATCTCCATAATCGGTACACGCTGATGGTAATGCAGTTCGCGCAGTTTTTGGACCACGACCTTACAATGACGCCAATCCATAAGGGCTTCGCCGAGTCCATACCCAGCTGTCGTCCTTGTGACTCTCCCCGTACCGTGCATCCCGAGTGTAGTCCCTTCCCTGTCCCACCTGGTGATCACTACTACCCTACAGTGAACGTAACTTCCGGCGCGAGAATGTGTTTCCCGTCCATGAGGTCGTTGCCAGGGCAGCAGCATCTGGGTCCTCGTGAGCAGATCAACCAGAATACCGGCTTCTTGGACGCCTCCGTGGTCTACGGCGAAAACACCTGCATCTGCAATGTCCTCCGAGGTTTCAACGGGCGTATGAACATCACCCAGAGTCCTCATCGCAATTCGAAGGACCTTCTGCCGCAATCGGCGACCCATCCCGAGTGCAAAGCCAAGTCTGGGTTCTGTTTCATCGGCGGTGATGGCCGCGCTTCGGAGCAACCGGCTTTGACGGTCATGCATACGCTGTGGGTACGCGAACATAATCGAATCGTCGACTTGCTGAGACAGGTAAACCCACACTGGGATGGGGAGAAACTGTTCCAGCAGTCTCGTCGCATCATCAGCGGTATGCTACAGCATATCACTTACAACGAGTTTCTACCCAGAATTCTCGGTTGGAATGCTGTCACCCTCTACGGTCTGAAGCTCTTACCCCAGGGCTATTATAAAGAGTACTCTCCCACTTGCAATCCCAGCGTCCTCACCGAGTTCGCCACCGCAGCCTACCGAATTGGACACTCGCTGCTGCGACCGCATCTGCCGCGAATGGATCGCAATTATCAAAATGTGGAACCGTCTATCTTGTTGCGAGACGGATTCTTTGATCCCGATGCGATCTACCGGCAAGGCATGATCGACGAGATGATCCGGGGATTAATAGCAACCCCAATGGAGACCTTGGATCAGTTCATAACCGGAGAAGTGACCAATCATCTGTTCGAAATCAAGGGCATCCCCTATTCGGGCATTGACTTGATCGCTCTGAATATACACCGCGCCAGGGATCACGGCATACCGTCTTACAACAATTACAGAGCGCTATGCAACTTGAAGAGAGCCACCACGTTCGAAGACTTGTCCAGGGAGATGGCGCCGGAGGTGATCGCTCGCATGAAGCGCATCTACGCTTCTGTAGACGACATCGACCTGTTCCCGGGTGGGATGAGCGAGAGACCTCTTCAAGGTGGCTTGGTCGGGCCCACTTTTGCCTGCATCATAGCCATACAGTTCCGGCAGTCTAGAAAATGCGATCGGTTCTGGTATGAGACGGACGATCCAAACATCCGGTTCACGGAGCCCCAGCTGGCCGAGCTGCGTAAAGTCACTTTGTCGAAAGTAATGTGCGAAAACATGGACGAGCACAACGAAATGCAGAGAGCGGCGTTCGACTTGCCGAGCAACTTTCTGAACCCACGTGTGCCCTGCAGCTCGATGCCACACATGGACCTGTCCGCTTGGAGAGAGACCAGGCACGGATGCCAAATTGGAGGCAGAAACGTCGCCTTGGGAGAGTCTGGTTTCCCCACGCCGTGCACCAGCTGCGTCTGCACGGCCGAAGGCGTAAGTACTTATCCCGTAAAGTCTTTGACTTCAGTCTTCCTTAATATTCCTGCTACTTTCAGTAGAATATTAAATTTTAAGAATTCTCTCAGGACAACGTAAATCAGAACAACCAATATCGCGATGAGTGAACATTATCAAGGTCATCAACATGTTTTCATGTTGACATTGAATTTTCAGAAGATCTTGAAAACCTTTGAATTTATGAAAAAGAGAATTTCAAAAGTGGAAGATATAATTGTACACCTTTTTCAGACCCAATGCGCTTCACTGAGGATCACGGACTGCAATCAGCTACTCCGCGAAGCGTCCAGGGAAGCCATTTTGCGCGATGACGTTTGCACGGCACAGTGTGGCTTCGTTTTGGCCGCCACCGAGGCCACATCGAGACTCCAGCAGTTTACTACACCGAGCAGTTTTCCTGGATTCACGGGCCACAGAAACAGTCTGAGGAGCGCGCCAACGCCGATTTCCTTCAACGGCTTCAAGCTGCCGGATCTCTCGCAGTTCATAGGTTGAACGAAGGGGAAATTCGTCAATATTGCTTATTAACTATTGCGTACGAGAGACACACTGTCTTCCTTCGAGAAAAGCTGCACAACGGTGGTGACCATATACGCTCAGTTTTGAAATCATTGAACTGACAGACATATGTGATGACGTTGCGTTTCCGAAGACTACCACTATCGCGCGCGTGAGTTTTAAAATCGACGAGTACACTGTGTTTTATTATTTTTTTTGTAAGAAATACCTCTCACGTTTTACCTGTTTGTTGTGTTAATTTGTAGGATTACTTGTATAAACTGTAAGGGATATTCAATTTGTCGAGGAAAGTGCGTACTCTCGGAAACATAAGGTAGTAAATAGACGATGCATATGCACAGTGAAAGAGAAACAGTATCCTGGCACTACTACCTTCTTTTGTCTCTTGGTTATACCGTTTTCTATATCTGAAAGATGATAATGTAGTAGCCAGTAACTGGAAGTAGCGTGCAGATGTATCTTTTCTTGTTCACTGTCGACGTGCAGACGATGTCATTGCTAGGCTGAAGGAAAATTCGTGCAGTGATCTCGTAGTACGTACTTGTTGTGCAAAGACAAAGAGGACTACAACAAATTGTCACCGTGTTCGGGAATACCGTGACATTGTTAATTGGATGAAATGTGAATATTATATTATATTGATCGGATGAGTGATATGTGTGTTTTCAGGGAAATGCACTAACAGTGTATCAAACAGAACATTTTTATACTTGTATAGTAATTATTATTGCAAAATAACAAATGCGAACACGAAACTTCCATTCCGAGTTTGTTTTTCTTTCTCTCGTTACACCTTTATCTAATTTTGTAGTTATAATAATGGACATGTATAATGGTAATAAATGTTAATTGTTTCTTCTTTCCTCTTTGTAATAAATAATGAAGGGGATGTCCCACACTTCCATGTCTCTCCTATCAGACTACCATGAAGTTTGGTCCGCTTTTTTTCAAGTCTTCTCCGAAGTATCACGTGTAACAGCAACAACCTAATTCGGAATGGAGCTTAGTTTACAGAGATCCCTCGTATTTACAAAGCATATGACAATCGCTAGCTAGTAAAATTTCGAGATTCTTTCTTTACTGTCTTGTTGCACTTCCACTCGTTAAATGTCTATGTTTCACTGTCAAAGTATACGTATATATATTTTTTGTTACACTAATCATGTATCGTCTTGTTTTTAACTGGCAGAAACTTCTTGTTTATTGTTAACCACAGCAGCGTTTTCTGCCATTACAGGTGCTTGTTCTGTACATCGCCACAGACCATAGGTTTTGCCAACAGTCGTTTGCCATAATCTGAGAGTACCATCTTCGGAGCCACTAGCATACAATTCACCATCCGGTGAGAAGCGAACACAATGTACTGGACCAAAATGTCCTTTGAATGATTCTAAAACATATTTTAAATATTTATGTATATAGTAAATGTTGATTGAGAACATTGTGCATATTGATAATTTTATAAAGATTCAAAACTCACCAATTTCTATCCCGTTACTATAATCAAACTTGTACATTTTCAGGTCTTCTCCACCGCATACAAAAATACTGTGATCTGGATGTAGACTGGCGCTATTCATTTGAGTAGGTACAACATACTGTCGCAGTTTGGACAAGCTGAACAAAAAATTTAATTTAGAAATTAGAGTAATTTCTGTGAATAATCTCGAAACTTATAAATTCTTAAAAAACTTAACAAAGTCGCATTAAAATGTAAAGTTTGACACCAGGAAGTGTATCTTCCTGAACAAAGGTTAACTAAGAAGTATTGAAACTGATTTACATGCACACAAGTAGAATATTAATTTGTAACCTCTAAGAAGAGCATAAAAATACTGTACATGTATCTAGCTACCTTGAACTCTTTTCGTTACTGTTTTTTCTATGGTATAGTTTATATATATATAATAAAATTAACATACTCGTTACTATTCCAGAAGGTGACTATATTGGCATGTGTAGTTGTGATTATAGTTCCATCTCTGGACACTTCCATGGAACTTGGAATAGCTGGAAAATCTAGCCTGTTGATTTCTTGTGCACTATTTCTATCCCAGATTCTTAGTGTCTTGTCGTCGGCACAAGTTATTAGTTGAGTGTTATTGTTGAAGAAAGTAACATGTCTTATAAAATTTTTATGACCTGAGAAAACCTGTTAACATTATTTGTTAGACTAAATATTAAGAATCAGACGTATACAAATGCTGATACATACCTGTGGTGCTGCTTCTGGTTTATTAAGGTCGTAAATTCGTACAAGTTTCTCATTAGATCCAGTACACAAGTAATTGGAATCAGTACTAAAACTAACAGACTTGACTATGTGTTTGTGTTGAAACGAATAAATTTCTTCTCCTTTAATTGCATCCCAGACTTTAGCATTGAAGTCAGCAGCGCCTGAAGCAGCTCTTGTAGCCTCAGGGTTCAGTGCAACACCCCACACCGCTCCCTTGTGTCCTTCAAATGTTCCAATCCAATCCCCTGTATCCCCTTGTCGTAACATAGGCTTGCCATCTACAAGTATATTTAAAAAACTGTCATTAACATAAAGTTTCTTCACAATTCTAAAATGTGTATCAAATATTACATTTATTAATATCAATATTAACATGAAATAAATTATATACAATTTACATTATTGTGTTTACTCAACAATATATAATAGCAGTCAGCATGAAGCAGAGAACTTTGATTTCTTCATTTGGTAGATAAAGCATAACAATTCGAAAAATTTCAATACAGCACAAATGATTACTCATCAATTTATACATAAACAACAGATCGATAGTAATTTCATTTCGATGTAATGTCATTAAACAGCGTTGAGCAAAGGGCGAATATGAATATACGAACAAAAATACATAATCCGGAAATAGTGTATAGTTAACGCGTTAGGTGATATCTAGATGACTCTTTCCAATAAACCCATAACTTTCCAAACATGCGGTATCTAACCTCGAGACCTGCAGCTCGGTAAAACCTTGGCGTTCGAAGGGAACTAGGCCAAGGAGATCAAGAATCGTGTGTGTCGAAAGAAGAAGAATCCATTGAGATATCGGACAAAGGAACTCGGACGTCCCGTAACGAAAGAAAAACTGAACGTAGAATTACCTTTACAGGCAGAGATCAGGTAATAGCCAGATTTTGTGACGTCGGAGAACGCAAGATGTACTACGGGTCTTGTGTGTCCGCTACACGTCAGCGGTGTCTGCCTCAAATTTGCCATAGTGTCAGCCGCGTCTCTGGACGATCAAATTTTCCCGCTTTTCCCTGACACGTCTACACCCGGCTAGGGCGCGACGAGAAATTCTATTCGCGAATTTTCTCTGTCACCCTCCAGCGAATGGCAACACAAGTCTCTTGCGTTAACAACACGTCCTCTCAAACGAACCGTCACCATCTACGCACGATGCGACACTGAACATCGTGAACGTAGCGAGAGCGAGCGCTACAGGCCAAGTTCAGACAGGAAGAAGGTTGTAGGTTGTGGCGGCGGCGGCGGCCTCCACGACTTTTCTTAACTTACTTCAATCGGTTTCGAGGACGAATCACAAAAACAAGACGATTTCTACTCCTCCGTTTACAGCACATTAAGTATGTGTTCCAATCATTTAACGATGGAAACATTTCATTTCATTGATTAAATCTGACATGCGAAAAGAACTGGTTATAGATTACTGATCGTGACTAACGATCAGGATCCTCAAAATAATTTTCATTGTGCTTATCAATAAATATTTTAAATGTATTAATGTAACAAATAAAAACATATTGACGTAATGGAAAATGTTTATACTTATTATAATAATTTAAATTACTATAAAAATAATTGCTTTTTAGAGTGCTCACAGGTTATTTCAATATAATTCTAATTTATTTTATAGGAAAGAGAATTGACAAAATTTGTAATAAGTAATATGATAGAATTATATAAAACTACACAAACTTTCACAATACTGCATTCAGTTTTATGAATTATATATTTAAACATGTATTTTAACTCTAACTTAACAGATCTCAAAAAGTTTACATTGCACATTTATGCTGCTAGTGGACTGCACAAGAAAGTAAAGTGCATAATTTATAAAATTGTAAAACTCTTATTTTCGAATGTGAACAATCGTATATGAGATTATGCATATATCGTATACGATGGCGTTTTATTAAGCCAGAACCAGCTAGGACGTGCATATAGGTATAGCAATTATATTAATTGCAGCCAGATGACGTCTATAAATAATTCGGTACTGAGGAACACATAAAGAAATACAAGGAGTCTTTTAAAAGCGCTGTCTACATTGAACTTGTCTCAATGTCCTTGACTCTCTCTTTTCATCCTTTCTTGCCCTCTCTGTCTCCCTTCCTGACGTTCTGCGACCGTGAGTCTCCGCCGATCTCTTCCCCTTCGAATAACCTTAATGTCTGTTCTAGGAAATATAAAGTTGTGGCTCGTGCAAAGACTAACGATCAGCAGGATATGCGAAACAATGTGAGAAAAGTAGGTCGAATTGGAGAACAAAGAGACTGGCGCAAATTGCCTACGAGCGACAAATTGCAGTGTTGCATCGATTCCTTTCTCCGCGAGTCTTAAATAATTCGAGAAAGTTTATAGAAAATATAGTCTATAAAAATTGAATAGAATTCAATGTTTCATTTGTCAATGTCTATGCTAAAGGAATCAAAACAGTTCTGAAGGATTGAGTTTGAAAAATCTATTTTTCTTGCATCTCTCTATTTTTCTATTTGTACTTAATTGGTCTATACTCGCATGTATTTAATTACTTCAAAATATTTTAAAGCTTATACGACTTCGTGACACTTAAATCGTGTACATAAACATTAAATCAATATCCATGCAATTATGCAGTATCTACACGGAAACGATTGTTGTAACAGACGTCTATCTGTAATTTGAAAACAAGGTAATCCCGTCCGTGTCACAGATTATCTGCTGTTATTATCCAAATTATATAAACATTTTATCATTTTATCGTTCGCATACTACAGAAGGATCGTGTTCTGAATTAATTACAAGGGGACACTAACAAGACGTTAATTCTGTAGGATTGATATCATCGCGGACCTTCGCAAATTTATCGCTTCCGTTTTCAGTAAACATTTCTCAAACATCGCAAAGCTGGCATATACATGCATGTACAAACATACATATATACATACATAATAGACTACGTGTGCCTGTTGCGTTGTGAGTACAAACCATATACACCTTTTTAAATGCGCACCTGCACGTGGAAAGTCCAAGTAAATACAGAGACGAGTCTTACACGAAGGTAAACGTCTGTGAAGGAGAAGTGTTTTGTATGCAAGAAAACGAATGCCGACAAGGGAATCTGTTTCTGACACGTTCCTGAACGTCCCCTATGCCCGAAAGCAAGCATTTTTTATCCGTAGTTAAACTACACGCGACTTGCTTTAATGCAGCTGCTGAAGACTAGCACATTTATCAGATTAACTTGCACACCCTCTTCGAAAATAGTTACAGAACAAATTATATGATAACACTTCGTTAATTTCTGCTTTAAACTTGATATCGACAAATTCATTTACAACGACACGTTCGTTTATAATGACACATTTTACAGATTAATAAGTCCCTAAGATTAATAAATGTATTTTACTGGTATATATATTTTATTGTTCGGCTTTGATAGATTTTTGATTTGATTTTTCGGAACAAGAAATACTTGAAAATAGTCATTGTCTATGTGCTAGTGCTATGTTTTGGAGGAATTTTGATTTGTTACCTCTTATTGTTCTGTTTTGTTGATTTCATATCAAAATTGACTTGAAAATACTCGTTTTTGCATATTCTTGTTTTGTTTCATCAGCTTTTTATCATAGAAGATTAAAAAATTGTGAACTCAATTATTTTGAAATATACTCCGAGGGCTATTCATTTAATTCATTTATCAGTGAAACAATACTGTTAAAGTAGAATGTATTATTTTTCGAGAGGACGCACCCGAAATATGTTCATAGTCGCAATAACTGTCCATTCCAGTCCGATGTTGCAAGTCTGAAGAATGTAATAATCTCATAGTTAGACGTTGATAGTCGTAATAGCTGTCCACTCCACTCCCATCATTCAGACTTGCAGCATATGAGAAGGAGAGGACAGCTATTGTGACCTTACGCGTACCTCAGATATCTTCTTTCAACCATAGTAACTGATAGATTTCATCATATTTAAAACATAATCTGTTTGTAATTTTGACTCTTTTTAACTATGCTTCATCAACAAACTGCAAATATTCTGTTATATTTTTGGAGGATGAAATATAAAAAAAAATAATAACCAATATGCTTAAAAATATATAGTGTGCTCATAGTGCAGTATTGAAAATATTTTTATCAGAATGTTGCAAAAATAATAGGAAAAAAAGAGAAGGTGAATCTCATTTGGTATCTCGTAGAGCCATCGCCTGGTGGATGATGGGTCCTTTCGGATCAGCACATCTATGTTCAAAATCTTTGTAAGCCCGTTCTCCACCATTTAAAGCCATTAAAATCAATTCAACACTATGCAGAAAAATATTTCTAAACATTAATCAACTTGAAATAACTATTTGCTTTCGTGTCAACGAACTATTTTAAAATACTATTTTAAATGTGGCCTTTAGAAATACATTTACTTGAACTGTAGCCAACTCCATGCCACACGTTCATGCAAAAGCTGTAACACGACAATTTCTTTCTTAAACTTAGGAATGGTATAAATCCAATGTGCCGCTTGTCTTCCGGTTCTGCGGGACTTCTTCACGCATATCTATTTTTACGCGACCGTGTACGTCCTCTAGCCCTTCGAGACGATCCCACAGTTTTTGCATAGACCACTGTTATCAGGAATTCCATTGTGCTCGGGTCTATTAAGAGATGGGTCGGATCAGGACATATTTCTATTCAACTTTAATCATGTTTACAGGGTTTTTATGATTATCGCTCGCTTAACAGGTTAAGGGTGGCTGCACGGTGGCGCCCATTGGCCAGCGGTTTCGCGCATGCGCAGAAACTCTATCTCGCGGGAGGATTCGCAAGGGTGCTTTCGACGACGTACCGTGTTTCAGTCGTTATCAGGGATTGTAGGCGGGACGGTGTAATTGTCCGTTCTACGCCGACCATGAACTCTCAACCGGAATTCACTTGAGTTTCCAGGACAGTCGTTCCGTTCCGTCGCCGCTCTATGGACATTCGCAGTTCTTGTACAACGACAGCAAACGGTCTTCACAGGAGCAACATTCACCGGGCGGTCCTGTCCTCACAGGCCGAGGACAGTGGTCGCGATAATTGTGGGTCGTCCGCACGTGCGTTTTCATCGCGAATCGGTTTCGGTTTTCCTCACGGGGTTGTTGTGCGGCTGTTCCGAGTGGAGGAAAAAGCCATGAGAAGTTCGTCGTTGCTCGCTGTCATCGCCTGGCTGCAGTATTACGTCGCTGGCACTCGTGCTGGTGAGTCCTGACGAATGTTTTTCTCTCTCTCTCTCTCGCTCTCTCTATTCCCCTCTCCCTTACTTTCTCTTACTTTCCCTTCGTCTCTCGCCTCCTCTCTTTCTCTCGCTCGCTTCTGTCTCTCTGTATCTCTCGGTGTCTCTCGGTTCGCCACTTCGAAGCCTTATCACAGCCATTAATTCTGCAATAGCAACACCACCATCTTTGCTGCTTTGATGGTCAGCCTTTTGTTTTCGCCGCAAACAGTGTCAACACTGCCGCCCCACAATTTGACGCACTCTTATTGTTCCTGGGTTTATATTTGACAAATAATACCGGAGCGTTTGAATACCCTCGAAACGGAAGTTTTGAACGTCAGGAGTTAAGATGTTTCGCTTGTGAATTGACACTGCGTGATTTGGGGCGAGACGGTCTCTGCGAGATGTATTTTAACGGTGTGACTGATTTGATCGTTGGCGAGAGATAATCGACGCCCGATTCTGTTCAGCAATTCTTTCTACTAGTGCGTAATAATATTATAATATTTATCTATTAAAGAACCAATATCGTTGTATTTTGCGTGTCGTTATACTTTTGGCGTTTATAGAGATTTATTCTTGCTGCAATATAATGAAGAAAATTACATTTTTCGGGAGGTTGAGGAAATAACCGTTTCGGTTTAATTAACCAAATTGGTGGGACTTTGTTGAATCTTCTGGGGGATGGTAATTTGGCAATCAACGTGTTAATTAAATCCACAGGAAGGTGATCAAAGAGAAAGACCGAGGAATCAGGAGAAAGCAAAAGGAAATATACAAAATTTGTACATGGTACAAATATTGTTGAGTTTTTCTAGTTCTGTTTATTCGCTCGAGAACTTTTAGATTTAATTGGAACAGTACGTTCTGACTTCTATAAATTGAATCGTGAAACAATTCACTGTAGAGGATTTTTATTGCCAATTAAATATATTTGTGTGAAATATTACGACGATTGAATTCACCAGTGTCATAAAAACGAATTGTTCTGACATTTTGAGAAATTTATTACGGTCAGGTTAGTACATTTTTTGCGAGACAACATTGCATAAAATGGAAAAATCATATCGAATGACGGTCTTCGAGCAACGCGCTCGCTGAATACGTGACGGGAAATTGGAAAATTGCGAGACGGAAATTTTCCTTCCTCTATAGTCGCGGAAAATCGGTAATAAATCAACCTGTTAACAGTATGATCTTTCGGACCTCGGCGCACATAAAATCACTGGACCATAGACATTTACGGATTTATAACGTGTCCGATTGTATAAAATAAATAATTAAGCGAGGGACTAATTGTAAGTAGTAATAAACTTTTCAATATTCCATGTGCAAATATCTGCTATAGTATTCATTTTTATTGCTTTCAGCTAAAAAGTATTCAGTACTCCACCGTTTCATACATTTTTAGCTTCTTAAGTCTGCATTTTATGAACTTATAAACTAGTATAACATTAATCTGCAAAGTCGCATCAAAATATTTTCTACGTTCTTAGATATTAACCTCGTAGGCCCAAATAATTACTTTATCTTCGAATTAGTGAAATTTTTTAATTGAGAGAAACAAATGTTTTATTGGTCTTCAGTTTTCGCAGCAACGTTTGAACGAACGAATGCAGTCTAATTGTTACAGCTAAAGATAAATCAATGATTTGTTAAATAAACATCTTGAATTCATAATTCTATGGATATTGTAGATTATGAAATATTATTCAAGAATATTTTTTGAAGAAAAGACGTACTCGCGATTTATAAAATGTGTGCATATCATAAAGACAGAAATTTCAATGCATAATTTAAAAGCTGTTTATTAAAAATGTTGTACAAACAGCACACAAGTTATTAATGTGCATAGAAATTCTGTAAAAATTTCGAAAGAGATTGCTAAAAGACAAATTTCTAATCTAATTAAAAATAATTCACATTATATCACAAGAGGTATTATTGAAATTTTAGAAATATCGTAATCCAATATTCGAAACCATTTGCATTTATTTTTTACCACAAAATCAGTGATAACTTTTTTGGTCTACACGACAATTGAAGTTAGCTGCTGCACGTTATTAACATTCAGCAGCGTTTCCTACCAAGTGGATCATACGTCATTCAATGCCACAGTATTAGTAAAAATAGATAAAATTCAAAGACGCCAAAAATAAAACACTTTTTGGTCTTCCTTGTTGTAATTGAAGTTACCTGCGCTTATTATTAACATTCATGTACTACTTAGTGGACCGTACGTTGTTCGGCGCGACAACTCCAATGGAAATAGATAAACGCAGCGAAACGAAAAATCGGATATTACTTTTCTTCCGAATAATTGAACTTATTCGTGCTTGTTGTTAATATTCAGCAGCGTTTGCTAGCAAGTAGGGCGTACGTTATTCAGCGCGGCAGCATTAATAAAAACAGGCAATGCAGGGAGGCGAGTTCGTGTCAGACAACGTTTTTCGTTTCTCACGTGAATCATCCTCGGCGAAATTCACGTTGCCGTCTGTGCATCGTAGATAAGGTGCTTAGTTCCTCGGCACGGTACATTTCCAGTCGTAGCGCAAAGAATCCTTCTCTCGAATAAGCGGTTACCGGTGTAGACCGGGACGAACATCGGGAAAGATATCGCTTCGCATCCTGCAGAGCCATTCTTCTCTGACATCCGTGGAAATTTCTTTATTTTTCATGGACACGGAATCGAGACAGGGAGTCCCGACGTGTTCTAAGATTTCTGCCGGCCGAATCCTACGGCTTATCATAAATTTCCCTGATGGAAGCTTTTTCTGACAACAAGACTCCTGGAATCATTTGCGCGGTATCAGTTCCACGGCGACTCGACAATGCGTCAAATCGCAGTACGGATAAGTCGTAAAAAGCCGCGGATAGGCTGACGCAGTATTCTCCGAATATTGTCGTTTTTTCCCCGATTATCGGTGGCATAGTTTCATTATTGTCCGTAGCACTCATGAGCATTGGTTAGCTATAAATGTTAGCAATTTATTTAACAGTAGCGAAAAAAACGATGTGTGCAAAATTTCAAAGCAATCGGACGATAGGAACCCGTGTCGCATTTGCATTAATGTATATATTCTGTTAATATGTATATTGCGTTGTATTTTTTATTTTAAAAATATTGTTAAAGGTTTCTGATTGAAAGATAGTGTCCTAGATTTACCATTAAATACAGTATATGATGCAGAATATAGCAAGAGGGAGTATATCGAATTTGGTCACACCAATTTTGATGAAATTTCTGTGAGAGATAGTTTTCGGAAAAATATTTGACACATATTTCTTTTTATCGGCCATTGTCGAAATTGAAAGGGTGAAAATAACCCTTAAAATTGGGGATAAAAAGTACATTTATGGGATGTTTTCATCCCTTCAACATGGACGATGTCCGATAATAATAAATACGTGTAAAATATCTTCCACGTGAAAACATTTGAAACGAGCATTATTGAAAGAAGTTATGTCTGAAATTAATCCTTAAGAAATGAACACTTTGCGGGATTGTTTTCACCAGACATTAAAATATTTCTGGAAATCCTCCACTATACGGAAGGAACTTTATACTGATTTTGTTTGTCATGAAATAGACTGCAATATGAATTTGCATGGAGATCTGCAGTCAACATAATTCGGCCAATTGAACGTTCTATAAACACTTGTCTCTAATTAATTATTTTCTTAGCACTATTTATTCTCAGTACTCGCTATGCACGACGTCATAGTAAAGAAAAGGTAGTCCAGACGATAAGAAATGAATTTTAAAGAAGAGCACATTTATGTTACACGAAGAAGGTTTGAAAAGGCTAAAGATAACACTTACGGACCGACGTACGAAGATTCAATCTGAAACAGTTTTAAAGAATCGCTGCGATGCCATAACAGTTACGGATAAAAAAGGCTTCGGTTTATATCGGTTCCGGTTATGGTTACAGAATTGTTATTGTATCGGCTCTATTGTGCTATCTTCTGGTTCGATTCTTTCGACACGGAGCGGGATACATTTTTCATGGATATGTTCAATTCGAACGGAAAAGAAACTGCGGCACTGTTTTAAATTAATAAACGGATATCGGCGTATTCAGGATTTATTATTTATGTCGGACCAATGCTGAGTTGATATATTTTTCGAGACAGTACACAACTGATACGTAACTGTTATAGAACCGATGCAGGATCGATGTATGCGCATATGTATAGGCAGTGTATGAAGTATTCGTACGCTGTATTTTTGATTTCTGGCAATTTTGTCATCACTGATCTTAACATAAACTTCAGGATTGAAGTTTTCCCCTTAAAATGACCCCTTAAATTTTAATGTATGTTTTTCTTACTTTATTGAGCTTCGACTGAAAGGTATACTGCCTACTTTGCAGTAACGCATGGTTTATGGGAGTTCCACACGACCGAACTTGTTTCCCTTCTCTGTTTCAACGATTAAGTCGTATACCAAGTTTTGATAGACCATTGTAAAGTAGAAACTTCAATCTTTAAAACCGTGGTCGATTTATTCGCAAGAAATATTTTTCACTGTTTTTGGAAACGTTTTAATTCATGGCATGCTCGAGCAAACCTGTATCTTCAG
Organism: Augochlorella aurata; assembly: GCA_028455555.1. Lineage (NCBI taxonomy): Eukaryota > Metazoa > Arthropoda > Insecta > Hymenoptera > Halictidae > Augochlorella > Augochlorella aurata. The sequence continues at coordinate 4,738,970 of CM052148.1, forward strand.
TTTTCTGTTTATTATAGGATCTAAGATCATCGTAGGAAGAACTGATCGATGAATAGCGAAGCTAGAGGCTTGAAACTTTAAAATAAGGCCAGATTTATTATGTTATGACTGTTGTTTGTAAAATCATAACATTCCCAATATCACAATTTGTCAAAAATCTGAAATTCGGTGTAGGAATACTTTCTTTACTGACTGTACGTACATATATACACCTTTTAACATTTCAATTATTTGGATGTAACACTAATTTTATCAAAGGGGACAAAAAACACCTTTCAAAATTTTAATTTTAAATTAGATCAGTGAAAATTGGGTTAATGCGCAATAATTCATCTATACGTGTTATTCCAGAACTGAGAATCAATTTAAAAAATTTTGTTTACCCGATTGTCACGAGCCCATTGATGTCATTTCGATTTTATAGAACTTTTTATATTTTAGAAAATTTTATAGAAAATGAAATATAGTTTGGAATTTAATACAGTTTCTACGGTTTCAAACTGTTCTTTGTCAATTTAGCGTGTCAGACGCGGACACGAGCTTTAGGGACTTAATAACGTTTAAATTCTTCGCAACTTTACTGCCACCATTTTAGTAGGAGAATTGAAAGGCCGTAAAAATCAATAGAAATGGTATTTTATTCAGTACTGGTTTCAGTGAACCAAAAGTTAAATAATACTATATCAAGCTTCGTTAAAGTAAGGAACGATCTTTGATTTATTCAGAACTTATTCAATTAGAGTCTATATGTAGTACTTCTTAATAGTATAAATACATATTTTAGTCATATTTTTCAACGAGTTGGACAATATTGAGCAATATAATTGATCAAAATCGCGGGGTTCTATCCGATACATTTATTCATTTAATTTGGAAATCGCAAACAACACATTGCTACTTAACTTAAGTCTACCGCTGTTAAATTTATTACGAGACATTAGACATAGTGAACGAATTAATTCACGAGGATCGATTTAGATGTCCAGAATTTGGCAACGTTCCTCCATGATTGTTCCAAAAACTGAAAACGATATGGCAACCTCCATATTAATTATATGGCCACCTCCATATTAATTATATGGTAACCTCCATATTAATTATATGACAACATATAATTAAATACGAGTCACTAATTAGAGGCGGTCATTCTTTTTCCCCCGAACAGGTCCTCATTTTCACTTTCTCTCGTCGATTCCCTCTTTCCGGGCCACCGAGAATTTACCAGCGTAAACTTGAATCCTTTTCCTTCGAGCAGAACAAAAAGTGTCTCTTCGTTATCTCGGATAAGCGTCTTTGAGAGTCCCAGGTGGATACAGAGCGGAATTTTTAAAACAGGATTTCCTTTTTGGGAACGGAGCTCTACTCGCATGAGAGTTTTATTCTGCGCGATTATTTATTATCTAATGAACGTTATGTAGCCGCGTTAACATTCCTCCTTCGTCGGCCCCTCGTATTCTATGCTGGCTTATTATACCGTCTGCTTTCCCAAAGAAGAGCGCCGGGTCAGTTACACTGACGGCTGTAATAGCTGTCAGCTTAGCTTCAAGCCCCCAAATGTCATCAGTCCGGGACGATTGTGATGGGCAGCTTAAATGACTAATGGCACATGTCAGGTCTACAGTTATCATATTTTAGGATGGATTTTCGGTTACAGTTAAGGAAAAATTCATTTTCACATGTTCGCGTCTGCCGCTTCTTGATCACTGCCAGAATAGAATCGTTGAACGTTTTCTTCCTTTTAACTATTTGTGTCGCCTCTCCCGCGAGATTTCTGACGGGAAGTTTAAACAATTTGTATGCTTAATCCATTTAATTTAAATCGTTTTATTTTAAAATTATTTTAAAATTATTTTATACAAAAATTTAACATTACAGAATGTATCTTTTTTCGATCGCCGCTCAGTTTGTTATATTTTCATTCTATTATATATATATTATATGTTTCATTTCTACAAATTAGGATCAGTTGCGTTAATACAAAATACTCAGTTAATGTGAAATACTGCGACATTAGAACATTCTGGCGTAATTACTTGTCAATGATATTCTATTGCGATTTGTAACTGTAACGGAAATAAATTAGGACAATTTTTGGAATATAACAGTTGTTTCACATGTGTGTAGTCTGTTTCTGTACAGGATATCTGCACGAGCATTACCGTACTGCGCACCAATTCGGACGACCTTATTCTTGGAGTTAAAGAACTTTTCCCTGCTTCAGGTTGACATAAAATAATGCATGAAAATGAGACAATTTAGATATAATAATTAATATGAAAATGCAAAAAGAAATAAAATTCATATCCAGACTCTAATGAAGGCTTCGTTGAGGTGGTTTGTCAATTTTCAGCATGTATATAAATTACTGAGATCTACGAAAGGCGTTCTTTAAACTTTCATTACAGACTCGGATAAAAAAGTTAAATACGAGAGTTTCTTTATCTCTTTTTGTCGTTCCAAGTAATAGCAAATTTAAAAAAAAAAGCGTTTTAGTCATTATCTAGTATACTAGATCATCTAAAAAGAGTTCAGATCATTTAGTGCAGTTTTAAAAAAGTTATTGGGTTTCGAAGGGTGAACATTTTTGACCGACTGTACGTAACACCTGAAAATAAGAAAAAAGTTCAGAAAAATTGCAGCCTGTCCCAACCAATCCCGGTCAGGTCTCCGTAATCCCAGTCAGGTCCCTTTAAAAAAAAATGGGGTATAATGGGCGCAGCGTGGCGGCCGTAACGACGACGGCGTTACACGCCGAGTAACAATGGAATTAACGGCGCCAGGGACAAAGCTGCAGCGGAGGCGAAGGAACACGAAAAGTTGCAAACAGTTCTAAGCGGCGCGATGCTTTCTCCGACGTAACTGGGCCACGAACGAAAACCTCCGCGAGACATCTGAAGTGGCGGGCGTGTGTTGCGGTGCCTATCAACCGACTTTCGACCTTCGTCGGTTATTAGCGCGAATTTAAATGTCCTTCTCGCCGAAGCGAGGTGGAAAAATCTCTCGTTATCTTTGAAAGCCGTTCTGCCAGGCGGTAAGAGCCTTCGCCAAGCAGCAGAAGGACGTGGAAAGCGGGGCGGCGGGCGCGGCGGGCGCGGCGGTGGTAGTTCGAGGTATAAAGTAAAATTGAAAAGAGCCCGAGGAATTTTCCTCATCTCTTTCCCATGCATGGCTCCGGCTCTCCCTTTCTCTATCTCTTTTTCTCTCTTTCTGTCTTTCCGTGTCTTGAATCCTTACTGGATGCAAGGCTCCGTGTAAAGCCCCGACGAAGCAAGCCCGGGTTGCCCGTATCGTGACACTTCAGACATTCTACGTTATATTTCCTATTTCGCATTAATTCGCTCGCAAGGTAATAGTGGGTAATGCGATTTTCGTCGCGGACTTGGGCCGCGGTTGCGGCGGATGCGCTCTCTGCGGAAATACGTGCGAACCGGAGGCCAAGAATGACAGCCGTCAGCGGTGAAAAATAATAGCGGTGCTGAATTTCAACATCCGAGTGACACGATTCTTCGTTCGTCTTTAGATACTGTTTTAATAATATAATTGTTTAAGATTATTTATTTAATCTTCGTACTTTTATGAAATTGGATGTTCGCCCGTTTTTTGTTTAAGGGTTTAGTAAATTGCTTGATATCTTTTCTTCACACGTGGTGGAATACAGGATACTTGCTAACCCAGAATGAAAATGATAATCGAAGACTCCTTGTGAAAAACGCTGTAAGTGCTGAATTTCAAAATCCGAGTGACACAATTCGTCATCCATCTTCGGGAATTAATTTCTTTCAATATAACTGCTTAACGCTTCACCTACCGGGTGCATATTAATTATTATGCTATACTAACAGAGTTTTATACATTTACATCTATAGGATGATTCTAAATGAAATATACGGGGTGTTGGTCCAAAAATGTCCAAACAAATATCTCGTAAAGGCTTGAGGTTATAAAAAAGTTCAATAGTTTACACGGTTTTTTTCAGAACAGCTACGAGGTGCATGTAAATTTTTTTTTATTCTTGACCTTCACGAGTTATATTTTTTACATATACAGCTATTAGAGGTCATTTACAGTCAAAACGGCATCGTGTCAAAAACTGCTATCATGCACCGTTTAGAAGATAATCGGCATATTAAATAGTAGAGTAGTTTATTTTTCATAGAACAACCTGAAAGATTCGTTGAAATACACATCTGTGTGCTTGTAAACAAAGTATAATTTGTAGAATATAAATTACTGCCTTTTCTTAAGCTTTGTAATATTTCAAACTTATATCACTTCAAAGACATAATACAAACTTCTATTTTGATACTTAAGATGCTGATTATATTCTAAATGATGCATAATAGCAGTTTTCAATGCGACACCATTTTGAAGGCGAATGACCTCTACTAGCTAAATATGCAAAAAATATTACATGTATGCATTTTTAAAAAACGAAATTGACCTTCGTGACTCGGCATTTAAAGGCTTTAACCGTTTGAGTTCCAAGCAGCGCAATCGCGCTGTTGAAATTTTATATCGCGAAAACCCAGTACATTTCGAACATTGTGGACAACTGACGGTGCGTTACCGATTGCTGAAGTCGCGCGCTCGGATTTACTGAAGTAAGTACATCACACAGCTCCTTTTAATAGATTTTCTTTTTTGATTCATTCTACCTTTTTGGGGATACACCAAATTTAAAAAAGTTAAAGAGTAAATCTAGATTAACTTTTTGCTTACTCTTTGCGTTGCTTTGTCTAATCATTTTGAAACACACAATTGTTAACAGTGGGAAACACATACGCAAGAATACGTCCGATCGCTATGCAAACTGCAATAAATGTGACGGAGCGATGAGAAAAAGACGAGAATCGCGTTGCCTAACAAATACAAGAAGCGCTATTGCTCCGATTTGGATTCATTCAGTAAGGACGGCTTTGAGGTACTCTTGAGGTACTTTTGGGTCAATATTTAGGTAGTTTTAGTGCACCTTTGGGGAAGTTTTGGGGTACTTTTGGGATAGTTTAGGGACAGTTTTTGGGTACTTTTGGAGTACTTTTGGGATAGTCTTGCTGCAGTTTTGGGACAACTTTGTGGTAGTTTTGGCGTACTTTTAGGATAGTTTTGGAGCAGCTTTAGGGTAACTTTAGTGTATTATTGGGACAGTTTTAGGACAGTTTTTGGATACTTTTGGGATAGTTTCGGGCAGTTTTGGGTTACATTTGGGTTATTTTTAGGATAGGTTTTGGGCAGAACTACCGTAAAACCACCCT
>CM052148.1:4744321-4758878 GCA_028455555.1 Augochlorella aurata
AGCTATGAAACTAATCCAAAACATCCCTAAAACTGCCCTAAGACTGCCCTAAAACTGCCCGAAAACAACTCTTAAAGTGCCATAAAACTACCCTAAAGCAGCCCGAAAACTGCTCCGAAATTATCCCAGAAGTACCCCAAAACTGCCCAAAACCTATCCTAAAAATACCCCAAATGTGACACAAAACTGCCCCAAAAGTATCCCAATACTGCACTAAAACTGTCCCAAAAATTCACTAAAGTTACCCTAAATCTACTCCAAAACTATCCCAAAAGTACCCCAAAACTACCACAAAGCTGTCCTAAAACTGCCCTAAAACAATGTCAAACCTACTAAGCCCGAGGCGTGGCCTGTTGCCCAGGGGAGACCTTTTGTCAGGGGGCGTGACCTAACTCCAAGGGGGCGTGGCTTAACTGCTCTTGGCTTAACCTGACGGTGCGTTACCGATTGTTCAAGTCGCGCGCTCAGATTTACTGAGTACATCACACAGCTCCTTTTAATAGATTTTCCTTTTTGATTCATTCTACCATTTTGAGGATACAACAAATTTAAAAAAGTTAGACAGTAAATCATTTTGAAACACACAATTGTTAACAATGAGAAACACATACGCAAGAATACGTCCGATCGCTTTGCAAACTGCAATAAATGCGAGAAAAAGACGAGAATCGCGTTGCCTAACAAATACAAGAAGCGCTATTGCTCCGATTGGGATTCATCGATATAAAATAAAGGAAGCGTTATCACGCCGCTTGGTACTTCTCGTCATAAAATAAAACAAGCGCTATCGCGCTGCTCGGGTCTTTTCGTACTCATTTAGAGAAAGCGCGATTGCGCTGTTTGGGATTCTTCGACAGTGTTTTTCCAATACCCCCTAGGACTCAAACGGTTAAGGCTCATTGAACTTTTTTATAACTTTTAGTCTTTACGAGATATTTGCTTGGCCATTTATGGACGGACACCCTGTATGCATGTTATTAGGCTGATTTCGTTGGTATTCGATGGACTTTGCTATTGCCATTGGACATTTTATTCAAAAGAACTTAGCTGTAAATTGTATATTCCCAAAAATTATAAAACCATCGTCGGTAGACAATGTGTGATATTTTTCTACTGCATTCATAAATGCACAAAATCTCTAGTTGTAAGTAACGCCATCTGATCACGATCGAGGCTCGATCGAGGCTCTTGATGTTTGCTTCAATTAGCATCTTCAAACACGGTTGCTTTTACGAGCATCGAAAAAAGCTGGTTTCTTCTTCTTGTTTGCATTATGCGCCGTGGCGTAAATGGTGTGGCACATATGAGAAGCATTTTGCGATCTGCACTTAAACGTAATTAACGGAGGCAGGGTAAAAACATACGTACGCTGCACCGTAAAAAGAAGGAATGGAACAACTGTGTCATTTCTTGTTAGGTTTTATTTCCTTTATGAAAGTAGCGTCATTTAGTATCGCATCGGTGCTGGCAACGTGTAATCCATATGCTTGATGATTTTATCTGCAGTACTTTGAAAAATTGTCCTGTGACGTTACAATTTGGTAATTCGCTATCGTCGTGTTTACTTCCATACTTTCAACGACCCGATAATATGTATATAGTACGAATTTATTTGGTCGTGGCTCGTAAATCAATTTTAATCATTGGTTTCTACGCGATGATGGGTGGCTAACACATTACAGTAGGTTTGCACGGTCATCATTAGACAAATATTTGACTGGGCACTGGATAGGTACACAGCATATTCCACGCAATTGGGTCACATCATAATTTCAACCCTTTGGGTCCTGAATTACGTGATTATTAATTTTTGCGATCCAGATGTATGCGGCTGTTTACTGTCACGCAAATAGGAATTCATATATTAGCATTTTGATTGAATTTTTAAAAATATAAGCATGCTTGTGCAAAACAGTATTTTAATGAAAAATGATGTATCGTCAAAATATAAAAGCTAAAAGGTACAAAACAATTTCATAAAATTATATTCTGTAAGGCATGTAATTGTTTTATGACAAAATATTTATCTAACGAAATTACGACAGGAGAAACATAGAAGTCTGTTCATGCGAGGAAACTATATAATTTAAAATATATATAAATTAAATTCTTTAAAGAATAACAGTACTTTTGCTCAGTTACAAATTATTCTTTACGCAGTGCTTCCTGCGCCTAATCGTGCATTGTAACCATTTTTTATTTGGCTCGGAACCATACGCGTGAACCAAAATACCTGCGCAAAGCAACAATATTCCTTATCTTAGCCATCCTTTCACTCTTCATTTCAATTACCTCAAATTTGAATTACCTCTCAGTCCACATCTTCCTCCGTTTGTCTTCATTTTCTGCTCTGCCTCCTTCCATTATCGCAAACGTCAGCGTAGATGGTCGAATTTCTTTCCCTTCTACCTCTTTTTGAGCCTTCTCCAGGTAGAACTTCATGAAAAGGTTTCAGGCGTGAACTCCCCGTGATTTATTCGTTCATCTTGTGTTAAAGTGGTTGCTCATCATGTAATTTCAATGCATCGAGTAGAAGTTCCTGTATTCTGTACAGGGTATAGAGTATACTATAGTCGTTTTATATCAAAAATTTACTATAATGGTCGTAATACATTTTGGATTATTTACAATGCTGCCTTTGACCTTCGTCTCTCCAATTGTGGTACGATTTATACTTGCGACGTGAGCGATATATCAGCTCTCCTCTATTTAAGCAGTGGTGGAGCCCTACGTATAGTCAGACTGCCTCGCAAGCTTTCATTCTTTGTCATGTTTGTTGACGTACTCGAATCTCTTACGAGTGTACAGAGGTTGCCTCGAGAATCACGGACACGACATCGCTCTCGTTTTTAAATTAAATGAACTCGTTCTCTGTGACGAACAAAAATCGCTTATCTATAAATAACTCGAAAATAAATCGAGTAAAGAATAAAAGAATGAGAGTAACACTTTTCGTTTAATAACATGTGGCAAGAAGTAATAGAAATAGTAGATCCTGAACAGACCTTATTCGTATAAGTATATTCTTATATTTTTATTTATGAAAACAATTTATTGACTTAAGAAGTAAAGCGAAAAAATTATAAAGCGCTATCCCAGAATGTCTTTTTATAGCTATTTCTAAGGAACGTAGAATCGTTAATAAAACTTTCGAAGAAATAAAACATTTTATATATTAACAATATAAATTTTAAACATGATTAATTAGTTAATTAATTTCTTGTCAAAGGAATTTGTTTCAAATTCTTTCTACGTTTGATGGACGACTGAAGCAATGATAATAAACAACATACCAAAGACAATAGCGTCGCGTTTAAATAAAATCAAATGAGAATGGTAATTAAAAATCAATCTGCGAATGGGAAATGAGGTTGTACGTCTGGAATACACGGGCACGGGAAATTTTCATCCACCATTTTGACGGAACGTGTGATTTTACAGTTTCCGGCGAAGCTGCGAGCAAATGCGACGATATTTTTTTAATTCTTTTTTATTCTCATTTCCCGCCTCTTTTTGTCTAGGCCAAACGACGCGTGGACGAGGATCCTCCGTTGTAATTCGTAAGTTCCTTTTGTCTTCGCGGGCTCGTGACGGAAGCATTTTTAATTAGGCTCCTAGCTGCCGGCGGCTGCATTCGCTATACAGGGTGGGTTGCGAGAAACAAAACACCTAAATATCTCTATTAAAATTAAAGATGGACGAAATTTTCGACGAGGACAAATTTGGACAAATTTGTGCCGATCCCAAAAGTAAATCCCAACTGTTGTCGAAGCAAGTTATGCAATACCAGAACGGTACAATACTGACATAAGCTGGTGTTCGAAACGAAAGTAGACTGTCAAAATTGAAATGAAACCATGGCAACTTTGAAGCGTGGAATCATTTCATTTAAAATATTCATTCAATAATTATTTCATTGCAATGATTCGATAACGAGTGAATTTTCACCCTGAGGGACGTATTAAAATTTTTTTCAAAGTCACTTAAAGATCGTGTAGTTCTATATCGTTTAATTTATAACAATATTACATATTATATTATTAAAACAATGTAATGTTCTATATTATAGAATAATGTCGCTTATATTGTTATTTAAAGAAATGACAGTCGTCGAAATCTGTTAGTGTAAATACATTCGTGCAATGTTCGAAAAGATTTGTGGTCGATATTTTCTTTCATCTCCGATTTCTAATTTTTTTCTTTTCTAATTTTCTAATTTTCTATACTGACATTCGCGTGTTCTATGTTTCAACTCCCACCCCTTACATGACCAGATATACATAAAACCACCACCTGTCCATATACCATGTGGAATACCTAACACGTGTACCTGAATAGGTTCTAACTTGTGCTTCGGGTATGCACGCATTCAAATATATTTCGTTCAGAAAAAAGTACCCTTTTCATTGATCGGCTTATCCTCGAATCGCGTAAAAAGAGGTCATAGAACTAATGAGAGACCGTCGCGTCGTCTTTTCTTCTTGTGTTCTCCCTTCCACTCGGAATCTTTTTAATTATTCCCTCGCCTCTCTCTTCTACTTTTATTTAGAATATTCTCGATTTCATTTCGAGAAAATTGCGTTGCTGATCAATTTAATTAAACGAATGCTCAGCTTCCTTGTGTACTCAGCGATTGCCATTTGTGCTATTTCTTTATAGTTGTAAAATTCTGTTAACAGAACTTGTTTAACAGAATTTTGAACAACATTTCAAAAAGTATTTCTATTAAGTGCAAATAAATGGTACATATTTTCTATTTAACAAAAGCCACGGCGCTATTAATAATCGGTTAATATTTGACTATCGTATTTTATTTATCAAAAATGCCGTTATTCAATTGTTTATAATCTATTGTTTTATTATATATGAACCTTGTTATGACACAGACGGTTCAGTAACAAAGATCTAAAATAATATAGAATACAATAAAAATTCAATAAAGATATTCTGCTTTCGAGAAGACCGACTCTTTCTCCGTGGAATCTGTGCTTACAAGTGAAATGAGCAATCAATGGTCAGACACGTTCAGCAAAGTACAACATGGATCTGTTCAAAACACAGATGTACAATAACTAGAAATCTTGTTCCTCTGCCAAAAGATTATGAAAAGCTAAGTAGGTTCACTCTGCTCTTAACGATCGTAAGTCACCTCTGACGTGACTTTATACACTAGGCCAGAATATCCGACGACCGATAAGGGTTAATAGAAAGTAACATAGAAAGTAGCAGAGCTGCTGGCACACCCCGTATATTTTAATTTCCCTGGGATCCTCACGCAGGTATCATATGAAATCCGCGATAACGTTGAATTTCCTTTTAGTTCCAGCAAGAACGACGGAAGGCCAGATTCTGCTCGGCGAGGTCGACATCGCGGTTCAAGGGAGCGAGTTCGACGATATTACAACGGAAGAGGCATTCACGAAAAAATGCGTGGTCAACGGAAACGCGTATTCCCACAGTCAGACGGTATGTGTGCGTACGTACATGAACTGCGATTGCTTTCCTGGCCTGCTCTCCCTCTTTTGTCTTTTTCTCTCATTAATACGACTTGAATAATTCCCGAGCTGATCGAGTTCGGATCGTGGAGCGTTATTTGTTCGCGACTGTTGCGCGACGAAAATACGCCTGACAAATTCGATAACATTTTCGTATACCGGGATTCGTATCAGATTCGGCAAATATTTGACGCACGGCGGCCGCGTGTGGGCCCGCGTAATGGATTTTAAGAGAAAGCGGGAAGGTCGGGAGAAAAAAAGAGGGAGAGGAAGAGGGTAGGAAGACGCGGATGTCTCGCAGGAATACAATCGACAACTTGAATTGATGGGTAATCCCAACGCAACGTGTTTTATCTCATTTCTCGCGTGTTGCAAGACAGATGGAAGTTTGAAAATGTGGCTTCCGGTTCGACGATAAAAAACATGTGTCGCCTTATTTTGTTCGAATCGTTTCTTTTTTTATTGACAACTTCGATGTTGCAACATGATGTCGAATATTGCTGTTGCAGTGACACGATTTCTCGTAACGTTCGCTTCGCTGCTCGATGTTTTGTTAAATCGGTGGGCAGATGGCGGAAAACGGCGTGCTTCTCTTTTATTTCGGAACATTAGGTTAATGGCATTTTTATTTTTAACATTTCCCTTAAAATAAAATAAAAGTAAGTAAGTAATCATTTCTACGAAATTAACCCTTACGTGCCCAATCAAAATGTCCACAACATTCCAAGCTTAGTCATTCAAAATATTTTATATAAATTTTTTCCATGATACGTCAGCCGACTTAAAAGTGTACTATAATTTTAATTGCAAGAAGCTATTAACCCCTTGCACTACGATTTCTTTCACGTTGAGTTGATTAGTACTTATTCGTCCTTAACAATTTCCTTAATAGGACGAGGCAATTTTTGTTTCTTGTATTGTCTTTATATAATTTCGTTTCTAGACTTGGATAACAGAAGAATGCCATTTTGCTTCGACTTAAAAATAATTGATAATATTCATATTTAGTAGATCTTGTACGAAATCTGTATGACGAGTCTGACTCGTTATTATAGTGCAAGTGGTTAAAGGAAAAATAAAATTGGGTACTCATCCGATTGTCCACGCGTGGATTAAATATCGACAATTTGACGAAAATTAACCCTTAACTGCGAACACGGAGTCTGACAGACTCTGCAGTAAATATTATTGTTCGCTGTTTCTACCATAAGTGGATCTAGAAGAAACAGTTAGCATCATATTCATTTTATTATTAAGGGTTAAATGTAGGGTGACTTTCTAGATCCATCGTAGTCAAGGAACAATTTAATCAAGTTGCCAGAAAATACAAATTTCGATGGTGCACGTTGAGTCCAATTGGGTCCAAATCCCGGCATTTGAATGTTAAACGGTATTTAGCAAGATTCCTCGTGGTTTGCCGATGAACCTAATATTACCATTGAACGAAGCATCGGACAGGAAAAGATCCCTCCGCCTAGATAACATACACGAGCTCGCTGCCTCTGTTCCAGATACCGTCCTACGACGCGAACTCTCATTGCCTCTGTGTCGCCGGCGAGGTATATTGTTGGTGGCAGAATTACAGTCCGAACACCGATCCATCCGCCGGCCCCTCGCTCCTCCCGTCGACAACGATAGAAAGTAATTACACACCGTCGCTGGAGGAGAGCACGGACGCCGACGACAGCTCCGAGGAAGCTTTCGGCGATCCAGGGCAGCAGCAGCAGCAGCAGCAGCATCAGGGATACGTGGAGATTAACGGGACGTACTCTACCACTTCGCAGCCAGCGCAGACTACGTGCCTCGTAATGGGTAATATATCACTCGGTTTTCAATTTCCAGCGGCCGGTTTCTCCCTCGAACTTTTGAAATTCAAACAGCAATTTGCTACGAAGAGAAACACTGTTCCCAATAGTTGTATCGAATATCCCGAAAGCGTTCTGAATCTCATCCGGCGCTATAGGTATCAAAATCCGCGGCGCGTACGTCACCGCCTGCTTCAGTTGCCCAAAGATGTTATGGCCACGTGAGCACTTTTCGCCTGGAAACGTTTCAAGATCGCTCCAACGTTGTCGTGCTGGCTATGCAGCTAACTTCATCAATGGGATGAGTACGCCGTGACATACTGGTGCCGTTGTTTGTCGTGCGGCGGTTTATTGTTAAAGTGTACCGTATTCGTGTTCCGGATCGATAACCACCGACTAGAGATTTTAATTGGCCGGCTGAACAATAAACAACGGTACGGCTTGTCACTCGGCTGCCCGTGGTGATACCAGCTGCAATCACGGCGAAACATTCGAATAATTAATGTAAGAGAGAATCGTCGACCGCTGCACGGAACAGGAGCCGGCTTTTAAATCAATCACCTTTCTGTATCAACACCGAGAAATTCGTGGGAGGAGCTAGGGCAAATTGCTGGGAGGAACTAGGAGGAATAGATCAGAAACGCCGGGGAGAGTATCATTGAGAAAGGTTGATGAAAGCAACTGAGGTGGTCTGATGGGAGGAGATGGAACAAATTTATCGGACGGTCGGGCAATCTTTTTATCACCAAACCTGCCGAGGGCTAAAACTGACTAACGCGTCCTGCTTTATAAGTATTGCAATAACGAATTTATTTAGACCTTTTGCTTTTTTTAGTACTATGACAAGTCAGGTTCCTGAGGTACAGTTTTTCTACATTCTTTGAGACAGCTTTTTCGAAGTTGTTCATCTTTTTATGGAACTTCATACAAACGAGCTAGACGACAGGTGTCACGTTAATTTCTCAGAATGTCCCAGGACACGGTCGACACAAGCTGTATTTTTACCTACCTTTTACGTACGCGATTTGAATTAAAACAAAATTCAATTTGAAACGATATATGACTCTTCTGTCGTCAGAGTCTAGAGGTGAAAGTAAATAAAGCCGTACGAGAAGTAAGAATCGTCTGTTTCAATTAGGAAAATTATTATTTTGTTTATTTTTTAACAACAAAATTAAATATATCTTATTCGATAAGTTTTAAAATCAATTATGTCTCCACCAAACGCACAGCAATTGGTCACCTCACAGTAACCTGTTCCACTACGTAGCTATCGGCGCAAGATATTTCACCATGAACAGCTGATGTAAACAGAATGGTTTATGGAACGTGACCGAACTCGGCGTCTTAGCTGAGTACAATACCATCTATTTTCAATACGTGCACCGCGAGATACAATGAGAAATTTCGGGTGCTTTTTTCGCACGATGTATTTCAAACCATAAAGAGCCAATGCGATGTTAATGCGACGTAATCAGAACATTCGAACCCGTTTCCCTAAAAACTGTGCGGCTCGTGCCGCGCGAATGTCGCAAGAAATGAACGGTACGCGATGTTCGATTGAAAAACTGTTCATCCGCCGTGCCTTTTTTTTGTTCCCACAAAAGGAATCGCACGGGCCCATTCTGCGAGCAGTTTTTAATCGGTTCTATTTTGCGTATGCCGTTCGGAACGTTTTGACGGGTTGGTCACGGAACGGTTGATTTCCAGGCAGGGAATACCGGGAGGGCGAAGTGCTGCCGCACTCGACCGGAAACTGCATCGAGTGCAGCTGCGGTTCCGAGGGCCGTGTCGAGTGTTCACCTAGGGACTGCGTAGCACTACGACCCGAAATACCTGTCGCACCTAACATCCCGGACGCATCGGACGGCGACTTCGAGGTGTTCAATTTCGACCGAGGGATCGACGAGAGCTTCTAAGGAATCTGATAATCACGATCGTCGCGTGCTGCCTTTAGCCTGTACATCTTCACGGTGATATTCTTCGTTTATGTTGTTTCCATTGATCCTGTCTGTGATGATTTTCGTACTTTCGACGAAGCGATTTGATTGGTCAACGTACAATGGGTGGTACGATCGAATTGGAACATCGGCTCCACTGATCGTGAACATTTATCGCTGGACTGCGGACCTTATGCAATCGCGACGAGAACCGTGAAATATAAAACAATAGGAAAACCAAGAGAATTCAAGACGAATACTCGAATCATTAGAAGTTGTTCAAGTCGATATGCCTGTCCATATATGTCAAAGTCATCGAAATCAAAGCTGCCTCTCCTACAGCGAATATTTACCGAAACTCTAATTCCGCGTCTTTTTAATTTGCATAAAGATCCGCGGTCTATTTATTACGAGCACAGATGTTTATTTTTGAATATCTAACGTTATATCAGCTTGGAACGCATCTCGTGTACGCAACCGAAGTCACGCAACGAATTTTCTTTCCGTTACAAGTCCGACGGGTGCGAGCCAGGTATTGACGTCCAAAAACGAAGTTGGCTTTCGAAACTCGATTGCTCTCTACTTTAGGAAACGTCTCCTCGTCTTGTAAAAATGTCTGTCTCGCATACAGAGATAAAATCAGTCCTCCACTTTTCTGCGAGCAATATTTTCTATAGGCAGCGGAGGCACATCGATGTTCCGTTTCGAACGTTCCACTCTGTATATAGAGTATGTACTTTAGATTCGAACGCTTTACGTCTCTTTTGATAATTAGAGTACGACGTTTAGAGGCATATCAGAACGTTTATTGTAAATAGATAGAGCATAAGTTAGGGAAGCGGCCTAATTGTTTCCATTATTTTCATATCGATCGCAAGCTGTTCGCGGAACTTACGAAAGTCTTGGGTTTCCTTTCAGCGTTCGTAGATAACTTATTGATCCTTTAACTGACTCTTTAACCTTTTGACTGTCGGCCACTCGGCATCTAAGTATTCGTTATCCAGGGTAGAGAGCTGTGGCGGTAATCTTGCCGAGCAACGAGTACTTTCGGTAGTTTGGTTGCCGCCCATCGATTAAGTATAGAGGGTGAGTCGCGAGAGACGGAGTAGCTAAATATCTTTGCCGGAGTCGGAGATCAAAGGAAACGTTCGAGACAAAAGGTGTGCTCGTCGATATAGAAGACAGAACGTTATGAACAAACTTTCTGTTTCGACGTTATCCTAGAAGGTAGTCAGAGATTGTAAAACTTTACGAGATTGCATTATATGGTTTCGAAAAGTTGTTTAAAGATCGCCGGAACTTTTTCAGATTGCATTACACGCTCTTAACTTTGCTAGATGTCACGGGAAAGGGTGTTTGCGACTGCGAAAGGCGCAGAAATCGTTCTAAAAATGCACTTTGAGCACCGCGTTTATTCCTTTAGAGATTAAATCTCACTGAACAGTTTCGTAGAACTTCTCGATTAGATTAAAATAAATAAATAAATGGGTCAGGACAATTTGCGAGCAGGAAATCGATTTTTATGTAGTCGGACTGCTTCTCTGGAATACTGACTTCTGCAATAAATGAAAATTAGGTCGACCGCTTCTTCTTTTGAATAACGCATCGTTAAATGTATAAATGACAAACTGATATGTTGTCTCGGAAGGCTGATCGTAAAAGGAGATTGTATAAATGAAACATGATGCCTTAAAAACCAAGCGACACACATTAACGTTTCCGCAGATCGAATCTATATTTCTAACCTCAAGGACGCATCCAGATCAGGGTCGAATTCGAATTTATATCACTTAGAACTCTAAAATATTAAAAGCAAGTAATGGAATCTTATAAAACATATGTTCAAATAATGTTGGAATTGATGTCAATGATTAGACTACGGATTTTTATGTATTATATTTTCATTAATTATTTTATAAATATCTGAAAAAGTGTTGACTAGCAGATAATTCTTTGCAAACTTTCACGTTCAATAAATTCAGAAATATCTACAGTCTAATAACGATATTTGTGTATTATCGAACGATACAAACTTGCTCCTTAACGTTTTTTGGCCACTTTCAATGCCAATAGGAATATTTAGATGTCCTCTATTAGCGACTCACTTTACGATGCAAGCGGAACATTGAATTATTAGCGCATAATAAGCTCTGAGAGGCGATCATCGTCGAATACTTACAAGTGGCGGTCAAAGGGTCAAAGATATTTAGTCACCTTGAATAAGAAAGGAGAATTCGGCCTATCAAGCCATCAAAGTACTCTCGAAGACTCGAGAGTCTGCTTTCTTTGCAAGACAATGGAGAGACTATCCGCCTTCCGACAGCGGATCCTCGCGACGATCGTCATTGCATGAGACCACACGGCCAGTTTGGCTTCGCGTTTTCTATGTAGACCATCCCCTACGATAGAGAAGTCGAATTTTTCAAAGCTGAAATTGTCGAATCTTTCGAAGAACTATTGTATACCCCAAACAGGCCGCCATTGGCCGAACGGTTCTCCCACCAGCAGAACAATATTTTCTATAATATCCCGCGTTATACGAAAAAGAAACGGTTCCGTAAACGACCAGCCTGCAATCTATAAATTACCAGACCGGAAGCTAAGTATGCGCGCAAGACGATCCACATTCCCGAGCTATATTGTTTCCAATGTCGTGGAAGGTCACAGATTAATCTCACGCTAGCCTTGGTCGCAATTCAACGCGTTAACTGCTGACCGATGGGCGTTCAATATTTGTTAACTGGCCACTGACGGTTATCAATATTAACTAATTTTATTTATCTTCATTTGAATTCTAGACATAAGATACAGTCTTTTATCCAATATGTGTTAGAAATGTTGACAGCTTCGCAGTGCCTCCAAAAATGTAGAACGCGTTAACAAAATGGAAAACATTTGAAACAGACTTCGAGAACAAATTTTTTTCAAATAAGAACCGTTGCGTGAAAGAAATATTTTCAAAGTTAGTCCTATCGAGGAGAAATTAGATAAAAATTTATTTCTCCTTAACGAATTAGAGATAATATATATTTTTTAATTCAGGTGAAATGTCTTCACAGTTTCGTACTTCGCTTATTCGGTTCACGTAATTCTGACAAAATTGAGTAGGTAAATTATTTTCAAGCCACTGAATTTATTGAAAAACTGAAGAACTTTCTGTATAGCCTCTTGCAATCGACACAGAAACTCTTTCTTCTTACAGCGGTCTACATTCCAGTAATTATCAAATACAATCGACTGTACTACGAAATGGCAGTCAGTGTCAGATAAGAGAACTATGTCGTCCACATGCAGTTAACGTGGCAGTATAAAATGTTGCGATCGAGATGCAGACACATCCTCCTGGTGACCATTTCCTGGCCATGAGCCATATCTCGTAGCTCCAATCATATCAAAATTGTGTGGGTTCAAAACTTCACTTCCGATTCAAATGGAAACGAAAAGTAGTCGCTGAATCGGCAAGAAATCATGCTCGTAATACTTCGATCTGGAATATCTATTCGCCAATGAAAATGTTCGAAGTTTTTATATAATCAAACATCATATCACGAACGATAATATCACGTCAAGTATATACGAAACTTTTACCAAAGACGGTTAGCATAGTTCGATCTAACGTAAGTATCAACGGCACTCGAAGAGAGTCAACGCAATATTGAACCTTTCGATAGAATGATGTTTGCCCCAACGTGCACGGGATTTGGATGCGTAAGAGAAAGAAAAAGAGAGAGAGAGTTTCGTCCATAAAGTTTCGTTTCACGAGGAGGGACATTGTCGGGACAAGGGTTAAATTGTGCAGAATTATTTGCATAAACAATCTGTAAAATAAGAATCGAATCTGGCCGTATTAAAAAATGGACTTCAACATCGCTGGATCAAGTCGATGTACACACGAGCTTAAGACGTATTGAATTAACTGTTTACTTTAAGATCGGTAGCTTTCTTTAGGAATATCTTTTTAATTTTAAACTTCAAGGAGAACTATACTTTGTAATCCTTATCAACAGATACAACAGACGCCAGAAATATGAATAGTCCAATAATCAGTTATCGAAAATTCCATTGTTACCAAGTTAAATACAATCACGTGTCGATAGCAAAATATTTTCAATGTAAATACGTTTAGAACTTTTCGATATTATTAACAATTAAAATTTTCTTCTAAGTTGTTGAGGGATTTTTAATTGTTAATAACATCCGAAAACGATAGTCACAGAGTAATTTTGTCTCTCTTGATTTCCGTCTTATTTAGAAGCATGACTACGTATAGTAGTATGTCTGTTTGTATACATATTTACTATTAATTCCCTTTGACCGATCTGGACCAAATATTGGACCAAATAGTTACTCTTTAAGACCCTATGGAAAACATAGGCTGCTTTGAAATCTGACGCACCACTCCCTTCCCCTGAGTTCGTCCCGTTAACGTGCCGCTGCACGTGGTAGCAAGCATTCACTTAGGAAAGTCAAATTTCCTACGTTGAAATATTGCAGCGCTTTGTTTGTTTAAGAGAGCTAATGTGCAAATTGATTTGTCATACTGATCCAAACGCATATATGTATTATACAACAAATATAACAGGACAAAGTGATACGTGTATGAATGAACTTGTAAATTATATATTATTGTAAATTAATCTCGGTATGTTATCGTTTAAATTCCACATATCTACAAATGCTGATATTCTAAATGTAAGAACCCTGTGCGACGCTGGGTACTTTAAGTTATATGTAAGATGTAATACATCGTGGACACAGAAACAATAAATAAAGCTGTATGTACAATATGCATACGATTTAAATACAAGCGTAACAGAAGAAACAAAGATGTACGATTTTTTACAATATTTCTTGAAATCTGTTGCAACGAAGATCGAAAACGATTTTTTATCCCGGAATATATTCGTGATATCTCGAGCTACCATTGTCGCAAAGAATCGACTTGATCCAATAACTTTGAAATTTTTAACTCATTTTTTATAAAATCGACAGACTGAACGGAACTCATATTTTGCAGCTTGTTTATAAATAGCAACATCTATAATTTAAGGCTTGTTAAAGAAAAGCTTATCCCAGAAGTGTCCTATCTTCGTCAAGTTATATCCTGAATACTGCATAGTGATCTTTTCCTACAGACATATTTGTCACAATTGTTTTATGTTTTTACTTCATTCTTTAATTAGCAGTTCTTTGAATCAGTGAAGTGAATTCTACATCACTTATGTAGAATTAATGTTTATAGGATTAGAACACTATATGTACATAGGGTTGGGCAACTCAATTTCAATAATTTCTAAATTATACGTCTACTGTGAAA
>CM052148.1:4758978-4906972 GCA_028455555.1 Augochlorella aurata
TAAAATCCACTTCTTTTCAACTTTGATATCTTCTTTTCCTACACGTTCGTGTAATTCTCCATATTACCAATTGTCTTGCACAAAAATTTCGTTACATTGCGTACAGTGAGATTAATAATAGTATTATCAATAGCTTCTAGTCTTCTTTTGGAAACAGCATGATGTCCGGCAACTTATGGCCGTCAGTGTGCGTCACACGAGGAACCAAGTATCGAGAAATAATATTGTAACTATATAGAAGTAGATTACCTAAGTATTGCCAGAAGACTGCGGATCTCTATGCAAGTATAGATTTTTAGGAATCGTTTTACAAGAACGAGAATTAGTTACTAAGTTCCATTGCTCCACAAGGGTTCTATCAGGGTAAGAGTAAAATAGTATTATTAAATTCAGCTTGTTTCTCTGTGTTATCGTGCTTCGGACACATTCTATATACGCTATAAATGCACAAAATCCGCAGTCTATATTTATCGACCTTAACTGCCCTTCGTTCTCCGTTGTCAAACAACACTCTGTAACCCCGTAATCGCAGTGTGACCTGAAGATGGACGAGATGATTCCATCGTTATACCAATCACCGGTTATAATTAACGAGAGCCACGGATTTCGTTCTTCTTCGAAAAGTTCTGAACAATTTCGTCGGGTAAACTTTGCACAATAACAATCAATAGAGTCTCTTGAGATCTAGGGAACGATCTATTCCCGCAAGCGATCTATCTCCGAACCGCTACACCAAGGAACGCAACCCTGGAACATCTCAGGTGGTTCTTACTTGCGTCAAAAGGTTCTCGAAAAATGATTTGCATCGTAATGCGTATTCCAGAGAGGAAATTTTCTGTGCACACCGTCTCCCCGCCTTCTCCTAAGCTTCGAGTTCGTTCGGTAAACCTCCTTTGCTTTTCGATGCAAAAGAATCACCTGTTGAGATTCTTTTAGGAGTTCCAGGGTGAATCGCATAATGTACTCACAGCTCGACACGCGTAGGTATAGTAAGCGACCTATGATAGCGTCGACGAACGGGAAAGAACGGTCGGGCGTGATTACATTTTTGCGAAGACGAGAGGTTAATTGTTTATAGTTTATAGTGACGTAGTTAGATAGCGATCCAATGTGATATGTATATATATATATATATATATATATATATATATATATATATATATATACATGCATATATCCGAACAAAGTAACTTTGTCTAAAGGTTTTACAATATCTAGAGGAAAGGTATCAATCCTATTCGCGAGATTACTGTAATGATATCTATAAGGGATAGAGTAGAGCAGGGAACGAGGAGAGTTTCAATTGACGGTGTCGGGTTCGCTCCTTGCAACGAGTACATTTATCGTCGAACAACAAATTAATCCCGTTTTTTTTAGGGGTTCGCTTGACAACATTGCGACGACGCGATTTGCACAGGCGATGCCTGCCCTCTGACCCCGGACAATGAACGGTAGGAAACGTGAGAAATCAAAGTATTTTTTAATTGTATGGTTTTGAACCATAGACAATCGGCGCGTTTCATCGCGCGCCGAAGAATCTTCCCCTGTCGAATCGTGATGCTCGAGATAGGGAAAAACCGGGAAACATAAGTAGAAAAAGCGACGTGTAAATTTACCGAGCGGAACTGAGGTCTCGAGAAAAAGGAAAACGAGGGAAATTTGTCGGTGTAAAGTGTGGAGTCCTCATTGGTCCGCAATCAAAGTCAATGGTGCCCTCCATCTGTGGAAAGTTGGAGAGTTCTTCCATCCCCTTCTCCTAACCCACTGATCCTCTTTCCCTGCGTCCTCCAATTCTAACTGTACCCACGAACCCTTCGCACCTACTCCCACAAACTTCAAGTTTGCTCGGTAAATCTATACCCGCGGGACCACCATGACAGTCCGTTTTTTTCTCCATTGATGTTTAGAGTTGCGTGACGATCTCGTACGTCTTCCAATCATCCCACAAACTATTACGTCTCCCCTACGTACCCGTGGGAAATTACTTTCTTGAACATGGTTGTGTACACTAAATAAAGGAAGATCTTACGATACGCCCAAATTTTTACTCCCTTTGCTGGCCATTTTGTTAAGTTGTCCTATTTGTTTCTTTCGTAACATTTTGCTCTCTTGAGAAGGTGCTTTCATTATTTCTTGAGGTTTTGTAAATTCAACATCATTTGCTTAAGTGAAAAAAGTAGTCTCTGAAACGAAATTATGTCATCTCTAATCATCTCACCCTGTGGATCAATTTTCTTTACGTCTATCTTTATTCTTTAAATAGCTGGATTTGAAATCATTTGATTTAGGATTTTATAGGTTCAAATTAAATTTTATCAGCTACTGGATGCACAAACTAATTTGGGATGAACTTACAAATGAGCTCTGTGGCCAATCAAGACGAAATTTGGAGGGAAGTGGAAGAGGAATCAAAATATAACATTTTAAATTTGGGAATTAGTAATTTCCAAGGTATTAATGAAAAACGTCTTCTACTACACAATGAGTTTTTGTATATACATGTGTAGTACGCATCCGTGGCAGCGTGTTTTTCGGTACAGATTTCACCCCTCTCCCCTTTTCACGGCACCTTTACTGTAACGGGGATACATGTAAGAAAGGTATTTCCTGTATAGAAAGTGGAGAATTTGAGATTTCCATATGAATGTGAGAATCGTTAAAGCTGTTTGCTCGAAAAAGAAACTAACTCAGACCAAGACTAATTTCTCTCATTGGCAAATTTAAATATAGAACGTTAAATTGATAAATGTGGAAATCGTCAAAGTTGCTCACTCGAAAGAAAAACTAACCCAGTAAAAAGTGGTATATTAATTTCTATACACCCTATAGATACTGCGACCGTGCCGCTCCTACTTTATCGACTGCTTGGCTTAGGCTGAGGTCACACGAGCGTTGAATTCACGCAACGTCGTGCGCTGCGTTACATTCGTATTTCTGTATATCTTACCACGTTGATGATCGCTAACGCTACGATGCGCCGATTGCCGATGCGCACGAACAATCGCACGTGGTACAGCAACCCAGCACACCACGTTGCATGAATTCAACACAGGTTCCTTCAACTGTACATATATATTCATTTTGCTTGCTATGGCAATCCTTGGGCACGGAACTCTCAGCTCATGTCATACATCATGCAAGGATAAACCTGTACCTGCGAATGATCGTAGTTTGGAGCATTAATTTTTTTTCACACACCATTTCTACACCCAATCAACTACAATGGTAATACATTACCGTAATGTGGCGATAACACAACTCAGAATACGAAACCGTTTCGTATTTTGTGAGTAACTCTCTGAGAGTGACATTGCTGCGTTTTCAGAGTAGCTCGAGTCTCGTGACTCCAGATCCAGACTATCTCTCGAGAGTTTCACTCTCAAGTGGGCGCTTGCCTTAAGGAATCAAAAATGTCTACAGTTTTCTTCAGCAGTTGATTAATTTATTCATAATTGACAGTATAATGAACTACAATGAAGAATTGATGCACTTATGCAATTTGTGAACATTATGATTGCTTTGAAAGGTCTTGGGCTTTAATAGTATTTTCACAGAATGCATCAATATAAAGCATGTATACATAGTGAGAAAAAGAAGTATGTATGTATATAGTATGTAGGAAGTATGTTTATACAAAGCTATGCTCATTGTGTTATCCATGTTTACAGTTGTCAGATAATGGTATGGCACACTTGCGTGTGAAGTGATACGTACGTTCTACTTATTGTAAATGCTATCAGTTGATATGCTCTGTTGTCATAATACTTCCCACAATGTCATGTAGGAAGGAAATGTCTAGTGATACTTGGCAATTAGTTCAGAGTTGTTAGTGAAGCAGTACAAATCGGAAGGATGGAAGCTGCGATCGCAGAAGCTCGACCATTTAAAAGTTTGACAGAGTTGTATGATAATGTGCGCAACTTAAAATCGTGGCCAGAGATTAAGGAATTACGAGAATGCACAGATTATGTGTATGATGGCATCGACATAAGCAAGCAACAATTACAATTAACAAAGATTGATAGAGACGAACGACCTAAAACATTGTTTTGCCATGATATGAAAGGCGGCTACCTTGCGGACAGGTAATATTTACAAAAATTTGTATATTTTGTAGTATCTAATATGTTCAATTATTTTTCCAGATTCATAGAGGGTACAGATTCTTATGAATCTTATCTGTTCTATCACTGGAGTGTTATAGACACATTTATATACTTTAGTCATTATTTCATAACTATTCCTCCTTTTGGATGGATCAATACAGCACATGAACATGGAGTGAAAGTTCTTGGTACTGTTATAACAGAGGGACAAGGAATATGGGAGCCAATACTAGAATCAGAAGAAACAGCAAGGAAGTTTGCGGAGGCTCTAATTTATGTTGCAAAGTTTTATAAATTTGAAGGCTGGTTACTGAATGTTGAAAATGAAATTAAGCCTGAACATATTAGTAATTTACTATATTTTATGGAATATCTAACAGAGCATATTCACGTAGAAATTAAAGATTCTGAAATTATTTGGTATGACAGTATAATCAACACAGGAAAATTAAATTGGCAAAATGAGCTAAACAATACAAACATGTAAGTTTGTTATTTACTCCTTTAGGAACATGCACATTACTTGAATTTGAATTTTTAATTTCAGAAATTTCTTTTTATCCTGTGATGGCATTTACCTAAATTATAATTGGACCAAGTCTAAATTAGAAAACAGCTGCACCGTTGCAAAAAGCCACAATCGAAACATCCAGAACATCTATGTAGGATTAGATGTTTGGGGACGAGGTTGTCCCGGAGGTGGAGGTTTCAATTCAGCCTCTGTAAGTATAATATGTGGTTAATAACATTATGAATTAGCAAAATTAGAATTTAACTGTAATATGTTATATTATAGGCTCTAGAGCAAATACGGCAAGAAGGATTATCTGTTGCCATTTTTGCACCTGGTTGGACCCACGAGTTTTTTGGACCCAAAACATTCCATGACTTGGAGAACATTTTCTGGGCTCAACTTTTTGATTATTTATACGTTCACGTTCCTATTTATGAAGGCGAATCGTTCAAAACATCTTTCTGTCACGGCAATGGTAGTTCCTATTATCACTATGGACAGGTAAATCTAATATTAAATATTCAAATATACACATTGCTGTAAATTAGCGCAACTAAGAACTCAAATTGTTTACAGATACAATTAGAAACACGTGTCGTAGACGGAAAAATTCTGTTTGAACAGAAACCATTTTACAATTTATCAATGCAAAAGCCACAGGTTTCCGTATGTATACCGCATTTAAGATTCACGCATTTTCCTCAACTGCCAATATCGAAACCAAAGAGCATAGAAAATAAAACGTCGGAAACACGAATAGAGTATGTGTACGAAACGAGGAAAAACATTGTTCGAATATTGGGAAACGTTGCGAATATCGAATATAAGTTGCCTATACTAGATTTAAATGATCTTGAATTTTATAATGAATTGTCTTACGAAGGAGGTGGTTGCCTGAAAGTAATCACAAATAATCCGAGAGTCTATCACAGGTAAGAAATACGGAACTCACTATAAATAACATATCTTTTCTTGAGTTATAATGCTTCATTATCTATTACAGACTATTTCTAGTATATATAGAACTGCATCAAGACATTCAAGCAACTATCGTTTACAAAGAGGTGAGATCCACCGTAGAAAATGTAGTACAAAGCGAGCCGATATTAATACTGAACAACGAAACCGGCTTGAAATCTATTTTACCATACAAATCGGAACATTTACATTCGTCGTGGAAGAAATGGTAAATATGTATAAAACCCTTTAAAATTTGATTTCCTAAAATTATATTATAAAATTACGTTTAAAAATATCCAAGAACCAAATGAATATTTAATATTTGTATGGATTAAACAGTTTTAACCACTTTTGTTGTAGAAGGGGCAATTTGTATTTTAATCACTGATATCCTTAATAGCAATCACGTTATTCAAAATCTGTTCTTTCTAATTTAGTGTTGTCTTTCTGTTTACAGTGTGTACTTAACGAACATGAAAACAGTAAACGAAATCGGCGTGTCCTTCGCAAGGAAGTGTACTTGCTACCTGGGGGAAATCATTCTAGAAGCGAAGCCTCAAAACCGCTTGGGTAAGTCCATTATCGCTTACATTCCGCATGGCGTGCATAGCACAGGTGTATTGCATCACGATAAAAGTACTTATATCGTAGGAAGAGGTTCTCGAACTGTTTAAAGAATCATTCCAGAAGGCGATGGTCCGTTTCATCCAGCAATTGAGAACCGCTTTGGTGAAAGGAACACTGACGTTCCCCGATAGAATGCTTATTCGAGAAAACTTATCGTTCGATAAAAGCATTTCTCATTAGTGAGCTCTGTATTATTAGGCAAATGTGCGGCCAACCCTTTTTTACTATTTATTTAATTAGTATAGAAAAAAGAACGCTACTACTGTTAAAACTCAGAATTATTCTTAAAATTTAAATCATCAGATACAGATTTTTAGACTAATCTTTGGGATCGAATTTTTAAATTTTTTATATTTCTAGCAGGAAGATAATGATGTTACTGAAGGGTAATGTTTGAATAGGCCATAGATTATTATTTAGTGTCCAGAAAATGTAAAGGTCTAAGTTACTTTAAAAAGATAATAATTATTAGTAGGTATAATAAATACAATAAAACATTGTTGTTTATTTATTCTTTTATAAAATTGATTAAAAAATGTTAAATTTCCCATTTTAGCATGAACCAAAAAGGAATCCAATTGTAAATAGTTGATGGGTTTGCCTCATAAATACAAATCTAATTTCTATTTTTACGCAATCAACTCAATTTAATACCATATAAACAATAATATAAACCATGAATTACGTCGTAAGTTCATTTATTAATATATTTTAAAGAGTAACAAAATACATAATACGTGAATTTCATGCAAACAGAAATTAAATATTTGAATTAATTTAAATTGATTTTAGTTATTTGTGATTTTCACTCAATTTCACAAATTTCAATAATTTGTTATTATTTTAAATATCCGGGAACACGGCAGAAAGCACGAAGTTGTACATACAAGATGCAGATCAAGGAAAAATTATTTAGGTTAACTATTCTGCTGGTTTCTATTATTATTACGGTTTCTACATCCAACTTTATATGCAGAAAGATCCTCATTCTACGTAAACGTAATTACGTGTTTATTGGGTCGAACATATAAGAAAACAGAAGCAACAAAAGCAAAACCCAATTTTAGCTTCATATTTACGTTTCACCTCGCTGCCGTCCCTGTTGCTCGATATTTACACGATGCAAGGATATCCGGCACTCCATGACAGCCGTTTATTTGATAGAAGGACGAAAAATGCACATTTAGCCTCCATATCTGCTCATACACACGAGGAACAAACAGTGCCGCGCAAAGGAGGTCGCGGCACCATAACTCTGATAAATTTTTTCATTCATTGATTGCATTTCGCGGTTGAATAATACTCGAAGCGATGGAACAATAATTTCAGGCAATTTGTCTGTTGAAATTTATATGCAGTCAACAAGTCCCCAATAGAGAGAACAAAAAGAATAGTCATGGTTTCCAAGATGACCTTCTTTCTGAAGCACTTTTGAATGATAGCAGCAAAGTGGCTACTATTTGCAAAATAGAAGGTTGAATAGTAAATTAGTTTAAAGATAACTGTAAACAGTATAACTGTACTGCTGCTGAGAGATTTTACGTTAACCATTATTTATTGTCGGAAATGGGTTAAGTAAGCATGACTTTATACATATGTATGCACGCTTAAATATCTCATTGTAAGTGAGGTGCAGTATATATACGCATCTCACATTATTTATAGTAGTTTAACGTTTATATAACAAAGGTATAAATCTTGCTAATTGATTTACTGAATTTTTTCAAGCGGAAAAGCGTGCAAGTTACACAAAACTGAATAAAAAGATCATTTTTATAATAAAATGCAAAAATGAAAATATTGTTCTAAAAATGTTCTAAACACCAATTCTAAAAATATTGAGAAGAAAAACGTTTAGTGTTCTATTACGTCGCTCAATATGTATTAATTAACATTGACTATTAAATCATCTATTAAATTACAACATCTATTAAATGCTGTATAAATCAATTTTATACTACCATACAAGTAATATTTCGTACGAATCTTACACTTATTGTTTTACTGAGTCTCCTCATTGCAAACAATATGGATTTCTTTCATTTCCTAAAAAATAGTGCGGATGCTCGGGTGGCGTTGAAATTATCGCATCAAACACGTATTAATAAAGTATTAATATCAATAAAGTATCAATAAAGTATTCGCCTTTCATGAATTATGCAATAAATATTCCCGGCGAATTAAAATTGAATCGCACAAATTGTGGTCTCGTAACCGAAATTTCAACGATCCCCGCGGGAATGATCTAACACGTAACAACCGTTTCGCCGGTTACAATGACAAAGTCATCGACTGAAATTTTCGGGCGTGCAACGGTCACTAATGCTGGCCGTTCATTACAGCGGAACATGTACGAAATAAACAGTCTGGTTGGATCGTTTGTTTCAGCAGTCGCGCAACCCAAATTACGTTTCTCCCGTGTCGCAACGTCTATTTGTAACCAGAGAATGCGACTGGCTCATTGATATTCTCGCGGTTATCGGGTCGAATTTTTTCTGCGGCTACACTTCGCATTATAACGCTCATTTCTTGCCGCTTCCACACGTTGTTTCACCCGACGATTGCGTCGCAGGCATCTTTGGTCCCACCTAAAACTTACCAGTAGCCTTTTAAAACATTTTCTGCTTATTCGTCCAATTATGATTTAATATCATAGCTGTAAGAAACTCTTGAATTTTTATTATTTTAAATTAATAATTAATTTAAAATAATAAATAACTAAGTATAAATATAATAAATAATAAATAACTAAACTGATAAAGTGACAATTCGAATACGTGTGCAATGAAAAAAATAAATATCATGGTTGACAAAAGTAATTGTTCTTTTGTTCCGATTTTCAAAAAATAATTTATAAGAATTCAAATTTAAACATCCAATGTAAATTTTGTTTATATGGCGCAGCTATAAAATTTATTGGACGATTTGTATTATAATACAAACAGCGCTGTTTGATTTATTCAAATGTTTTACTGTATCCGTTTTAGCAGTTAACGATGTGCATAGAAAAGTAGATGATAAGTAAACGAGTAAATAAGTAGACAAATAGGTATATAAATTATTATTACCACTCTGATGAGTATGTCTGAGCAGCTAAACATCGGAGGTTGATCATTTGATTTCCCAATACCGAGGCATGACATAATTCTTTCGCGGAGGTTCAACGACACACATATCTTTCTATTTCGCGTCGGTAAGGTCAACGACCAAATAATTTCACTCGGGTGAAATCTTGAAAATCTTTCTGCGAAGCGTCTCAATCACAGCTTATATGATTTTATAGTGTTGTAATGTGCGGTCTCTGATATATTTCGCGGCGGTTGGCGTTTCTTTTGCTAACTGCTAATACTCGCATATAATTGTGAAACGGTAATGGAGACAATTTGATGCGTTAGAAGCTGCGGAAAGACACCTTTGGCTTCTAATGGCAAATAGTCGGGTAAAAGAAGTTGTTTTATTCTAATATTCTTATTATAATAACCTACTAAGCAAGAAAATGTCTAGAAATTCATTCCAAACCAGTTTAATGCCCCGATACTACAGGTTTTGCACTTCAAACACATCTTTTTTCAGATTTTATTCATCTCTTTTCAAATCGAGTTCACGTTAAATTAAATGTAAGTCAAGTTGACGATGAACCAAATTTCTCTCAAATTCAAAGCAAGTTCAGATTACATTAAACGAAATCTAATGAAGGTCAAGTACAAAAGAATTTAAATTTAAATTCAAAACAAGTTACAAATAAAAGTCAGCTCGAGGAACTTGAGAGCAAAAGAACATAAACATAAGTAAATATTTGGGGGTTTTTCTTTGGAGATTATTGCACATGTTTAATAAAGATAATCTAAGGAATGTGTGCTTAGTTTTGTAGAATACTACCCCGTCCACGAGGAAGTGCATGATCTCGTTGGTCTCACAGGGCACACTTTACTATTTCTATTACTGCTTAAAAGAAATAATTTTAAACAATACAGTCCGCAATAAAAGAGGCCATTACGATGGAACTCGCGTCATTTCAGAAATAAATGGCAACAAAACCCACGGTTTCTCTGCTAGAGCGTTCTTTCGCTTTCTTGCGAGAAGACAAAAATTGGCACGAGTCGCTCCATTGTAAGCGGATAATCCAGCTCGCAGCATTTCCATAGAATTCCCGGCATCCGACGCCGACGTCGGCTCGGCAGGTTAACAAGGGAGGAACCTTCATATTTACAAGATGAGATCAGACTGTTTTCCTGCTTGGCCAAGGCGATCTAGTCGCCCGGCCCGCGATAGGACGCTCGGAGAAAAAGAAGAGAGGACGAGAGAGCAGCGCGGCTCGTGCCTCTCCCGACCGAGGAAACATTTCCAACGGTCTTTCTTCGACTCCCATCGCGAGGCAAGCTTCGGCATTCCGCTGCCGTTTCCTGCAACCGAACGCAGTACTCGGTGCCGCGAAAGTAAAACGTGCCTGGTCATCCAGGTTAACCCCTTGCACTACGATTTCTTTCGCGGCTACGTTGATCAGCAAATTCCAGCATGAGAAGGACAATTCGTATTTGTTCTATGCTGGAAGTCACTGAAAACTTTATTCGAAACAGTGTAAATAATTGAATTTGCCACTCACCGTTCTGCAATATTACGCAGTTTACGACCGCAGTTTCAGCGGGACAAAAGTCGAAGGCTATGCATCCCCCTTCTACACGTTCAAAAGAAGTGTAAATTAGTAATGCCATATTTTCATTACAGACTTATCTGTAATTGTAATTATAAATGTCAAGAAATTTATTTCTTTAAGGAAGGTTCATTCTTCAGGATTGTTTTTAAATTGTCAATCTTACAACTGAACCAGTTCTCGTCTCGATGTTGTAAGATTTCTTTCTAACAACACAATTTTTAGTATTACTTTACTTTTTATGGCATTACCTAATTAGTGATGTTATCATGTTAATTAAGTTAATAAGTAATGGAATTTAATGGAAACCTCGTTATGTTATTAAATATTTAGAATTCTTACTATTTCTATGAATTCGGCAATAACGCCCAGCTAAGGTCCATCCAGATGTACTGCATGCGATTTTAATGCACCTAAGTGCACCAGGAAAGATGAGCTTATAATTAATATGACAATTATGATATTAATATGAAATTAAGATATTTCTTCTCTTATTTAACTAGAAGGATCTACGAGTTATTTTCTACAGTGCGCGTTCCCGATAACTATCCATGATCTCCCAAAAAACGTTTCAGTGTCGACACAAATAATTTTAGAAGTATGAAAAGAGCACGGATATTAAATAAATACTGACTTTCCTTCGAGAGATTAGAATATCATCAGTTTGACACTTCATTTCTGTGCTCTCTTTATTATTCGACGATTATTTCATTTGACCTGTTAGAATCACGATCGATACCACAGAGCATCGTCGTAATTTATGTCACCCCGAACTAAGTAAAATAGTCGCAAGCCGTAAAATAGTGCAAAGAGTTGAAAGAAGTGAATGACATTCGTGTTTGATAGTCTGTTCTCGAAGACTCCGTAACAAGGCTGCCACGATATTACAATGCAGGGGGTGAACGCCGGCTGAGGCTGTAGAGCTGAGGCTGTAAAGCCGAGACACCATCTGCTTGAGAAATAATAAACTATGAGATAATAAACCCGATTTATGCTAGTCTGGCATCACTGTCAAGGTGGTGCGGCGATTAGGAGATCGGCAAAAAAAGTATTTCGTTTAGAAAGGTACGTACCGCTCGACCGAGCAGAAGTTGGCTCTGCGACACGCATGTTTCTCATAACAGATCCGTAATAGGCTGTTCTGGGTAGTCAGACTCTAGGATATGTCTAATTTCGTCTCCTTCCCGGTGTTTCGTTGACTGGTTGGAAACTGGATGCCTCGATCCGACCGCATGCCATTCCTCGACTTCCTAATCTTGCGTACATGTGTTCCCGTAATTCCGCGATCGATAGAAAACTGTGTTGCTTAATGGTCCTTGATTCGCCTTTTAGGACTTTGGAAGCACATAGTTGTGAATATTGGCGATTCCCCTTTAGATATACCGGTTGGAAGATGGAGGAACTACGTAGACATTTATTTATTCTCGTAATGATTTTAATATGTTGGAAACAACGCGAGAGCTTTTATGGTTTTGCACTTGCATAATTTCTCAAAAGATCCACATATTTCATTTAATACCGTTATTAGTGCCGTCGTCACGATCATTACCATTCATTGCACGTTAATGCTTAAATATCGACGACAGAAGAAATTCATCTTATTTCCATTTAAAAGAAGCGATTAACATTCATACTAAGTAGATTCTGTTTGAAATCTTCGTCGCTAGTCTGACGCGGTATTACATGGCGAGGGTCTAAAGGCGACTTTGGCATTCTTCCACGAGATAGGGCTATTGCCACACTTTCAAATCACGCTATTAAAATTTACTTTGCGCGGCAGGTATTTTTTGCAATCCTTTTTACGGCTCCAATTAACTTAACGAGTTCAGGAGCCTCGTTTCCCGAATGCCGATCACCCTTTCTAATATTTCAATTGTAATACCCCAATCGGCGCTGTTCTAAAATCTATTGAATGCTTTCGCGAGAGAATTACTTAATTCGGACTTACCTATAAAAAGTAACTCGCCTATTACTCTATTGCTAAAGTCACCGGTGAATTTGCCTAGTTACGATTTTCCTTTTATCTAACTTGCCGCAGACGCCTTATTCCAGTATTCCGCGAGACTATAATTAGATTGTCGCTTACAATTAGATATTATTTGATCTTTTTTTTTGGTTATTGGAACAGTGATGTTAAACCATTTACTCTTTTCTCCTATTGTACTTCTTGTTTCGGCTTCTTGTTTAGTCCCTGTACCGTCGGTTCATTAGTAGAATGGCACTTTATTGACAGTGATGTAACATTACGTCACAACATACAATATACAATATGTGAATAATAATGCAGGTAGTCATGTTATTAGAATCATCCAGTTATGTGTCTTTATTTAGGGGATCCACGCTTCAAATTCTAATCATGCGCACACAAAATTTGATCTCGAAGGTAAGTTACAATTAATTATTTCTCAAGGTTACGAATTAACGTGTAACAATGTTACATGCATTTTCCGTGTACGGAGAAATCACACCGAATCGAATGTAACGACACATAGAATCGTCCTCGCGTCCCCATTAGATGTTACCCGCTTTCTTCCGCGAGCAAACGTTCCATTCTTCCGCGAGCGAATCGGAAGACGTTCCAGCGAAAGTTTCAACGGTGTCATCAATTTTTTGTCGACTGGAGGTCGAAGAAAGTTGCGCTCGTTAAAATCGTCGGTGGATCGAACCGAATGATCGTTTCTATTCATTAATTATAAGGTTGTTGACAAGGCTCAATTTAGGATCAGCGCCATGCTCGCTCTGCTCGATATAATCGTTTCGTAGGTTTTTTGCTTGATCAAAATTGAAAAGTAATCACACGAAATTTCGTAACGATTTTCGAGAAATTCACTTTCGATTTACTGTTCCGATATGTTCGTGAAACTCGTGCTGTAACCTTTATGTTTAGACTGTGTATGTAAATATTTTCTGAAAATTATAAAAATTATATCTTCAATTTTGTTCTCAAGTACAGTCATAAAATTCTCCAACGAAACGTGAAATTCTTACTTTCCATAATGATCATTAAACAGTGAATTTTTATGCGATACGTAAATATTCTTTATGAATTGTAACAGACAGGAGTTAGATAGAAATCTCTTCGTTTCTTCAATAATTCTAACAAGTTGAAAATAATACACAGATATTCGCGAATCTCTTTAATCTTTTCACTGTTTCAAATTTCGCCTTCTTATTTCTACCATAAATGCATGAAATTTGCAGTCTAATGATCGTACTTTGCTTCTCATTCACTTGTTATGCATGAAGAAACTTTTCGTGAAGTCGTGGAGCTTTAGGATGGTGGAATCTTTTTAGACACGAGGTAGACTTGATGTTTCTCTCGTGAAATGGGAGGAAGTTCTAAGCATGCTCTTGTCGGGAAGCCGTTTTTGCTATAGATCCATTTGGAATTAATATCATCTGACATTTATTACTGTCCTAGCAATCGTGTTGCTCAATTCGCAATCAGTGTAGCCAGCTGAAGAAAAAGTAGACCCAGAGCGGTTGCATAATATGCACATTTTCCTCGCTCGTTACATAGAGAACGCGCACACTTTTTAAGATATGCCCGCTTCCTTATCTTTCCTTGTTTCACATTCGCAACTTGAAACACTTCAACTTGTTGCACTTCTCGGAACATCGATCCGATCCTTTAACAGTTCCTTCCCTCGTATTGCGATTTTGTCATGTTCTAAATATGCATATCCCTTCTCGCGAGGGAAAGTAAAATGAATAGAGCGAAACCTCTTCAACCCGTGAACAATATAGCAAAGTGTTCCAACGGTGAAATTCTTATTCCGACCGGCAGCTGAATCACAAAAGGTATGGAGATCGCGGAGATTTTGGTCGAAGCTCTCGAAAATAAAATGAAACACGTGAGAAACGACTTCGTTTACAGAATTCTTCTTTTCTAAGAATTTCGACTGTGTAAAAAACCGCAGACTTTCCTCGGGCAAAATACATTCTGGACGTTTCTTGCAGTCTCCTGACTTTTATTCGTGCAGACCATTCCTTTTTATAAAATATCTAAACTTTTGCAATTCACATTCGGTAGGTAATTATTTTATTTGTCAACGAGCTTTGCTTTCTATTCAATGCTTTATGTTAACTAAGAGATTGAAATATTGCAGTCTACAACCTTACGTGTTTCAAGTATTTGCAGAAACCTAAATTTTCTGTTGTAACCTGTTCGAATCAACCAAAATCTCATTAAAATCTGTGAACAAAATTTGCTTGTCAATTTCGATTCCTGGTTGACTTTCGAGTCTTTGACAACCGATGTGTCAACTATTGATGCCGCAACGACCACAGATAGATACCTCCGTCATTCCTCCTCAACGAAGATGAAAAGTTATCTTGCTACTTGTATTCTCCTTAACCTTTCGATGACATTTTCAGTTTCTTATTAATATATCTAGCAATTTTTCCATCTAATTGTAGCGTAATTTCGACATTAGCATAAACTATGTACTGTTGCACGGTGCTGATTTCGTTAACCCTTAAAGGACCATAAGGTTGCTAAAACTGAATATTAGTATGTAACTGTTTATTTTAGTTTTTTTAGACGTAAAATTGATTTGACAGTTCTTTTTTTTCTAAACATTCCCGGTTATATTGTCTATACAAAATACCAAATCCGCAATTTTAAAATGGGGAAAGATATTACCCTGAAAGGGTTAAAAACCGCATCTGGAGATTAACTTATTTCATCTGTAATTTCTTACGCCACGACTTTTTCCGCACTTCTCTAAGCGACTCGTCCTCACTAATTTCTTAACAGAAAAAGGAATCTATGTTCGCATTACAACTGCATTGATTCCACACGTTAGATATTAAAAGTAGAAAGTCATATTTCGAAGTGTAGGAAATGAATAATATATTCATTAGTAGACTGCGGACATTACGCATTTAGGAAAAAACTGAACAGGTGAAATGCCAGAAAGTGAAGACTTCAGTGGAATTTAACACTACCGGGTTCGAAACTCGTCTCAATGACTATTGTTTTATAACAATGGCATGATTGGAGAATCTGTTTACTGTTTTAAGCCACAGCAGGCTGTGTTTTATTATACATGGTGCGGCCGAATAACATGTACAAGCGGACACGAGGTGGTTCCTTATGAAAAACTAAGAACAAAATATGGAATCAAATTTTGTCATTTAAGGCTTTGTTTTCGAGAAAATGGAGTTTGAAGATCCGATGCGTACATATGCTGTCACGGCTAAGTTACGGTTCGTCAAGCAACGTATACTTCGTCGAGCAAACGAAAACTAACTGCTTAGACACAGCGTAACAGAAGAAATCTCAGATCATTGTTTAGAAACACGGTACGAGTTATACATTGCTCGACGAACCGTAACTTAGCCGTGACAGCATATGTACGCATCAGATATTCAAACTCGATTTTCTCGAAAACTAAGCCTTAAATGACAAAATTTTATTCCATATTTTGTTCTTAGTTTTTCATAAGGAACTTTTGAAGGAACAGAAAACTTTTGTCGACCGTTTTGTTGCATTAACAATTGAAGTAACAGTATTGCAAGGTAGGTCTACTTCTTTGGCAGAACTTTCTCCTTTTATTCTAACTTTACGCCGAAAAGTTGCATCACGACGGTTATCACTTTCCGTTAGTTGGAATCTGTCAGTCGTAAAACACGTAATACCGAGATTAACGTAGCGAAGTGTGAGTTTTGAGCGTCGCGTCGGTTGCATCCGAACTGTTAAATGCATCCGTAATAACTCTTTCGCCGGCACTTATACTTTCAAAACACTTTAATCTTTTACACTTGTAATCAACGCCTGCCTCGTGGGATTGAAGGCTCAGTCTTCTCATCACGCCAACCACTCTGCCCTCTTGCATTTCTTCTCCCTTCCTTTTGCCGTTGCTTCGGCGGAATTCTCCTCGCCCGAGGTCATTGCGTTCTAAACAAAGAAAACACAAAACTTTTCTCGCAATGTAATGTTAAGAGAGAACAGAAGCAGCATTGCCTTTACGACAAAAAAATTAATGAAAGAATTTCACCTCGTTTCTACATGCTAATCCATTTCCATTTTTTGTAAAACGGATAAATAAAATCAACTCTCATTTGTATTAGGTTCAATAAAAAGATCAACATTGATTTCAAAGAAGTTTGGTTCAAAGGTATGTAGAAAAAATTTATATATAAGAATTTGATGGATTGCATAATAATATTGTAAAGAGAAATAACGAAAGGGGAAGAACTTATTTATTCCGATGAGAAAGGAGCCGTATGTCACAGAACACATTTATAATTAAGAACTAAGAAAGAATAAATAACATATTATTTTCCAAACTGCATATGTGATCTGAAATAAATTGGACTGTTCACTGCATACTTAAAAAAATATTTTATTCAGCTCTGGTTACACTTCATGAATGAAGAAATCGATGGGGTACGACTTAGGAGATCAGTAACAATCTAAAGAACTTTCTCCAACGTAGTATGCACCGAAGACGATGCTGTTATGATTGTGTTTATGATAACGTCATCGTCTGCGATTCACAACTGAATTTCTATGATGATTGCTCGGCGTAGGTGAAAGCATTGCTCAACTGTGGAAGCGCGTCGGATGTTCCTGTCGCAAGACATTGTCGGTTGCAACATTTTCGCATAAATGTCAATCGCGACGGAATAATCCAATCATTCTAGTGGAAACAGGACGGTGCACTCCGGTGCATTGTTTCGCGCGACCAATCAATTAGCAACGACATTTCACCTAGCACCTGTCGTTAGAAAGTATTAGAAACTGCGGTAACCGTTTTGCGTCACTTGCAAAATGTTTATAATTCGTTACTTGCGCGGAACGACTTCCGGTCGCGGCCATTTTGGTCCCGAGACGACGCGGAAATGGTACATCTAATTAGCGTAGTAATACGTTGGAATGGGCGTCCGAGAAATTTGTGTATATTATCTAAAATTTTAGATAAAGAATAGATGTACTATTATTGCTAAAAATATTGTAGTTATACTATTAACATTATTTTATAAGTACTAACATTATTATTTAACACTAAACGTAACGGCACTTTACGTATACCTATTCGTGCCATATGGGGTGATTTTCAGAAAGAAATTCTTAATTTATTAAAGAAAATAATTCGCAACATAACTCCCGATTCTAATAAATATCTAATAAAATAATCAGACATATATATTTTTATTCTTATATCACTGGTTTCTCCTTCATTTTAAAGTAAATTTCGGAAGGGATCATTTGGCCCCGCTTGGTACATTTAGTGTTAAACTAATGAATCGTTTCAACAAATTAAGTGTTCTCTTTAATTGTTTTTCTCTTTTTTTAATTTTGAAAGTGTGCACCAAGTTGCTTGGTTATTCTTATACAGTGACGGATTACTATGGAAACATAAATTTAATAAATTATTACGGCAATATTGGAAAACATCGTAGATTATAATTGTATAACTTTAAAACAACTGCAGTATATGTTATTTAAGAAAAGAATTAATTTCCATTTTTTATTAGTTCTGTGCGTGATCGTTAGTTTTATCGTATAGGTATAATGTAATGCGGTAAGTACTTTGTTTTATATTAAAAATATTAAAGCAAAATACAAATTGTGGAAGCCATTTCTTATTCGTCTGTTTACTACAATTTCACAGAAAGGTGTGCAGATTAAAAAACTGACAAATAAATTTATAAGTAATTATAAATATCATGCTTGTTTATCTTATTTTACTTTGATACAAATTTTCAAAAATGCTTCAAAAAATTATGCTTCGGAAACTAGTTAACGAGTGATTCAAATAATAGAAAAGGTATTGGAATATCGTTTTCTACGGATTCAACAATCTCAGAACTCAAAGATTTCATGTGTTATACAAAATTTTTCAAATCGACTTTTGGCCAGCTTTTGAGGCCAGATACTCGACTATACCGTTGCACAGTGGCCCGGATTGAGACATTCAACAACAAATTGTTATAACTTTTGAACCCTTAGAGATATTGCAATGAAATTTTCACTAAAAATGATTAAAAAATAGTAGTAAAAAAATGGTCACAATTCTCCTTAACGCATTTAGCATCACTGTTCTTTTAAATTATGAACAATATTCTTTAATCCAAAGTGTCATTCCCATCAGAA
Organism: Augochlorella aurata; assembly: GCA_028455555.1. Taxonomy (NCBI): domain Eukaryota; kingdom Metazoa; phylum Arthropoda; class Insecta; order Hymenoptera; family Halictidae; genus Augochlorella; species Augochlorella aurata. The sequence continues at coordinate 4,777,941 of CM052148.1, forward strand.
AAGTGTGCTGAATATTTAAAAAATGAATCGAAGCAAAAATCTCGAACAGAATCGTGAGGGTACCGCATTAAAGAGAACCAATTTCTTTCGTGAGAAATACTGCTTTTAAAATATCCAGGTTTCAACGTTTATTGCAACTATAATATTTATTAAATTCTGTTAATTTCTTCACTTCCGAAATCCATAGACAATTACGAAACAGCAGCGTTTGTCAACTGGATATCGATACGAAACATTTCGTTTTTGGAAAAAATGTCACCGAATTTCTCGATTCGAACCACTGTGCGCCGTAACGATCGAAAGGGCCAGATACTGTCCTAATATTAACGGAAGTCGCCGTATAAACGTGTAATGTAAAAACGATAGAAAAATAACACGAGAGGATAATAACGAGAAGAGAAAGAGAGAGGCGGGAGGGGGGAGAGAGAAAGGGCTTACTAGAGAGGAGAGTACTCGCAACCTGTGCGGTTCGGAACGATCCAGTCACCGATTGCGTGTTCAAGAGGCCGGTCGTAGAACTAACCGAATATCAACGAAAATCTCTCGCGATCGATCGCGGATCGACGTCAGGTGCAATCGTCGACGTAACACGGTACGCGACACTGGATCAGTGTGGTGAATCAATCCGTCCGCGGATCATGTGATAAAGGATCGCAGAAAGGGTGTAACGGGGACGGCGAACCAATACCTGGTACGTTCATTCGTGATCTTTCTGCGCTTTCGTGGCAAACTCTTCCGCTTTGTGCACCGTGAAAGGGAGCCGCTTGCACGCCGAATCGTTTCCATTGGTTTTCCCGCAATTTCCCCCGATGATGTTCTGCCCGATTTGCTCCGTTGTCTCGCTGATCTACAAGAGCCTAGGCTGATTGACCAATTTTCATAAACGGACCGCCAAGGTCTTGCCCAGATCTCCTTAACCGTACCCTCGTTTTGAAAATCGTCGTATCAATAATCTCGAAAGTTCCATAGGGTCGGAGTTATTTATTTAATAAGACAGGCATCGATCCGGGATCTCTTGCAGATTTAAAACGATCTTAGCGATGCAAACTGTGATCGATCTTTGCCAAGGATTGTAATCGATCTTTTTGTGGAGACATTTCTGTTTTAAAATAGAATTTGCTGTGAATGGATTAGACTGTGTACCTCGTGGCAGCATAAAGGGAGCATGTTTTCATTGAACTTCTGTTTCCCAGGATTTGCTGGGAACAATTTAGTTTTGCGTAAAGATCCACAGACTAGTAAGACTTCTACGAACAGAATCTTGCAGATCTTACAAAATCAGGAGCTTACAAGATGATTTTGGAAAGCGGACATGTTTCTTTCGAAATTGCTATTTTTCTGACGTTTTTTTAGAAGAAGGCAAATGATGTCGATAGCAATATGATAAAAATGTGGCGTATTTTACCGTCGATTTTCCGAGAATCCGCAATGAAATAGCTTGAGCAGTACTTGGATCGCTATGGAGCCACATAACGCATATACACTTTTTCTTCGTACACTGTAATAGTAGCGTTATTAATATTATTATTGTTGTTTCGCGTGCGTGCTCCTCCGCGATTCATCACGATTCCTTGGTAGCTGACGCGTGCAGAAATTTTTTTCCGGTCAGAAATTTACCGTACACGCTGGTTTCGCGTACCGTGAAGTATTCGGTATACAGGGTGAGTAGAAATGTTCTACTATCCTTAATCCGTATATCTCAATTTATTATCCGCCGGTTTCTTTGATACGGCCGTGTAAACTGAAACGAAATAATTCAGAGATCAATTATTCGGCCAATGCGCAATTATGTTTGGCCAAACTGTCTTGAAAATGAAAATAACGAAACAGGTAATTCTGAAGACTCGTTGCTTCGTTTCATTTTTATTTGTCTGATTTTTATTTTCGTTTTTAGATATTTATTTAAATTAAAAGGAATTTCAGTTTTTTAGAACGAAATATTTGCGGTATGTTGATAAAAGGAAGCACAGTACACGTGCTTTTGTTCTGAGACAGTTCGAATAATATTCGCCATTGCTTCGTAATAATCTAAGTTACACAGCGAATAGAAATTTTTATTATCCATAAAGCACCGTTTCAGATATTGTTAAATGTTTTCCTATGGATAATTGTTATCGTCCATCGTATCAGTAAAATATATTTTAGGAGAGAAACTTTAAAGTTATTTCGAGGTTCTCATTAAAGTGATAATGTAATCTAAATCTCCCGATTCAAAACGAAATAGGGCATTATTATATTCTCCCTATAGATTGTTAATTGTACCGTTTCTAGCAATGTTAGGTCGCAGTCTAATAAACTCTGATATTAAAAGCGTCGACGTGGAAACACATATACATTAGGATGTATATTAATTCTACAGTTAGAAAACGATGCAAAACATTTATTTGCGTTGTTTTATAATAGTAAGCATTCTTAAAAGGTTTGTTCTTTCGGTCTGTCTTCATCCGATGTCATTAATAAATGATCTATTAGCTTGCATTCTTTCTTTCTCAAAGATTGTTTAAATTATTATATTTTATTATATTATTGTATTTTCATATTTAATTGAAAAAAAATAGTAACAGATAGACGATACCGAGGACATTCTCTATTGCATACGGTCAGTTTTCAAAAGTAGGATAAATAATGACTATTTTTAATACTCCTCAGAGACCTTGAAAAGTAAAAGAATTCCTCTGAAAATACAACGTTAAAGTTCCGACACGAGGAAGGCGTGTTTCCCGTTGCGCATTCCCATGTTTGTAATTCGTTAATGGTACATTCGAACACGCTTTCAAAAATGTTATGATTTCTCCAGGAAAACACGTGAATTTCTCTTTTGCTATTTTGTACGTCGAGTAAAATATAAATCTTGCTGAAAATATACATACGAAAGAATTGAATTGAACTTTATTAATCGGTCTTCTAATCGCTACGTGGTATAATGAAAAAAGTTAAACATGTTTTATATAATAATCACCAAAGACGTCATTAGATCATACTCCACAGGACAATTTTTCGTTCGCGAATAATATTTTTAGCTATCAAATGAATCCTCAATTATTTCTCAGAAATAGTAAAAAATGTAATATAAAATTAAAATTTGAATCAACAAATTGTCATTTATAACGTTACATTTTAAAGAAACGGAGGAGAGTAGCCTAATTTCCATGTGTCTCTAGATCGAACCACAATGTGTCCGGGAAAAAATACATTGTTTAATTTATGGTAGTTATACAAAAATTTATTTACCACCACCTTTATATAATGTATAATATGAATGTAGTGTAAGTATGAATAATATAATCTAAATGACGTTCGTATAATACGAATATAATATGAAGCTATCAGGATAATACCGAGACTTATTACCTTATTATTAGTTATACCAAATTTTATTCCTATTTTTTCACGTAGAATGATATAAACAATAGACACCTCTAATACCGTACTTTCTCATTCTTGTCAGCACTCAGTCGTAACTTATGACTTTACCGACCGGTCATTCGGCCGTAAACATTTCTATTATTATAAGGTAATTAAATCTACTAACATTTTTATATTTTCATAACATTGGCATTAAACAATATTTATTTTATCCACTTTATTTATATGATTTTTATTTTATTTATTTTATTAATGTCGAAAGGTATCTAATATTTAAAAAATAATGCTAAATAATGCTAAAACTTACAGTAGCTCGATGTTAAATATTAGTTTCTACTTTTATTTTATTTATTTTATTAATCGCGAAAGGTATCTAATGTTTAAAGAATTATGTAATAATATTGGAGCTTACAATAGTGCAATCTAACACTTTTATCTCAATAATAGATAACAAATTATTAATTGCCATGTCAACCGATTCACAGGCTACCGGTCGGTAAAGTGTTAAACTAGTCTAGAAACAGAAAGAGTATCCAAAACCAGAAAATAGAGGAATTTGAACTGTGAGGTACATGCGAGGGTGGGTTTCATACCTTTGAATTTCAAAGACTCGTGAGAGTTACGAGCGGGTAAAGGCCCGCAGTCTACTTATGTCACGACGCGAACGTTCCCCTGAACTTGGACACCGTTGAACGATTATCAATGCAGTCGTTGGTGGCTTGACTTACAGATCGTTGGGATTCAACGGACTGTGTCAACCGGATCACCGAGTACGGCGTCTATTGACCTTTGCCGATCGAGTACAGGCACGAGGAGTCTCTGCGAACGGGTTGGAAATACGCGTCGAAATCCCACGAAAATGCCAAGTCACTTTCAAATCAACCACTAACAACAATAGTTTCGCAATCCGCTCGGCGAGTCCGCGACAATAAGCGCAAAGGCGAATCGCTTATACGATTCCACTGAACCAGCCTGGATCTTTAAAAGGAGGGCGAGTCGAGCCTATCCGCGAAACGAGCAACACGGAGAAATTGAAATTGAATTAGCCGTGCGAAGAGATTCATGAAAGGCAACAGTAAATGACACAACGTTCACCGAACGTTCAAACGCTGATAAACGCGCGCGAGGAGAGACAGTAATGCGTTGAAGATTTTTCCGAAGGGGACAAAACATGGAGAACGCGGTGATCGCGCTTGACTCGACGGTCAGGAGCCAGGACTCGAGCAACTCGAAGGATTCCAGCATCTCGGACTCGAAGCCCGAGAGCTGTCTGGAGTCGAAACACTCGAAGGAGGTCCTGATCTCGGACAAACAGCAACGACAACAGCAACATCAGCCGCACTCCAATCAGCTTCCGGCTGAAGAGCAGAGGCTGAAAAGTGCTGAGTCGAAGGATGACTCGAACCTGCTGATGTTCATGTCCTGCGGACAACTTCTGTTGGGTAAGTTCGCTTTGATCAATTCGTTGAGCGTTTTTTTTTTATTAAATTATTATTTCCTGTGTTAAAAGTATATTGAAAAGTATATTGAGGACTGATTGATAGCGATTCAGGATCCAGAGATTCCGGTTTTCGAATTAGAAATCACATCGTTAAATTAGGAACTGAATTATCTTTTTTACGGGTTGTTATAAGGGCGAAAATGGATCTTCGGGAACTTCAACCCCTAATAACATTGCTCGAATGAATTTGAAACTTTCAGGGAACGATCTTGGGATGCAGTCTTACGAGAAGTCGAAACCAAAACTACTAGACTATCATGCGAAATGATGCGAAACTACTTAATAATTTTGTTTCAAATCATCGTAATCTACTGGTGTCATTAAAAAAGATCACAGAGAAGACCTATAAATAACGAATATACCCTTAAATTGAAATCAGTCGAACGGGATCACTTTGATTTCATAGAATTGTGTTATTAAAATTAAGAATTATATTATTATATTTATTGCTCAGAAGTAAGTCGAGCTGTGTATTAAGCCATTTAGATTTAGAACGTGTACGTGAAACTAGAAAATTAATCGACTGATATGGCCGTCGAGATTGGTTGTCCATTACCGGCGATTGCAAGAACCTGATGTCTTGTCACGCGATTTGGTATCGAACTGTAAGCGAATTTCTAACTAATTAACCGGACAATGGAAAGCATTACGTAAATTAGTTTCGATGTAGAAAATGGCCGGCGGTGTGCTGTTCTTTTACCGAAATGCATTTGCAATTTGTGTGTAGAAAACCTTAACAATAAACTCAAGATAGCGAAAAGTGAAACCGGTCGTAAAAGAAATAGTGAAACAGCAATTCGAGATAAATCTAAATCGATTAGCCGGTGACAGAAATGTCGAACGAACAAGATATTCGTAAAGACACTTGATATGCGTAATTACTAATCATTATATTATAATCTTTTTAATTCATATTTTACAGCGCGAAGTGTCCAGTCCTTCGATGTTTGTCCACATTCGAGATTTTCTTTCGAATTATGTATTTTCATAAATTGCACGATTCTGGTAGTAATTATTACAAAATTTTTATCATTGGAAAAGGCACGGGACTTCTATTATATGTTCGCTGACTAGGCATTTCACCAAAGTGCATAGAAATCGACGTAAAAGTGAAAACATTTCACTTAGAAAGTAATACTTGTGTATCTCTTTCCGCGGGCCTGCAAACCGTAGAGAATCGCTGCGCTGCGATTCATTGTGATTCGATGGCTCGCTCGGAGCTAGGTCCAATTCTAATTATGGTTATTATCACGTAGAATCTGTTATTTGCACGTGGCAGGTAGAAACGGAATTTGCTGGAGAGCGTGGTACACAGACAATTTTCCAAGGAAATTACCTTCTAATCGGACCCGAATTACATGCACGAGAGACGCCAATTTTTACGGTCTCCAAGCTTTTTTCCATTGTCCAGTATTTTACGTAGGTGTTTATCATTTCTAAACTACAATAGGCATGTGCTTTTTGTCTACTAAATAAACACCATGAATAATAATATTATTCAGATTTTTCAAATTTGGATAATTAACTATTAGAGTAAACTCGAATTAGCTCAGGTAATATAATATAGTATAAATGTATTACGGTACAATTTCTATAATACGCTACCAGACTGATCGAACTTATTTATTTATCATCGTACAGTTGTTGAAATTATTTGATATGCAAAGTTTAAAGAAATTTAAGTTTCGCTTTGTTATAAAACAATATACATCAGTCGCGTTTAAGGTTCGATAGTTTTAGCGTCGAAACGTGGAAAGTTCTTTCGCAGAAGAGATAAACTCAATTCCAATTTGTGTAAATAATTTTCAAATATCTAACAAGGAGATCTACTAATTTTGTATTGCACATCGATTGTTTTGATGCCGTCATTTTAGAACAAAGAAATCAACATTTTTTTCTCTGCGTTCTCCGAAACATTTATAAGAAAGTCCCATAAGTGAATGTCCTGTTTATTTATTCATCTGCTCAAAATAAATAGTTAAAGTAACACTTCATTATTGTGCTGCTACTATGACGTTACCTCTTAACTGTACAAAAAAGTTTTAAATTTATTCTCCTCGAAAACGGAGGCTCATTTTAAAAGAAACTGTTAAGGTTTTTCTGTACTGGATACATAGTACAATATTTAGAAAAGGAACAATGTTTAACTCCGGTGGTTTTGCTTGCAAGTCTGCTAATATTGTTCAAAAGAAAATGTTTAATACCGCGAAGAATTCTGCTATATAAAGGAGTCAAGAATCAAATTCATTTTGCAGGTATAGTGTTGGTGGTGTTCGGAATCCTGGTGCTAGTGCATGGCGCCTCGTTAGGTGGTTCAGGTGCGGGACTGTGGGCAGGTGTGGGCGCCCTGGTCGCAGGTGCATTGGGCGTCGTCGCGACCCTCGCGACGTCTTCGAGCAAAGCGAACTCGAGCTTTTCGACAGCTCACCTTGCTGCTAGCCTGGTCGCCCTTGCCCTCTCAAACATGGCCGCCATCACGGCCTTGACTGCCATCGTCAGGGACTCACAGAGGACACCGGAAGTGACCTTACTCACTGTACCGGTACGTAGTGCTTTCAACGGCCGCTTCTCTTCCTCTTCCTGCTTCTGTCCTCTTCTCCGTTTCACGTGCAATGCAACCGAAAAGATGTACAGCCACCAGCAAAAGTACTGGCACATGCAGCCTTCATTTATACAATTTCCACTTCAGTATCATAATGTTATTTAATCAAATCGTTTCATATTTATTTAATCAAATTGTAATTTGTGAACAAGTTAATTCATCAGATTATTCCTTATAGTCATATGTAACTGTGCGAAGAGTACTAGATAAGTTGTTAGTAGCTGTTTTTTTATAATACACTTTCAAAATTAAGTGATGAAATGGGTCTTTTACTCTGCAAATGATTCTATGGAGAGGAATTGCTATGAGGGAATGAGGACTCCCCTACATTGTTCTAAATAAAAGAGGCTATTAATTATTTGTTATGTCTTATTCACATCGTTTAACTTTGCAATTCAAGTTGAACAGAATAGAAATTAATTTGAGATTGTGGTAGAACTCGGAAGTAAACAAAGCATGAATACCGAGTGCAACATCCGCGATAATGAACGAGATTCATCGTTGATGGATATGTTTCCCAATTAATCGGCGGGTACCGGTGACCTCGTTTCGATTCCCATCGTTTTCTCGTTTGCCGATCGGCTCGACAGGTTTCGGCAAGGTTTCAGACCAGTCGGAACAGGAACGCTGAAACCGTTTGATTGCCGGAGAAAGTTCCCAATGACAAGGTTAAAACGCGGTCATCGTGGGACCCTACGGCCTGCCTCGTCTCTCCGGACCTCAATGGAATGCGACTCTGTCTGGTCAATGGTCTATTGCGACACTTCCATGTTTTGATGAAGTTATCTCGCTTCACCTGTTACCCGCGGACCGGAATTCATCCACCCTACCTCCATTCATGTAGCTTCCATTCAGGAAGAACGAATTTTCTAAACAGCTAAGATTGACCTCTGAACATTTCGAAACATATAAAATATGATCCAGGAAGAAGATCATTTTTCTTAGACGAGCTCTATAGTCCATCCTTCTTCTCTTCCATTCATTTACCGGATCATTAGGCTGAGATCCCATTTTAAAATCATTAAGGAGAAAAATACAATTAACTATAGAACATTTTTGTTTCGTTATTTTAGAAATTTTGGAGTATACCTGATTTTGGATATACTTGACACCAAAAAGTTATACATTTTTCTATATCTGCTCTAGGTAACGAGTTATACAGGGTGCGGCCGAATAACATGTACAAGCGGACACGAGGTGGTTCCTTATGAAAAACTAAGAACAGAATATGGAATAAAATTTTGTCATTTAAGGCTTAGTTTTCGAGAAAATCGAGTTTGAAGATCCGATGCGTACATATGCTGTCACGGCTGAGTTACGATTCGTCGAGCAACGTATAACTCGTATCGTGTTTGTAAACAATGATCTGAGATTTCTTCTGCTACGCTATGTGCCTAAGCAGTTAGTTTTCGTTTGCTCGACGAAACATTAGTCAAAGCCAACATTAGTCAAATTCAACGTCATACGTTGCTCGACGAACCGTAACTTAGCCGTGACAGCATATGTACGCATCGGATCTTCAAACTCGATTTTCTCGAAAACTAAGCCTTAAATGACAAAATTTTATTCCATATTTTGTTCTTAGTTTTTCATAAGGCACCACCTCGTGTCCGCTTGTACATGTTATTCGGCCGCACCCTGTATATGTATGAATAGGATCATAGCAAACATTGTGCTATTACAATACTTTACATGGAGAAAATGTCGTTTAAGTGCTTTCCTGAAGTAAATGTTGTTGGACGCAACTTTTAATGCATATTTTGCATACGATATGAGGAACCCATGAGTTATTTTCATTCTGAATACTGATATTGGTTTCCGTTGTTCATCCATAGTGTATTCAGCACAAATGTAGCAGAATGTATCAGGGTTATTTAGACAAGATCTACAGCTAGCCGTCATTGAAATTTAAATGAATTAAAACGATTAATAGCGTAAACACTACAGCTGATGCGTAGCTACCAATAGGAATAATTAATAAAATATTACCTACTTTACCAACATCACGTATAAATTAAATCGCACATAAAAGATAGTTCCTTTTGTAGGCCTGTAGTATATGTTATATTAAATAAAGTAGACGAAGGTTATATTAAGTTTATCTATTGTACTAATAAAATTGTTGAAAACACCTAGAACATCTTCTAACACAAATAAAATTGCAGGGGGAAGACGGAGAAATGGACCAGGTAGAAGGTGGCTGGGCGGGTCTGTTGGCAAGCATAGGTCTGCTGGTGTCGAGTCTAGCCGAGCTGTTGGTCTCTGGCTACAGTTGCTTGATTCTGACTCCGAAGCTCTGTGGATGCCTGAGGACAAACAACAACGAGGATTTGTTTTCCGACGGTCGTCTGAAGACCCGCAACATGGTGCACCAGTGGGTCACAGCTCAGAGTCACGTGCCAAAAAGCCAGCCGATTTACGTGGTACAGCCAATGGTACCGATGCATCCAATGATTCAGGTGAGTCCTTCGACCCTCTCCCACTACCCCTTGATTGGTCTCGCTGGCCGCCCGTGTTCTTGACCCCTGCTGGGTGAGAGGTAGCGAAAGGTCAGTGACACGCTAGCTAGAAAGTTCAGAGAGAAACTCTTCGCTGCTCCAGGCAGTCTCTGTGCCTACATTTTGGAGATGCATGAGCTCGGTGCATGCGTTTCTGTGTCAAGAAAATAAACCTGCTTGCTGGGTTCCCTTTGACTTTAACATCATATCATATTTAAACCCGCTAATTGAGCTCTAATTCTGTCAAGAAGTAAACAGTCGTGTGCGTTAAAACGAATCCTGCGAATATTATTTGCTGCTGTCCGCGGTATTTTAGAAACCAAGTGTGAGAGCTGTGTTTGGTGAAATTATTTATAAATAATTATATATTTATTATTAGATTGTTTTTAATCATTATAGCCACCTTATGGAGTACCAGCACCTGCAGCAAAGTTTCCTGGAGGATTCGTACCTGCTAGACCCATGCCTATATCTGCTCCAGCTTATGGCACCATTCCCATGATTGCCCCCCCACATGCCATATATTGGACGACACCCGTCCCAAATGGTAGGTTTTATCATTCTAATATGTAAAATTCGTAATAGCTGTGTTATATTTTTATGTGGTTTTTCGTGTTATGTGTTGCTGTACAAATAATTGTGCCTAATACTTTCCTGAATCCTCTGTGTAAAGTTCCAACAAAATTGATATATCACACTTGTCGTTAGCCAACTCTTTTTCCGATCATTTTACGACCTCAAAGGAGTTACAGCAAATACGCGCCTGTTTTGTATATAATTGCATAACTGAAGGAACAGCTCAAAAAACTCTTAAAACATGTTATTTGAAAACGTTACTTCTTGTTACTATTTCTTTTGAAACGGTTTTCGATCATAAAATTTCAATACTCGTGAAAGCGGAGCATAACAAATTCCACGTATTAGATTTTACTTTCTTGCTAGCTTTTAAGAACAAAAGCTGACCTAATTTTTTCATGGAAAACATGTTATAAAACGTGGGAATAATATGAATCCGTATCTTTAATTTAAAGGCTTTTAAGTATAATAATCAGAGTACCAGAAATATTTTTGTACTACTGTATTAAACTATGTTCTCTGAAAATTGCATTTAACGTTAGAAATGTCGGGCTTTTAAAGATGAAATATTTATTCATAAAGATTTCAATTTTTAAAGATTTTTTGATCCATCTGATAGCTTTTTGTTACTTATCGAATAACGATAACTGAGAACGGCATTATGTTACAGATACGACTGAAGCAAAAACGTCCCGCGGGTATGGATCACGAAAGTACAGTAGACAGGAAGAGACAAGTGGAAGGAAAAGTAGAATCTCAGAAAAGGATGTCTTCGATAGGGGAAGATCAAGTAGATCTAGCTCAAACTTACACAGGACTCGATAAGAAAATTTCAGAGGAGTTCATCTCGATTGCCATGGACCCTGAAAGGAAGTCTAAAGCATCAAGCAGTCATGGTAGCGATATTGGTACCTCGAAAACCTGTTGAGAACATGACATAATAACTCTTGGCAATTGTGTGGTTTTGCACACGCTGTAACCGATTTTTTTCAGCCGAGGAGCTGATTAACCATTATATTGTTGAACGTTTCGCGTTTGTTTTGTTTTGATCTTTACCGTACTGAAAGATTTTGCTCAACACTTGATTTTTTTCAGATTCTGGAATACATGTCAAGATTATCTTTATTAGAGTGGACCTAATTACTCTTGGCGAACAGAAAATTGTCCACATTCTTTCGGGACACTCCTTAGGATCGTGACATTGCTTAAACTAATATGTGTGCAAAATTTTTGTTCGATTGGAGCTAGTAATTATTTTCGTAGTTATACGTACAGGTAGCCCTCCTACGACACAGCATCTTATAACACGATTCGTAAATTGCGGAAACCTTCCTATAACACGGCATCCTATAACACATTTCGCTCTAACACGATAAGAAAATTGCAAAAACCCTTGTACAACACTGTATGTACTTCTACAGCCGCGGCGAGGCTTGCCGTCTTGAAGATACACTGTTGCCACTGAGATGTAAACATTTCTACCTCAGTGAGTGAAACAAAAGTGTCTCACGCTGCTGGTCGGCAGTCTGCGTCGAGCCACAGTGCGTTAAAGAATAACTTTTTCGACTTTATTAAATTAGAGTTGCGTGAAATTAAAATAATATTTTTTTTCTTTGTTTTGTGTTGTACATACATTTATATTTTTAATAAAATTTAAGTTGTTTATGTAGAATTTGAAAAAAATATTTGTTTGTAATAAGTTTTTGGAACATAACCCCCTTTTTGTACTGGCTCTGGGTCTCATACAACACGGTTTTACACAACACGGCGTTTTCTAGGAACCTATCTACCGTGTTATAGGAGGGTTACCTGTATATAACATAAGCTTTCAATCCTCAACAGCTTTCTACCACGCTCAACGAATAGTGAAAATTTTGTATTGTTTAAAAATATATTTATTTAAAGACCAATTGACGATAACTAACAAAGAAAAAGATGTTGCAATTTGCGATAAATGGATCTTTTGATCACTCTAATAATAATGGAAAATTCACGCCATGATTTAGAATTTTTAAAGAAACTTTTTGGGAAGATCAAAAAGATTTCAAATAGGGATTAAGCAAACTACTAAAACTTTGCACTGATTATTCTTTCAGCTAGTGTTACAATCCTAGGGGATGTCTCGACAAAAATTCAATAATCGAAAAATAAGGTTCACCCTAATGTGTACTCGTCCATTGTAAATGTACATTAATTAATTACTGTTACAGATTTTAGTTAATCCACTTGTCCACAGCCTGGATGATTAAAATGTAGTAGTCTAGACAGAGGATGACTATGTACAATGTGTATAATGACAAATTAATATTTTCTACGAATTAGTGAATTTATTTATTTTCTACGGTACACAGTACCATTTGTTATCAAGTGAATGTATATTGTTTGTTGAAACTTCACCAATATGTGTCCGTGGAAATAAGATTCAGGCTTTAAAGGATTACTATAATACACGGTTATGTATATTTATTATATAATAATTCCAAAGGAAAACTGTAGGTATAATGATTCTCTTTGCGCAACTAAGATAAAACGTAAGTCCATTAACTTACAATAATTAACATGGACCATTTTATAAATTCATCGATAAACAGAATGTACTAACTTGTTGCTTAAGAATGTTACAGTCAACTTATTGTTAAATGTACTGTCAAAGTGGTCCAAGTCCGTATAATAGATTTCTTTGAATAGTGTTATCTTCTCTCCACTTTTCTTTTAACTCAACAGCAAGATTGTGATCATAGCAATATTAACGTACTTCAAAAAATCAATTCAATAAAAGGTGTACTATTTAAAATTGTCTAATATATTTTATAATAAGTATAAATCATTTATACACTGCATATATTACATTTATTATAAAAGGAAACAAGAGTGAGAAATTCAAATTCAATAAAAGGATATATCACAGAACACTATTTTATTTCATACAACAAAATAAATTGGAATATTTGATAATACTTAAAACAGGCATTTAAATGAAGTGTACATTTGAAAGTAAGAATAATGCAAGTAAAAAATGTTTAATGTTGATATATCTTTTTTATTCCAAAATATGAAAGGTACTTCCTTTATTCACTTGTTAAACATTGTCGGCATTATCCTAACTCTCCAGGTTTTTTACGTTATTTAATGTAAGCGAAGAACATGACGTTAACATTAATAAGATGAATCTTTTAAGTCGTTAGTAATTATTGCTATCTTCCATTATTTAGCCCAAAAGTGTTACGTATAATGTTGATTTATCATACCTATTACAATGTACAGTGTAACATTTTATAATACATTTTATTATAGAAAGTATTTACGATTCGACACAGACTTTATTGTGTATATGTATAACGTGTCCTGTTATAAATAAATTAATTTTTATAATGAATACTGTTACAAATTGCATTACAATAATTATAGATAATAGAACGAAGTAACATCCACGTTTCAATACTTAATATTTTATTGACGAAATATAAGTATTTTATATCTAAATGTACATACTTTATATAATAATAATTATATACAATAACATGTAAAAATATGTCATTTTCCATTAGGAACAGCTTTTATCCACTGCCATTTTGACAATAAAGTATGTATAAAAATACATGTAAAATCATTACAATGATTGGAATTCCACTTCTAATACATTAATATTAATAAAACAGACCATGGCTGCTGTAATATTTCTTTTTTCTATAAAATGCTACAAAGATCACTAAAACAGGTTTTGGTTTTGATAAAGCATGTAACAAAATTATATCAAGATTTTTCAATTTCCTCTTAAACATTGAGTATAAAGCATATAATTCTATATCAAGTATTACTATACTCATAGCCGTGAAAATATTTTTACAAAATTCTTACTTTATACGTAATGTTAAGTACTTAATGCATAGTTTTTATTAAAGGCTGATTTTAGGATATATATATATATATATATATATATATATATATATATATATATATATATATATATATTGCTTAAATAGTTATTGATACGAATATTCTTTACTAATATTGATTTTACTCAATTAGGTAACAAAATAAAATATCGTTACTTCATAAGTTGCGTGTATAAGTAACTTTAGCGGCACCTGTGTCATGTAACGTGTTAAAGTAATACATGTCTATTTCATCATATCGATTAAATGGTATTACAGCCATTGTGTAATCTACTTAGTAATCTATTGATTGACAATTCTACTGTTCTAAAGGCACATCTCAAACGCACCAGCGCCACTGTATTACTTGTATTAATGTTTTCCAGATACTACTAATTAGATCATTTTTGTAAAGTACCATTTGCAAATACTGTGAAGTAATGAGCAAGCTCGTTCTTGAACTTTACATTGTAAGCGTTACTGTTACTAGTTACTGAAAGCTCTGCATAATAATTAATACATAGTACTCAATTATACATAGTACTCTACATCTCTTGTCATGCTTTACATACATATAACTTTGTAACTGTGTGCTTAGTCATCAAGGTTGAAAGCTATAACCATGTTAAGTTTGTACATCATTAGATCGTGGATAGTTACATAAATATAGATTGTAATAAAGCAATGTGTAGAACATTGTTACTTAATTCAGAATTTGTATAAGTTACGAATTAAATAGAACCTCTTTAAACTGTATTTAACTACGTACTATACGAAACTTTAGACATTTTTAAATGCCGGAAAATGCATAAAATCCGAAGTCCGTACATTATAAATAAGTACATTTTTGGAAGACTCTATAGTTTAAATATTATAATTAGACCGCGGACTTATGCATTTACTGCATTAATGATTGTCTAAAATTCGCTATAGTAACATTCAATAAAGATTAATCAGGTTTTTTTTTACTTGAAATTAAAAATTTCATTTTATATAGATGCCTGTAGTCTAATTATAATACTAAATTATTAACATATTCACAGTCCCATCATTTCTATGTGTAGGTCGCAAAGATTTTAAATCAAAGGACACTAAATCACTCACAATTGAGAATAACAAATACACAAAATATAATTTATCTGGAAGTCATTTGAAATTAACGAAATGATATTGTGTAGCTTTTTAAAAAGAGTCTATAGCTTTTAAAGAAGGCACTTGCATCAATTTCAACTTTATAGTTTTCAAATCTGATAAATATAAAAGCAAGGTATTCGTTGTTTATAAAGTTTTAAACTAATTCTGATAAAAATAGATTTTTACAAAACAAAAACAGTACTAAAATAAAATTAACTAAAATGTTAAAAAACTTAATTATGTTTTTAACTGGCATTGGATATGTCTATATCGATCGTTTCTTCTTTCAACCGTTTATCTTCCTTGACGATAGCTTGCCGTTTACCTCCTACTTTACGTTTCCCTCTATTAAGTACACCATTCTCTTCATCCATCATACGCAAAATTTGTGTTTGATCAGAACTCTCTATTGGCGCTATTGATATATCCCGAACTGCACGAAATTTACCGCAGTTATTGAGATGTTCATTTTCTAGTCGGAAAAAATTCCATACAAATCTCCTGAAATCACAACCAAATGTAAATGTAATCAAGCCACAAAATATTCTTTTTACTAGCGTCATAAACTCCAATAAAGGTAATCAAACAATCGATTATTAATAAAATTAAAACCGCCTTTAAAGTTAAGGGTTCAAAGCAGATTTTGTAACACATCAAGAACCAAAAAGTGTACAAAACTATCTCTGCCGATAGACATACATAACTTTGAACTGACAATTAAGTTTCATTAAAAATCTGAATGAAATTAATAAGAACTCACCTAAAAACTTCCAGAGGTGCAACTACAGACGTCATTAAGTCGCTAGAAACGTATCCGCATTCAATAAGAACGAAACTAGCAATCCATGCGAATCTTAGAACGCAATCTTCGATTATGGCAAAATAATAGAATCCCTACAAAAATTAATCACATAAAAAACTAAGTTATGAATATAAAAAATATACAATTAATACATTAAGTGTCACATCGACCACATATGGATAATACTAATCTTTGACTAATCTTTGACTAGGTCTAGAAATTCTTTTCATATTGCGATATATTCAAATCAATTGAATTTTACTAGAATTTCCAAAATGTAAAAAGAGTAAAGCTATCATCCACCTAATCAATTTTACCTTCCCAGTTTTGCTTTCATTAACTACTTTGATTTTGTGGGAATTTTGTAAGATTAATATTGCGCAATTAACGTGTTAAGGATAGAAATACTTACAGCAGCTGAATATACAACTTCTTCGCGCAAAAATTTATTTTCACCAGCGTTGCTATCTAATAGGCCCCAATCCATCTTTAAGTCCCATGTGAAAGAATATATAGAATTGACACAACAACTAATCACCCAAATCCACAACCATGGATTCTCCCATCGAGTTTCATAATCCGCTAAAATTTGATAAGTATCGACTTAATTTCGCCGTGTTGTTTTCCTTAGTTTTTGCTTTCTTTTATTAATAATTATTCAGTCATATAGCTAGACTAAAATCTACCGAAACTATAATTCGAAGATTTTAGCTCTTTCCAAAAGATTGGAGTTACCGAAGTTAGACTGTACCAAGTATATACTGTTACAGCCATAGTTAAAAATACTATTAGACGTATTACAGTAGTTTAATACGGTTAATATTAGTGAGAGTATTATTCCATAACTTACCGGCGCGGTAGATACACATAGTATTGGATATTACAACGAGAAACGTTGTTGAATACTTTCCGGCATTCACCAAATGAGGAAATGCTTCTTTAGAATCGCGGTATCTTCGAACACATTGTGCGAAACGGAACCATGCAGGTAAACAATTCACTATAGGTCTAACTATTAGAGAACCTGACATGCATTGGGTTGAATCTCCAGCTTCCAACCAATTTCCATTAGTAATGTAGAAGCATGTCAAAAAAATGGAAATCCAGCAACGCTGTGGCCATACTGTTTAATTGATCTGCCAGCCAGAAATCAGCAAAATTCACATACGCGAATGGTGATATTAAAACACGACCCTACAAGAATACAATAAAAATTATTAGGATTTGTATTTTACATTTCATCTCTGATCAATGATACCTACCATTATTTTCAATAACCAAAATCTTGCTTCATGTCGAAACATTTTTAATGGATTTAGAAGGAATGCTAGCATAATACAGACTAATGCTAATGGATTTACATATGGTGGAATGCTTAAGCTGGCACTATATAAAAAACTTAATAAACTGAGAGTCCATACAACTCCCAGTACAGCAGCTAGTTCCATAAGATGTTGTTCAGACAAATGATTTCGTGGATCTAATTCAAATATTAATACATGGTTTACGCCGGAAGATCGCCAACCATAAACATTTACACCAATGAGGAATAAAAATTGTATGATGAGTAAAGGTCCACGATACAATCTAAATGCAATTTTCAAATTTTCCCCACCATCGTGAAATATTGCTAAAAATATAAAACACCCATGAAAATATTATCACAGTAACTTATACTAATAACTTTAATATAATCTGACCTCTTACCCGAGAGTACAACTGCCACAAATAGAACAATGAAGCTACCAGAAAACAATCCAACTTTAAAAGTGGTCCAAGGACTTTGGTGTTCACCTAAAGGTGGTACACGTAGCCTCTTCATAGCACGTTGCCTATCTCCACCTTCCAAATCGTTTGTTACTGTAGCTTCTGTATCCTGTATTAACTTGTCTATATCTTTTGATGTGTAAAAATGTGCAATTTCTACGCACTCTACCCTCCATTTTGACCCAGTATCAACGGACAGTAACTGAAAGTCAAAATAAAATTTATATAATTACTTATGAAGCATACCCAAATTACTATATCATGAATAGAGCAATGTTTTTTTACTTAAATGTAACAAGAGTAAGGGACTTTAAAAAATTAATAATATTGCAATCTAAAGAAATAGGAAGAAGTTAAGCGTACATCCATGTACAAATTAATAGACAGATTTTTTATTTTTGTTTACCTTATCGTGCTTTTTGAGAATTTTCCGAAATCCAGTATAATTAAGATTCTGATAGTTTTGAAGGAGTATTAAAGATAAATAAAATTCTGAGAAAGCAAGCTTTAATTCCCTGAGCTTTCTTGTTGGTAAAAGTGGCTTAATATTTACTTTCCCTTTATTTTTTCCACCGCCCTGTTGTAGTTCTAAGGCTGTTTTCAATTCACTATGAAGAGCTGCATATTTACGTGTTGCTTCTGCTAACTTCTCTATAAGAAACATATATTTCTTAATAAATTACAGAGGCAGACTTACACACGATGATACAACAAAAATGTTAATAAAAAATATAACAACTTTTATTTTATTTTCAGTGCAATAACATCTTTAACAGGAAAACTACATTCCCGTTTCATTTTTCTTCTCATAAGCTTGCCTATAAAAATGCATATTTATATAAAAGTTTATATTTCTTAATTATTGTATGCTTTTAAAAAATGAAAATTTCAATACAAGTATGTGAATATTAATTTTAACAAAGCTTGCTTACCAGAATAGAAAGTATTGATCTTCTTTAATTCACGATCACAAAATGTGAAAAATACCTCATCAAAGGAGGCAAAGTGTCGAGATATTACTTCAGGCTCAACACTTTCAGAAGATGGTGCTTCTTCTATGGCAGTGTATAGCATTGCTTTCATTTCCTATTGATTTAAAAAGTTATTTTTAGTGTTACGAAATATAATATCAAATATAAAAAGTTAGATCTACTTATAATTATCTGAAACTCTTAATGTGTTCTGATAAAAATTCACTGTACCTCATAACTAATGTATTGTTTACGCCACTCTGGTGTAATATGAGCAGACAAATGCTCAGCAAACTTCATTTTTCACTAAATATTATCACAATCTGTAATAATCATACATTTTATTTTTATTTCAAGTTTCACGAAATGGTGCTAAAAATATAGTATTAAATATGTATGTAACTACTTTGCACCAAGCAAAGTATAATAAATGTATTGTTACTAAACAATGGTTTTACATTTTTATGAACAGATTCAAAATGACAAGTGGTTTCTGCTACAAAGAATTATTATGGATCGAAAGCAATATAGCAATATCCTCAAACATTGTGACATTATTAATTTATTGTTTGAGTGAACTGATATGGTGTAATCACATAAAATTTAACATCTTATTATGCCAAATATTTCGTGTCAAACACGAACAACTAATAAAAATGTAAGTTACAAGAATATGTATAACTGAACTAAATAAAAAATAGTGGAATGAAATTATGACAAACGAATCCAACGATTAGTTTCGTTTTTTCGTTTACCTTTAATGTATTAAACTGTAAAGGAGGTTACACAGAACGCATATAACGTGTTTTGTCGTCAGCAAATAATTCAATATTTTCTCCTTTCATTCGTATCGAGTTGAGAGTATACTACTCGAAGTATAAACACGCATTTATTCCTATTACTTATACATATATCACAGAGTATTCAATTTTATACTGGTTATAGAACTCAATAGAACTATTAATTCGAATCGCCAATCCGAAACCGACAAAATGAATAACTTGTTTTCAGTTCGCTAGTGTATGACTAAAGATCTCTCCCATCTCTTGCTATATAAGAGTGGAGGAGAATAAATACGATTAAATTGCTCGATACACACATATGTTTGCTTTAGATAAAATACTTCGGAGCATTACAACAGATTTATATCCCTATTTGCTGTTCCTCTTAATCTTTCCTATGGTTCGAATGAATTCGTTTTAATCTTTAATACAAGAACCACAAACGTTGTTATCACTTCACGATTACCGATTAATATATTCGGTATTGTCAGTGGATATGTGCATAAATTTGAAAAACTGCACATAATGCAGATTTATTTATATTGTATTGTAAATGATATTTTATGGGTACTTTAAATCTGCGACAAATTTGTTCACCAATTGATATGATATTAGATATTGTAATAACTATTTTCCAAATATAAAATTTAGGAGTAGGAAAGACAAAACTTTGTACATGTATCTTTACGAGTCTTATAATAATTTGATTGCTAACTTTTTTAAATATACATATTTAAGTAATTAAATCTGTTTCTTTTGAACGGAAGAAATTATATGATCGAAAGAAACATCAATATGCAGTACAATACATACTCGATCGAAATAAAAATTATATTATATGTAGATTTCAATTGGGAATTTACCTAGTTGACATCTGAAAGATTTTTCCATTCGTATCATGTTCTAAAGAGTCTACCTTTTTTTACTATCGCTAGGATGGGGATAGCATTTTTGAAATAACAGGTAAGGTAACCCTTGTCTCGTCACGTATGAATGTGTAGGTATGTACTTATTTAGCAATGAACAGTAGAAAACCATGCAAAGTATGATTTGTATGACAACAATGAACCCCTTTTGTTAGATATAAATTTTACTTAGGAATATTCTGCAGAGATGTTATTGTTTTAAAAAGTTTCTCTTCCCGCGAGCATTGTGGGTGTAAATATATTCCTGTACTGCTCCCCCGGACTGGTAGTTCAAGCCAAAAGTCCGTTGATTGGATATACCCCAATTCTGTGTTGATGGCGGGTCGTATAAATTAAAACTGGCGCCAAACGCCACACGTTATATCCGTTATATAACCGACGTTTATACAGCGATGTCCATTTAATATTTGGATTCTTTACCCAGCTAATACAACATTGATGTGATCCATAGCCTACTCTTTAACCATTACTGTACACCCCACGAAATTTTGTTATAGACCTTTTTGTTCTTTTTCCGTGTTTTTTTTCGTTACTGCGTGTAAGTATAACTTTAAGAAAACGATGTTGTCCCTTATTTCAGAATGTCTGAAGAATATTTAGTAATTTTCGAAAAACAAAATAAGAAATACATAGTTCAAACATAACAGTTTGAAATTATTGAAATGTGTCACACGTGACAAATCCCTTGTGTATTCCCCGAAATTTCCATGCGGTGTGTACAGTAAAGGCTAAAAGAAAAGCTTCTGAAGAGAACAACTTGTAGTACACCTCATTATAAATAAATTGAGTGGTTAAAGGAAAAATTTTAATTAAACATGAGACATAAAGAAGTCGTGATATCAGTTCTAAGAACTGCCGAATATAGCGTGCGAATATAATGGGTCCCACTCCTGCACACTTTTCGTGCTCCCTAAGTGGGCTCGGACATCCCTACCATTTTACTGCGCATCCAGCTTCGCGCACATATCATAGAAAGAGAACGGGATACAATGGAGAGAAACAGAACGATACCCATCAAATTATATGTGGATTGTGCACATGGATGGAAAACTTAGCTTGCCTTACTTCGCCGTGCTTGCGGCCTTACTCTTTCCGCGCATTCGTCGGTTAGCGCGCCATCTGAGGCACACGTCGTGAAATTCATGGCTTACCATCGACAAAAAAGATTTTAATTTTTTGAAATACCTAGATAACTCTTTTCATGGAATAAACATTTTGTTTCAAATTTATTCATGTATAAGACAAGAATTTGATTAAAGTGACATTTATACGTTAAAATGTGTCGTATTTCGTCTTTCAGAAAATTTGTAATATTTTTTCATTCTCTTGCCCTAACATTCAGGGACAAATACATGCATCTGAAACATATCTTCGCTGGCAAATGTAGTCGAGAATCCTACGAGAAGAAAAGTACAAGTCCGAATATCGTGTCCACGTATTTCAAATGGAGCGCCAGGCGTACGGATGAACGAAAAGACTGAGATCGCAAGCACGGTAGAGTGAGACAAACTGCATTGTTTGTCGGTGTGACTTGTTCCAGATGTAGTTGGGCTGATTTCATGCTCTCTTGCTCACTCGCTGTTTTTCCTCTTTTTCTTTGACTGCGAGGGCAACACTGTCTCGCCAGTAAATCGCCAACCAACCAGAATAAAGTAAATTTCGGTACGGACCCCCGGATCGAGCTGCGGCTTGGAGGTGTGCAGGAGTAGGACCCGTTACTGTATGTATTTCTAATTAGGTAAACGATGTTTGATTACCAACGAATAGGTTGCTATCATGAGTAAAAAATCGATCGATAGCATATTAATTATGATCTATCTGTACCATAATAAATACATTAATTTAAATTTCCAATTACTCGCGAGTCGCGACAAGCATGTTTTCGCTCGATAAATAAGATCACTAATAATAACGGTTTATTATTATTACATTACTTGTGTTTATTGTGTACTACGCCATCTGTAATGGATCTACTAAATTATAGATGTACATACCTAATGGTAAAATGTTCTGCCAAACCCGATGTTACCGATAATTCAAAATTTTATATTAGTTAATGACGTCACAGACTTCAGGTACGTAAAAATCCGTCTCCTCTGTGATATTATTGAATAAATACATGATCGATGTCTACTAATTTAGTGAAAAATTGAATAAAATTGGGAAACACATATGTAGAACAATGATCTTTTATATTAAATTCATATACGTAAAAGCATCTTACAGATTATAGATTCAAGAATTTGTAATTTAAATTATGGTACTGGATATGGCATTGAATATTGCCGCATTTTTACTTACTACTTACAATAGTTTAAAATCGACAGAAAATAATAAATAATATTATCCATAAAAAAACCACAACGCTGCCTGAGAATAGTTCTCCATGATATCTTGAACTAAAATGTCCTGTATCCGTAAACAAAAAGACAGAGTTGGACATTAATCGATTAAAATTTTGAATTTGATTGATTGAGTAATGGTTATGATTAAAAAACATAATTATAAAGACATAACAATTAAAAGTTTTATCGATGGCTGTAATCGATAATTAAATATTATATTATATATTAAATATTTATAAAGGATCTTTTGTGGAACAATTTTTAAGAAACGTAAAGTTAAATTTTCAGCCAACTGTGTCAATTTCAAATGAAAGATTCTGCTCTCAAAAGTTTCATTTCTGTAACGTATATAATGTGGCGACTTCCGTCGTACACATATTCTGTGACGCTGATTTTAAGTCAGCGAGCGCGTACTGTGTCACGTGTCACGTGGGCAAGTGCGAGAGCAGCGCAATAGTCGGGGGAAACCTGGGCGCCCTGGTGGCGGTCTTTGGAGCAGCCATATTTCCTCTCGTGGGTTCCCGGTGCACGAAGCTGGTGATTCGCTGACAATTTCTGGGATGCGACTTGTAAAGTTTATTTCGTTCATATTCTCTACTCATAAATAAATGTGATCGGAGCCCGATCATGGCCAAGGGAACTAACAATCCAAGCGGAAGACGGTCGTCGTCACGCAACGCGAAACCCTACGACGCAAACAATGTGAGTAGCCACTCATGAGTCTCATCTTGCGACAGAAACGAACCTGTTCCCAGTCCAACTATTCTTCCCGCTTTATTACCCAAACTAAGTTCGCTGATGATTTAATCACATGCCTTGGATTCCGTTCAAATTACTTTATCCCTAAAAAGCATTCTCGTCAGACACATACGATTTCACGGTTATGCTAGTATACTCTCGATAACCTCAATCTTTTCCAACATACCTATCGAATGCACTTACAACGTCTAACCTTGAAACGAGATTCCCTCCCGAGAGAAAAATCTTCAGAAATATCTCGATGCTACTCTATCCTTATTAGATAGGAATCTTATTAGTGTTCATACACCTATCTGTCCACTGAATTTTAAATTAAAATATATTTAAAATTGATTTTGAATTATTTAAAGTGATCATATATTATTTTTTCATGTTAGAAAAATATTTATTAATAACATATATTAATGTCTGATATGTATAAAGTTCACGGTTAAATTTTGATTTGAAAATATTTAATGTAATTTGAATAATAAAGAATTCTGTAGGAACAATAATTATAAGATCAATTTTAAAAATCTTATTTTTATTCAAAAATTCATTTGAACTGTCTTTAAGGAAGAGCATATGAAATTTGTAAATTACATAAATATATATTAACTATATCTGTTTTATATTTGGTACATGCAGATTTATAATATGGTATTAGTCCTCAAAAACTAAACCTAAATGCATACTACAGAATTAATGGAAATAATATGTTCGTGTTTTCGTATTTTGAAATTTACAGTCACTTAACCTGTCATCTAATGTTATCCTTTAATGACACTGTCAGTTGGAATTTTTGACATAATGTTTTATGGTCATTGTAAATAATGTAGCTCAAATTAGATAGTGTACAAAAAGTAGCCTATGATAAATAATTTAAGTATTACAGAAAATCTAAATTGGTCAGAAAATTAATATTTAGTAATATAAAAATCCAGTGCTGTTTGATTTTGTTATAATATTCTAGATTTATCTCTATAGAACAAATATCTTATTAAATTTCCTTATTATGTCAAGCAAATAAGTTTTGCGCACACTTGTGCAATATCATGTAATTGATTTCTTAAGAATTTAAATTGTTTTCTTAAGATGGTAATAATTATGAAATGATTTCTAAAGATTTTATTTTATATTAAATAAGAATTATACATTTTTTCTTTAAATATCTCATTATATGGAATAAAAAGTAAAAGAGCGATCAAAAATTTTGTTTCCAGTCATTTGTGAAAAAGGTAGCAACAAAAGTAACAGATCTTATACCACAAAGATCATGGATTAGTAAATGGTTCAATTCATCTCAAAATGAAGAAGATGTATTAGATGACATTGAGAACCCTGAAGAGATTGAATCCGAAGAAGATGTTCAGAAACCTCCACCTCTAAAGCGACCATGTATTCGTATGGATGTAACTCATCCACCTGGCACGTTTACAATTCAAACGAGAATTAAACCTCCATTGAGTAAAACCAGTCCATCTAAACAACAATATTCAGCTCACAATGTGATGGTAAATATCATTTTCTCAGAGCAGTCAATGTGAAACAATTTTTAATTAATCATTTTTTATAGTCTGAAGATTTTTCCGAACCTATGATGGCTGGACCAAGTGGGATTAGCTGTTTAGTATCTTCCACACCTGCGATACAATCGGATATTAGAAATATAGTCCCTCAGAGATCTGAGCTAAATTCATTAGTTACTGCCACAAATAATGGTACTGCAAATGGTACAGATGATAATTCTGAGTCTAGTGAGAGCACCAGTGGTTGTAGCTCTCTTATTCCACAAACAATTAGACAAGAGACTACGTCAAACGTATCTTATAGCTCTCAATTTTCCAATAGAAAAAGATTTAGTAACGAAAAATTAAATTTCAGTAAGTAATATTTCTATTGTTTGATATAGTGTGAATGCTTTGATAAAAAAATTTTTTTAGAAGCATGAACCATTTCTAGTCGGTTTCAACATGCATTTTTCCATAAATGTTTGCTTTTTATTATAGCAAATATATCATATAGAACTTCCGACATTTCTACTTTTAGATAGTAATCGAGATACCTTAAGCAGTCGCAGACCAAGTTTTAACGCGTCAGTTATGACAAACACGCCGGATCGTGGATCGCCGTTATCGTCTCCATTTTACAGTGGAAACATTACTTTTGGTGGAGCAAATGCAGCTGGTCTTTACAGACGAGGCCGCAGTTTATTTAACAGTTCGAATGAGGTATATTAAAATGATTTTAATATTGTATTTTATATTTATATAGATATTATTAATTCTAATAGATTTATTCCTTTAAACTACATGTAGAAATTTTCATTTACAGATTCAGCTTAAAATTCCGAGGAGGACAAATGTTGAAGTGAAACCGTCTAACACAAGCGTGGTTGATTCATCTGGCATGAGTCAAACTGCTAAAAAAATATTAGAAGCTTTAGAACACTTCTCATCGCCGATAACAGATGCTAAGAAAATTCCATTGAAAATGTTAAATAATACATCGATGAATAACAAAAGAACCAGAGAAGAGACATCGCCGACAGTTAAAGTCGGGTTGCGCCATTTAACGCGTGAATTAACTGTACCTACCGTTCCCGATATATTGAAATTGAGACGGCGTCAGAAACTACAGGACACCACACTCGCAGCTAGAAAAATTGTTTCTGCTCGAAGTGAACCACCGCCTTCACAAGAATATCATCTTAGGTAAATACATACTTAAACTAAATATGTTGTTCAAAAATGTTTATTTATATAAATAATATTTTTATAGAACACAAGATCATGAAGAATTGAAATATCAAAGAAAACTTAAAGTGAAATCGACAGATCTTGATGAAGAAGAGACTGTTCAACCAGTAAATTTACCAAGTATACCTCTGCCGATATCTTCATTACCTAACTTTAACTTTACGCCATCAGGTACCTCAAAGTTGGTAGATAAAAATTTTGTAGCTAAGGAAGAAACCTTTACTTTCGCGAGTCCTATAAAAGTAACAAATGTCACAAACAGTTTGAAATCTATCAATAACTTTACGTTTAGCAGCCCAATCAGTGCTGATAAACAGACAACCGAGAAGTCTAGCAATTCAAGTGCGCCTTCGATAAGAAGTGTTCTTAAATCTATTGTGTCGTCTAGTAATTGTGTACCTACTATAGAGCAAAATTTCATCTGGTCTGGCTCATCTACAGCACCCAGACCAAAAGACAAAACAAAGAGTGTAGACAATTTTATTCCTACTACTTCGAATGAACTAAAATCGGGAAGTGTCAAGGATATTTTTGGTTTTAAATCTACTAAAGTTGAGTCTGAAAAGCCAAGTAACACAGAAGACCAATTAGATAAAAATGAAGGCGATAAAACTACGAGTTCAAACGCTAATGTAGTACAAGATAGTTCAACCATGTGGGAATGTTCTGAATGTTTGATAAAAAATAACAATATCGAAACACAGTGCTTTGCTTGCAAAGCTGCTAAACCAAATGTTAAGGATAACAAAACTTCTGAACTGACGTCGTCACCCTCCAGATCGAGTGAATCAAAAACCATAGTTAATGATCATTTTGGATCTCAATTCAAAATTTCAAACAATCAATGGGAGTGCACTTCCTGTTACTTAAGAAACAAAGAAACAGATAATACATGTCCTGCATGTAATGCACGTAAACCTAACTCCAAGCATGATTCGAATTTAAGTAAAGAGAAATTACCAAACTCCAATAAAGACAGTATCAAAAGCTCAGAAATATCTGGGGAATGCTCTAATTGTAAACTGAAAATGTCTGTAGATTCAACTAGGTGCTCATCTTGTAACACATCTAAATCAAATTTATCGAAACTAAGTTCTAAAAAAGATGATAACCTTATCGATAATGCAAATTCTTCAGTTAATGAGAATACTAGTTCGTTGACTAATACAACATTAAATAATTCAGCTGTTATGAAAAGTGAAATTATGGATAAATTTAAACCAAGCAAAGATACCTGGGAATGTCCTTGTTGTATGGTTCGCAATAATGCTTCAGTTGATACTTGCCCATGTTGTAATACAGCTAAACCTACTACTGCAAGCACAGCTAAAATCTCGACACCAATGGTTGCGAATGGATTTGGGGACAAATTTAAGAAACCAGAAGGTG
The DNA here is from genome assembly GCA_028455555.1 of Augochlorella aurata. NCBI lineage: Eukaryota > Metazoa > Arthropoda > Insecta > Hymenoptera > Halictidae > Augochlorella > Augochlorella aurata. The sequence continues at coordinate 4,805,972 of CM052148.1, forward strand.
TATGGACTTGTAACTCATGTATGGTGCAAAATACGGATAAAGTTACCGAATGCGTTTGTTGCGGCGGTTTGAAACCTGGGACAAAAAAACCGGATAATAGCACTATAAGCGCCAGTTCCAGTTTACAATTTAATTTTGGCTTTCCATCTACTACTGCTAATTTTAAATTCGGAATAGATAAAGCTGATCAACAAAAAACTGACAATTTAACACCTACAACCAGTTTTAAATTCGGTGAGAATCCACCGAACAGTCAAGTTGGACAGTTTACATTTGGTATCCAGAAAGAAGAGAAGAAACCAACAAGCGAAGCAGTGAAATTTGAAAGCAGTACTGGTCCAGCAGTAGGTAATTGTTTTGGATTTCAAGCAGAAGCAAAAAGTAGTGAAAAAATTGATACAAAACAGAGTTCAGAAAAAACTGAAGAAAAAGCAATGTCAACATTCTCGTTTGGCATACCAAAAACTGAAAACACTGTAGGAAACAATAAACAACCTGTTAGTTTACCATCTTCTACGGCACTCCAATCTACATTCACATTTGGTGTACCAAAATCTGAAATTAAACCACCGGCTTCAGAAGAAAGCAAGCCGAATGTGTTATTTGGAAATACAATAGCATCAGTATCCAAATCAAGTACAGAAACAATTGCATCTTCTATTGCTACTAATGCCAGCACACTAACTACAACTTCTCAAAATACTACGCAAGAAATTAAACCAACTGCTGCCTTCACATTTGGTGTACCAAGCACCACAGCTGTAGCCAGCAGTATTTCTACAAATATAGGGACAAGTCTTCCATCTTCTACTCAACCTTCGTTTGTATTCTCTGAAGCAAAACCAGTGCAAACATCTTTGCCTACTTTTGGTCAAATAGTAACATCAACACATGCTTCTACTACATCTAATAATACATTTACCTTTGGCGATAACAAAACTACTGAAGGATGTTTAGCAACTAAAACCTTTGGAGCATTACCAAATGAATCTACTGCAAATTCAATATTTTCAAATGTTTCAAGTACACCATCATTGTTTGGAAATACAGATACAAAAACTATATCATCATTTGGTACAGAAGAGAATAAGCAATCCACCTTTGGTGCAAATACAAATAAATATACCCCTGCTTTTGAAATACAAGACAATAAAGTACCAACATTTGGAAACACTGAGAATAAACCATCAATTTTTGGATCATCTGATACTAAATTGGCTGTATTTGGGAGTACAGATAACAAATCAACGCCTCTGTTTAATCAAACTCCACAAGTTCCAGCAACAGCACCTGCACCAACATTTAACGCAACATCGACTACGCCATCTCCTTTCGGGGCACCTGCTGCTCCAGTTTTTGGAAGCAGTACTTCCACAACGTTTAACAGTGATGCTAAGCCTAGCATATTTGGATCGAAACCCAAACCAGGTGAAACTAGCACACCAAGTTCAAATTTGTTTACATTCAGTGCTACTCCTGCTCAGCCAGTAGCAAAACCAACAACTGGATTTAACTTCTCTGCAAATACTAATCCCGAAGCTACAACTCAAAAATCATTATTTACATTTGGTGGTAACACAACTACACCACAGAGTAGTAATGTGTTTGGAAGTACATTCAATAATCCTGCAGCCAATACTACTTCCGGTTTTACTTTCAACGCACCTAAACCGGAAATACCGGCGTTCTGTCCACCTGTTGTTTCGAACCCAATTTTCGGAGTACCTCAAGCTACGTCTCAAACTCAACAATCATCGTCGTTTACATCCAATTCGAATACAGGATTTAATTTCGGATCCACAGCACCTGCCACGTCTTCAGGAGGTTTCAATTTTGGTGCAGTTGTAAGTAGAAATTCTTTAGTTTTTATTTTATAAGACTTCAATAGTACGTCGCTATAAAATTAATACATTAAACATAACTACATGTATAAAAAGAGAATAAATTCTAAAACGTATTTACGTTTATATTCTAATTTATGTTCTAAATTTTGTTCAGGCAACTGTTCCTGCATCGTCCACAGGAGGATATAATTTCAACCCTCCTAGTACTACTCCAACATTTGATCCCAATACTCCGCCATTGTTTAATTTCACCGGTGGAAATGCACCTGTTACATTCAGGTAAATATGAAATGAAAATAATTATGCAAAGAATAATTATGAAGAAACTATATGTAAATTTTGTATTTTTTCCAGTGGTGTACCTCAAGCAGTAACACAAAGAAAAATTAAGAAAGCATTAAGAAGAGTGCGGTAGAAGGCAAACAATATGTGATTTTAATCACGCATACACTTGGCTGCACTTTTACATCTATTCTAAGCAACCATGTATGCGAGAAGATGGCTCGAGTGTGTATGCTAAAAGTTACAGTATGGTACAATGAGAAATATCATATAACGTCTGATCACATTAACGTGGGTGGTATACCAAGCACTTTATGTAATATATAGTCTGCCGATGGGATATGCTTGCATACAACCACTTGTGTTCTGCAGGATCTGTAAATTATAAATTATTTAAATTATACAATAATAACGAATGGACACTTAACATGTTGGCATGAAGCCATTTTTACGAATAAGACAGAATAGTAATGTGACAGCATTACCAATACCTTGCCCAATCGAGACGCTATCAATATATACGCATACATATATACATACACACGCGCGCGCGCATACACACAGACGCACACACACTCACACATATTTTGTATGTATGTATACTGATGTGGCATGCAAAAAACTGAAAACAAGTCTACTAAACTGAAACAAGAACACCTCGATAATGAAACTTAACAAGCACAGAATGCGTGCAACTTATCGAGGCTTATCATAAGGTAAGTATAAGTCGTTCGCAACTCGTAACAACGTTTCTTATAACTGAATACATTACTAAAAAATGTTTTTCTTCTTTTTTAATTACGAGATGTTTTAAAAAGTAAGGCGAAATTTATTTTTACATTATCTTATATTTGATCTTAGAATGAAAGAATCACTTTCATTTGACCAGACATTTTTAATACATTTTTCAGAATGTTCATTGGTCACAAGTATTAAAGAGACGAACATCTAACGGAATCTCTTAATTGTTCATTTTCTGTTCCGTGAGATATGTTACATGAGTATTGTGAAACGACCGAATATCAATGGAGTCCCATCTAGACATTAATTATAGTTTAATTAGGATTTTTTCGTGGGTAGTACTACAGTTCATGCAGCGCTGCTCTAGGAAAAAGTTGTGTATCATACACGGAAAATGGCATTCGGATAGTACAAACTCAACGATTATTGAACGACTCGCATCGAGTAGTCGAAAATTGTATATTTTTTTTATATATTGAATGAATTAACCATGTAAGTGAAATACTGAATGCCATTTTAATAGAATTAAATCGTACAGTAATATTGCGTGTTTTATCGTAGCGTGAATGAAGAGAAAACGGAACGAGAAGTTCGCTGAATGAGTATAAATTATTACGGGACTTCTAAAGAGTTATTTTCCTTTGTTTTGCGTTTTTTTAATTTTATTATGGAACCAAACGTGTCTTGGAGTCTCATTTTATGAGAACGTATCACTCTATTCTCCCGTATAACTCGGAACATTAAGAATAAAAGTAATAAGATAGAAAAATTATAAGTGTTTTTAACAAGAAATAACATTATTTATAGTCTTTTTATTTTTAGATCATGTTGTTTCTTTCCAATAGATACTTATAATTTGCTTTTTCTTCATTTTTGTAACGTTTTTACATATTAACGATTATACAAGATCAAAGAATCGCGCGTTCTTTTACAACGAGTTTACCGTGAGTGATATTAACTTCTGTAAATGTAATTAGAATACAATCACTGTAGCAGACATCCTTTTTAGAAGTCCCTAAAAACAGAAAGTAGTTAGTCGGCGTGTTAACGATTATTGAAATAACATTGAATCGTTCACGTTTTATTTAAGATTAGGATAGTTATCTGTAATGTTGGCTTAAAATTGACAGTAGCCAAGAATAACTCGGCACAAGACCCACCTTTTGCCATAGTAGTTGCGTACGTATTTAAAAAAAAAGAGAGAAGAAGAAAACTGTTACATATTGTTACACTCTGTTCGTTGTGTAGTATTTACATTGTAGGTTTTAAGGCATTTTTAGTTTTCGCGTACATTATTAAGAAGCAAGAGGAAACAATTCAAACAAACTTTGATTTTCTGTTAATATTTTACAAATTACATATTCTGCAAACACCCTTCGTAGCCTGTATTTGATATGCTACCATAGTGTTACGCAAATCACGTGAAAAAAAGGTGTACGTTTACTTCTTTGTGTAATTAAAGTTACCATGTTTGTCCATAAAATGTAGAATCGGGATCTTGTATCGACCCTATAATTGAAGTTAAATAGTTGTAACGTTTCTTAATGTTATTCTTTGTATAAAAAAGGAAAGAGAAAGGATTTTGTCTACGAAGGGTTCTTCCGCACCTAGTTATTATAGTAGAAACTTGAAAAATTGTAACTTTGTATAAATAATTATCAGCTGAAATACTAACCAATGATAAAGTGAGGCTGCGCTGAGATATGTCTACGCTGCTGTCTTACACCGTGAACATTCTCTGTCAAGGCTGTGTCGTCCGTTTGTCTATCTCTAGACAAATTTCTAAATTACATCAATATATCAAACGCTGACCTAAAGGAATAGCACCTTTGTATTAAATCTCGTATATGGCCTTAAAAAAATGATACATAATGAGCGTATGACTTAGATGTATTAACAATTGTAAAGAAAATCATATTGGAATTGTTTTGTAGCAGTTTGTACTCTCCGTTGCAATATGTTTACAGAAATATTTGAAAACCGTCACTTTAAAATTTTTCAATGTCTCATGACTTGTAGAGTATTTGTTACTTTTCCTTGACATACAATAACTATGATGAAGAACACTAATTATAATGATCAAATTAATTATTTATTATTTACTTCACAATTATTGGCTATACATTACCATGGTAGAAATTTAATTGTAAATTTATGTTTACAAAACTGATAACTGCCAATATATTGGACGATGAGTCACATACAATGATCCTGCGAGTTATGAGATGCCCAAGGCAAGTCAAATGTTCTGAGGCCTTATATTATAATCTTAGTCCATGGAAATTTATTGTATCAAATCCATACGGATATTCGTAACAATTCTACTGAGAATATCCAGTGAAGAAAAACAGTAATCGTACACCGTTGACGTTCATTCTCTTTACTTAATATTGATTAGATTAAAAATTATTTGCATCGAACTGTTTATAATAAACAATTTCCAACATAAAATATTAATCGAAGGGGATCGAAAAGGATTCGACGGTGTATGTACCCTGTTTTCATCTCGCTGCGTTAATCGGTAATTTCTGATAACGTTTACAACATGAGAGAATTTGTGTTATAAAATAAGTCCAATGACTGACTCTGTAATTAAATACAATGTACGTGAGAGAATGTTCACTGTATGCTTCAGGTGCTTATGGGAATGTTATCGGCATTTCCATGACATGATGTAACATTAAGTAACTTTGTGTAATGGGAGTATCGGTGTTTCTCAACCCGATAAACCACTCACACGATTTCCAATAATCTTCATTCGCACAAACAAAATAAGAAAAGAATATACGCTTAATCCGATAATCGAACGTTCTTTCAGGAAGAAGAGGTTGTAAATGTTTTTATTTAAGAATGTATGGCCACAATAGTTTATTTTTTCCTCCCTCAAAAATATGCCAACAAAGGACGAACAGACGGGGTGGAAATAATTAATGTATATTAAACTAGGAACGGAAATCTATGTAATAATGTAATTATAGCGAACGGAAACCTCGATAGCCTCATATATTGTATAATTTATTGAGTAATATGCGACGTTGCTTAAACGGCGGTAAACAGTTTTGTGATGACGAGGGCTATTGAGCTCTGGGCGTTGAGAAACACCGTAAATAGGATTATACAACATTCACGTTAACATTATTACCATTATTCTGAATACTATCCTCTGTACCCCATATTACTTATATTATACGATATTAGGATATACGAAAATATCGATTTGAGAACAGTGTTTAATTTTTGGGTTATTATTTTATTCCGTAGCTAATAAAGTAACGATTTTAGGAGGGCATTTAGATAATAATAATAACAATAATAATAATAGCAATGCGAATCAAGGAGTTTCAACTACGGTACAATTATATACAGTTTAATTGTACTTTAAACTCCCGAAAATTAGTAAATTAAATAAATATTAAACTAAATAAGAACCCTTTGGTTCGCATTCGGAAAGTAAACTCGAACTCTTTGATCGAATGTATTTGTTTTACGATTACGTTTTCACGTTGTCTTTTTATTTCTGTAAGTGTCGAGCTCACTCCTTAACAGTTCCTCAAAGAAATAATACGAAGTAAGAAATCCATACTATATTCTACTGTAATGCTCTTGGTTTTGTTCGTGACTGATCAATATATATGGTACATCGTTCTATGTGCAATTTTTAAAAATATTTTACTTTGAAAGGCATGGGAACACTGATCGTTTTTTAGCATTTTGATCATAATTGGACTGGATTTTGTTCCGTGTTTTTAAGAACATTATTTAAACATGCGATTGACAAGGGTTTTTTCTCAACACGAAAAAGTCCTTAAATTATGAATTAAAAGTTCCACTACAGTGTGAAGTATCGCAACATCTATGGCGAGAACCATGTATTTGATTTTCGCTTACAACAGCTATACAATAATACAACGTAATTTTCTTATGTTGCACAGCTGTACGAGGAGTTATGCAAAAAAATAAAGATTATCTATGATTATGATACACTAATGTGTTCCATTTATTTGTCTAAATTTGACACGTTTTGTACAGATTATAACTATTTATGTTTAACGTTAACGTTCCAATCAAAAACATTTAGAGTTAATGTCCTGTACATTGGATTAAAGTTAATTGTAAATTCCTAAAGTTATTTACAAATTTTATACAATCGATAGCTTGAATCCCTAAAAAGTTTCATTATGCAGAGCATGTTTACGTGTATAAAAAATTATTACTCGTGGAGAAGATGATGTCTACACAAATGAGAAATATTTTACAATTAAACATCTTGTGGGAATTAGGTGTGACAATGACGGTAAAGAACTGAATTAAAACTTCTGGCACGAATTTTATTCCGAGATTTACAACAAAAATGTTTTCAACTAGTTGAAATGCCGCTTAAACCTGGGATATGAAACATTGACACGTATATAACATAGGTAATACAAGACGATGTGGACAATTCAATAGTTTGCAATGAACTGATAGAATAGATCATTTTTCTATTTGCTTAGTGTTGTGTCTGCGTGTTGGATAGGCCTCCTGTGCTTCCCAGAGAGGCGGGTTTTTCCAAATCGATAGCAAGACTTGTTGGCTGATAAATGGAACAGCCGATCCTCTCTGGGTAGCCCATACTCCATTACTATTTTATCATTTCTATCATGATATTATAATTTAGGTACAATCTTAATTATTCAATATTAATGAGAATATTAATAATTATGTTTTATTTTTTTGCATGAATTAATTATAGATCGTAATTATAATTACTTTATAAAGTTTCCTTACACTAAGAATCATCAGACATGAAGGAATTTTGGGATTTTAGTTCCTCCAGTGTTTGAATTTGTTGACGGAGAAATAATATCCTAAAATACCAAAGAAGAACAGTTTATCGTCTTCAATATCACAGAGCAAAGTACACGCTGGTTATTTGACAAACCACTGTTAACGCAGGTAATACAAGCAAAATATTATTTGCTATTAGCACATACCTTTGTTCCTGTAGCGTTGCCTGAATTTCTGTCAGCCTCACTATCGACCGTGCCGTTTTCAATTCTGCCGACACTCTTGTACACTGCAAACTTCCCATTGTGTGTGCTTCCTCGCTAAGTTTCTGTGCCTGTACATCACAATTTCAAAGGACATTTTTTTAATAGTGTCACTCATGCCACAATGTTAATGTTAGAGCGTATTTACCTGTTTCTCAAGGATATCGGCAGGAAAGGCACGCACATGTTGCGTTAAATCTTCCCGATAGTGATTAGCAAGTGACGGTGTTAAAGAAGGTGTTAGGGGAGGCTGTACTCTAGACAATGCCTGTAAACCTGTATTACTTAAATTTCCAAGGGAACCTAGTGTGCTAAGACTTTGCAACGAGCTTAAACCTTGTACTCCAGTATTCGTCCCCCCCAGGACTTGTTACTGTGGAGAAGAAATGAAGACATACATATGTTAGATAAAACATGCGTCTACATCATCATAAAATAATGGATTGAGTCATAAATAGTAATAATAAATCAATAAAAATTACTTCTACTTTATCTTAATGGTATGAGTTTTTCAAGGTTCATTGACTTACATTTTCGAGCATCAATGCAGTCCTGGGTCTCCGAATGTGTAGGAGTAGGTGGTCCCTCGCTTGTAACGATGCCGCTTGTGTCAACTTTAAGCGGCACCATTACATCATTTCCACTATTATTTCGATCTCCACTTGTCGACTGCTAAAAAAATCATGAACTCAAAGAATGTTGATACTTACAATTGTCTGTAGCAAATAATATTATGTATATAAATCTACAAAAAAAATGAAATAAGACTATAGTACTATTTCTTTTAAAAGTTAATCAATTATTTTTTGTTAATGTGAGATACATAAAAGCAAGAATAAAAGTAATATTGACACGCTATTCTTTCGAAAAACGTCTACGATCTTTTAGTAATCTGACAATATTTGTTAATTACCTGCCGAGATAACAAGATGGCTGCTGTTTGGAGTGTTTGCAGAGCCTTTTGTGGTGTAATGTCAGGCTGTTCCTTATTGCCTGTGATTTGAGATAATAATCTTGGTAGATTTGCTAATGAAACCGGTGGTCCTGGAGCATTGCTGTTCCCTTGCTGTTGCGTTGGGGAACTTAGCTTTCCAGGTGTTTGTGGTGTAGATGGGGGGTGTGATGTTAATCGAGGTAATGCTGTAAATATTCATCAATTCTTTATCCCATATGTTACATGACATAAACACTGTATGTGAGTACATTTTTATTTCAAAAGAAGAACATTCACTGTGTATTCGTAAACTCTACCATTTTTATAAATAATACATTTGTGTGAATTTGTATAATAATGTACATACCAGTGGCCAACAAAACAGGGCCCTGCGGCAGTGGATCGTGAGTACAAGATGTCAGAGGTTCGGAGGTCGGTGTAGAATCACCTGGTGAAATGTCCATATCCTGGGCTTGACGCTCCACTCCTGCATCTTCCCTACATTGTTCCCGATCTCGTTCTCGCTCCCGTTCCCTCTCCCGTTCCTTTTCCCTTTCCCTTTCTCTAACCGAAACTTCTTCTCTACTACTACCACCGCCGCTTCCACTGCACGAACTCCAGTACTCCCGCTTGTCAGACTGACGCGACGATTTACCATCTCGCACACTGCTACTGCTATTTGACCGCGAGTTGGAATGTTTATCGTGACCTAAAAGTAGAAAGGATCGAACACCAATATTTTGTATACGAAATTACTCTGTTAGTTCTGGGTTACACTTAACTAGGGGGTTCTATACTACAGTGATTTTTAGGAATTAAAACTGTTAAATGTTCCTATAGATAAATTTGATTCAAATTACAGATTAACAGATAGTTATTTTACATATATGTATGCACATTAGGGTGATCCTTAATTTGTAACTTGCAATTTTCTTACCCCTTTAAATTGGGCCACTTGGTGAAAAAAATATACATGTAAAATTTCAGAATGATTGGACAACAGGAACCCGTGCCGCATTGGCGTCAAAGTTTTAAAATTATAGCAATTTTATGTCAATTTTTAAAATATTTTAAAATTTTAAAAATAGGGGACTACTTTTTAAAATAAGAATACAATTTCTTAAGTGTATATTAAGGTAGTTGGTGTATTGCTTCCCAAAATATACTTAATATGTTTAAATTTTGCCTACCATTAAGCTTCCTATGTACCACAGCGTTTGAATCATACCATTACTCCCGTCGACTACCTGAGGTATGAATGCATTGTTTAAAGAACCTTAGCAGGTATACCCTTTCCATTTTTCCCTTACTATTGTAAAGGAAATCATATTTGATCATTTGTAGTAACAGTAAGCATTTCTAGTTTAGTTCTTACTGAAAGTTCAAGGTGTGTATTTCGTACAGCGGAGAAATTTCAAAAGGAGAGTGAGAAGTGATACAGGAATTTTCATATAATTCGTACTCGAAGATCACATCGTAGATGAGCCTGATTTTTTTAACGTAGCGAGACCGAGTCAATAAAAAAAAGTCGAAATGCAGTTGCTGATGCAGTTCATACTTCCTGTTGCTGAAGCATTAGGACATAATTTAGTAGTTAACACGTTAAGCGCCACGCCGGTCCCTAGGGACCGGCGCTAGACTTTCCGTTCAGGCCTCGTCGGTCCTTGCGTACTTGTGAGACTGAACATTTAAATTATGCGATATCGGTTTTTGTTTGGTAAATGCTTCAAGGGAAAAAATATAATACTTAAAAACATTAATGTAATTTATTAAAACAAGACAAGCAAAGGTGAGGTTTCCGAGCGGCCCGACAAGGCCCGCCTGACGGCTAACCGTGGCTTGCGGAAAGGCACAGAAACCGTTGTCAATTGCAAGTGGAAAGGATAACAAAATTATGTAAAGCATTCGAAGATTTGCCGAAAAATATAATTGTTTACTGGGATGGAAAACTGCTACTACGATTAACTGGTAAAGTATCTATTTAGGAATTAAAATAAAAAACTGCTATTGAAAGAGGCACTGAAAAAGAGCAGACTGTAGTAATATCAGAACTATTAGATGATTAAAAACTGACAGATAGGGCTGTAGCAATATGTTGTGACACAACATCCACAAACATAGGACGACTTCAAGGAGACTAATATTAAAGCAAATACTCGAGTAAGATTTATTATACATATTTTCCCTGTCGACATCATCATATCATCATTAAAAAATACTTAATACTGCCTCTAAAACAGTGGAACACATTTATATTGAATTTAACGTAAGTAGTAGATATTTCAAATTTTGATTCCAATGCAGTACGGATTCCTACTGTCTAGTCACTCCGAAATTTTGTACACCATATAGCATAATTTAGGGAGGTAAACCAAAAAAAAGACTCAAAACCATTTTTGACCTCTATAGCTAAGGATCACCCTAATGCACATGCACTTCTATGTAAATGCAATAACAAGTATTAAAGAGTTTGAACATCTGATCCTTTGATTACTTTGCATAATGTATATGTTTTATTAGTGCTGATATTAGTGCTAGCATAATATTGATTTTCTCCTGTGAATTGTTTGGTGATATAGTATTGTTAGACGTACTTGACCTAGAAGAATAATCATTGGACTGACGCTGTCGATTATCTGTTCGACTGATCCATTCCCGGGGTTTTTCCCACTGAGAGACTTCCGTTTTACAGTTGTAATAATACTTCTTGCCCGAAGAACTCATGTGCTCAGACCAATCACCGAACCTGGCCGAACGTTCCATTGTACCTCCTCGTTCATCACCGCGTTTATCCTAAACAGACTGTTCTAAAATGTCCGGAAATGATGGAATGAATGGAAAAAAATATTTATACGAATTCCAAAACTTGTGTCGAAAAGTATGAAAATACATTTGTCCAACTTATTGGTTTCTTATCCAACTATCATATGTTACAATTTTTGGAATCTCTTAAAATTTTTACGAAAAACATGTGATACATATTTTTGCGTACTACTTAGGCACTCTGAACTAATATATTAATATGAGGAAAATAGAATTGTATACTCCAAAAATATTCTACAAGTCATAAAGTATTCTGTATCTAGTAAAAGTTTATAATCGTTTTCAAAGTAGATAATTGGAAAAATATTTTTGGATTTCATAAATACTTTATCTTCCATCAATATTTATTAAAAGATACATTGTACTAACCTGACAGGAATTGTGAGATGGTTTCCTCTGAGATGAAGACTCTCTTGACGAATTTGATGATAACTTTATAGGATGTAAAATCTGTAAACATAGAAATCATTTCAGCTACATGCATTAAATATCATGCGAGCCACTCAGAAAGGGCTGTGACCATGTGTAAATTATTCCACAGTCCATAAATATACAAGGGAAAGATTTTTAGAAGATAAATAAATAAATATAATTTAAATATTATGTTTAAGATGTTGAGTAAACAACACATATCATTATTTTCATAATCTATAAACTTTTAGGTGTACATTTACAACATAGATATAATAGAGATTGCAGAAATGGCAGTTACAAGGTCATATCAACTTTTTTAGGAAATTTTAATTATATAAATATAATAATTATAATACAGTGCCATGTATTTATATCATACATAATTCCGCACAAGTATGACAGGTTATTTTAAGTTTCATGTAAAAAAATTTAATACTTTAAAATGGAGTTTACACAAAAATTAATTTTTCTCCTTCTCATGCATTGATACATCTAAAAAGTATACTTGCATCTTTTTATAAATAGGTGAATCTGTAAACCAAATTAAATAAAAACAAAGACTTCTATTTCACCTCTTAAAAAACAATTACATGCATTTAGACACCCTATACATGCAAATGTTACCACTCTTCATTGTTAACTGCAGATATTTAAATTGTATTTAATAAAGTTATATGTGAGATCAGAAAAATCCAGTGTCTTACCTCTCCACTACTCCTATCATGGTTGGTCCTGTGTTCTGAATCTCTGCTCTCTCGGCTTCTCTTGTCTTTTGGGGATCGTGCACAATCTACACATATGCAAGCAAGCATGTTACAGCTGAAAATGTTAAGACACAACCCTGTTTTTATACTGAAGGAAGAAAATTTAGAACTTTAATTCTCAAAGCAAAAGATAAGTCATACAGCTTACTTTGCCATAACACAATTTCATTCTAAAGATGAAAATTGTATTACAAAAACTAAAGATACTATTAATTTTATTCCACTACACTTCTTTTCAAACAAATTTATTGTTTACGTACTCAAAATTTATAAGAATTTATAAGAGATTGTAAGACAATTTTTATTAATATATTTTATAGAAAAAAAAACATAAAATACAACAACTTTCTATTAATGATTTTCTCTTCTTTCCATATATTATTGTGTTGTAGCAAAAATAACTGTACTATTCTTAGACCTATGATATTTTATACATTATATATCTAATAAAAAAGATATCTCAACAAGAATACATAAATATCTCCATGGTTTTAACAAAATCAAATATATTTACACGAAAAGATGACATTTAGGTATCCTGCTTTAGCTGAGACACCCTAATCTATGTATAAATAAATGCATTGAGTAATATACGTGAAATTGTTCCACAAATATATAAAGCAATAAAGTATGGGAATCTCTCTGACAATAGAATACAATAGAATAGAAAAATATCTCTGACAATATCTATAAAATATTTAATTTTACAGTCGCCATGCAAATTTCTGCAACCACTAATTTAGAATGTTTCAGTTGGAGCTACTGGTTTATTAAAACTAGAGCTACCAGTCAAAATGACTGGTTTCCAACTTTCTCTTTTACAATTACTCAAATTCTAAAAATATTATATCTTATTTGAGCATATATTGTAATAAAAGTCATATTAAGTTTGTATAAATTGAATCTTGTTATTGTCATAAAACAATAAAAATTAATTAGTTTAGGGCTCCATATTTCTAGTGTTAAATATACTGCTCTATATATTTATAGATGTATTTCACTATTCCATTTGAAATTGTTTTTACTGTTGATATCTGATTTTCATTAGTCTTCTGTTATGTTATTTTGCTTAAAAAGAATGTAAAAACTTATTACCAGAATACTTGTCCCTAGAAGAGGATAACTTGTAGTCTCTATTTTCTCTCTCCTTCTTGTATAGGGGCTTGGATGTGTAGCTCCGAGGACTATCCCTGTCTGTTCCCATGCCCATACCCAAGCCCGTTGCTGGACTGTAAGAATTGCCATTTGGGGAATCCCGCATACGTCCTTCGTAACGACTATCTGACGACGCCGTCGATGAGGAGTAGCCTCCCTTAGAACTGCTATACTTTGCGTTCTACAAAAAAAACAAATTATGAATTATTTATACTAAGAATTATGAAATAAACTAAAATTTAGTTATCTATGTTTTCAATAAATGCAACATATCCCATTATTTTCAAATGATTATAATAATGTTTACTTGTACAACATATACTATCAATCTTTTACCTTTGTAAAATATAAATTTCAGTATGATATAAAACAAATCAATTTTTATTTTAACTTACTGCAATCATTAGTAAAACCGATAGAATTTCATTTTATTTTAATATAATAAATCCATGTACTCTACAATGACTAACATTTAAATTTAATAGTCAAAGGATGCGATTGTAAATAATAAATATCTTACAAATTGCTAAAGAGAAAAGCTCTCATGAAATTGGTTACCTATTAAATAAATTCTAAAAGGTTTAGAAATATTAAAGACAATTATAAGTATATGAATTTTAATTTGTTTACAAAGCCAAAAGAAACTTCTAGTTATAGCATTTCAGAGTTTAATACATTATTAGATTATCTGTCAATATAACTGCGCATAAAGCTCTATCTATGCTTATTTAAAACCAAAGTTTTTAACATATTCATATCAACTATCTTTCGAATAAATACTATTTAACTAACTAATTGCTTGTTAAGAATAACTTAACACAATAAATTTCATAATAGATATGTAAATCAAAGCTTACTGTACAAAGTACAATAGATTTTTTATTAATATAATATTTTTTATACAAAAACAACTATGGATGAAATATTTGAGAATGCATTCGTATAACAATTGTAATGTACTGTTAGTAATCGACATAATATAAAGGAATGAATTATTGATTTTCTGAAAGTGAGGTTATGTTTACAAGAAAATGTCGAATTTATATCACCGAAATAATTCAATATATCCCTGTGTATTAATTTTATAAATACATCTTACAAACAACATAATGGAAAATAAATAGAGTTGCTTCTAATAATTAATTATATGTATTCATGAAGTCAATATTAGTTTTCATTTTTCAGTTCACCTGCATTTTCTTAGAGAAGTAAATAGTAGTCAAATCTGTTGCATATTCATAACAACACATTTCATTAAAATATTATGCTCTTATCAATTTTTTATACAGAAAGAAATTTAATATTTCTTTTATGGTGTTTGTAGAATATGAAAGTCTAGTATATTAGAGAAATAACTATGTTATGTGTTGTCAACATAGTTTTTGAAAATGAAAAGAAAGTAAAATAATCACAATAACTTTACATTTCTAGGAGACACAAAATGAATCATTGTAAAATTGTAATTAACAACACAATATAAAAACAAAGTAACATGTCTGAATACTATTTACATTGCTAAAATGATTAAAATTATGTTTACTTGAAATATATGCAAAACATAGTTTGAATACTTAATATCAAGCACATTATAGCATTGTAATGTTCAAGTATGAAAAGATACTGCAATAAAACATTATTGTCAATAAAATGAAACACAAAAGATTCATTAATAATATGTAAGAAATATAAAAATTACATAAAAGAGATTTTTGTGATCCTAAGATAGTAATGTTAGTGCAGCTTACTATAGCGGACAAAAATGTTTATATTCATAGGTGTATTTCTGATGCACAATTATATGTACAACAAAAAGAAACATTTACATGATCTTTAATACTCTATAAAATAATGTGTAATTATTTCATTTCTAATCAAATTTTACTATCAACCATTTTTAGCTGTAGTTATTTATAACTACAATGAATGATATTAAGACATCTCAATAATTTAAACACAGCTTTTAGTTTTATAACACAGAAATTTATTTCAGAATTTACTTTAGTGTTAAGTTTCAGTATGAAATTCATGATGAAAAAAATATAAAATGTAGAATTCTGTGTTAAATGGCTAAAAGTTAAAAGAGAAAAGCTTAATTTACTAATTTAATTTCTGTTATAGAAGATAATAGTGCTGTCCCTTGCAAAAAATATGAAACCTAACAATGTAAACATTGATTGCGATAATCATACACAATTATTGAGAATGTCTTCGTTAATATTGCGATCTGAATAAAACAATTAGATTAATATAAATAGAAAATTAATATAAATCATTAGATATTTAATAATCTCAGGATATTGAAAACAATTATCTGGTAAACTCTACTGTCATCTTTGTGTAGACTATTAAAGATGTCACTGCACTTTTTTATGCTGTTTATATAATTTCTTTCTCATTTTTTGTATTCTAACGAATTGTCTCTCATTTGATGAAAAAACAAAAATATTTACTGATTTTTTAAATATATACAATCAAATATTATAAACTTTTTTTATATTTATTTATGTACTACATAATGGAATATATACTTTACATATGTATGTACATATAGATATATATGAATGTATATATACAACAAAAACACATATGTATGATATATATATATATATATATATATATATATATATACATATATACATACATATATATATATTGATATGTACACACATATATACACAATTATTTTTTATATATATGACGCTATTTTCTGTTTGTGATATGTATGCAAAGGATTTCCGTTATGATCACAGCAACAATTTCGACTCAACACTTTTTGCCAAGGATAGCACTTTTATTGCATTTATCTCAAAATTTACCTAGCTCTGGTGCAATCGTACCGTGGACGAAATTACCCCCCTCCGAATACCCCCGACACATCAATTGCTAGAATGATATTTACCTGATAGGGATGGGCCTGGTGCTTTTCGAAGTACCTGAAATCAGAAAAAGCGAAGAATGAGTAAGTCCGTATCAAGAGTGGAGAGTAAAATTTTTATCGGGAAAATTTCTACTACGAATGGCGGGTAGCAGTAATGTCGAACGGGTCGAATGGACGAAGTACGGGTGGATGAGAGGTTGGTTGTGTCAGGATTGGATATTTGACGGCGGTACCCTACCCATCGCTGATCCGTTGCGGTTTCCTCGCATGCATTACCATCAATGCCGGTGTCTGTGGGAAATTCGCGGCCTCGGATGTTCCCTTTTCGGTCGGTCAATGTCATAAAAACAACATTAACGCTTATTTAACAGTCAACTTCTCTTTCTACCCGGACGCCATGTCACATACGTGATCGGCCGCTGCCGGTGTCAGCATAGCCGAACCGTTCGAGCCACGTCTGCGCTTCAGTATGCAACTTTTCTTCACAGGAGTGTACATACTAAGGTCGGGGCCACTGAAAGACAGTGATTGAGTTGTGAACGATCTGACCATCACACATAACTCCATCTATAGTTACGAACTATACTTTCTTCACGCAATCATACTTAACGACAATGTTAATTCGTATATAAACCGAGAGATGTCTCATATGATTTTTCAATGAACTTTAATAATGTTAAAAACAATGTTTTTCAATAAATTGAATCTACAATATTTTGATCAAATATATCTGTACAATTTGTATTTCAAACGTTCATCTAATAATTTTTATCTTATCGATAAAAAAGGTTTTATGGATTTTTTCATTTATTATTTTGCTATTATTCTTCACTTACCAGAGTTTTTACTGATATGAGATTAAACACATAGAAATCAATTGAAAATGGAACCCGAAGTAAAAAAGAAGTCTTAAATATTTTAAATAATATAGTTACAGATACAGCAAATAAAAGCTTCGTTAACGTTTGCGTTTCGTGATTAACAGCAAATTGTTGTACCTCTCTTGGTCAGAGTTGACAAAACGTTTACTACTTGATTCACATTCAATAGTTTTTCACATTATTTCTTCCTCTTAAGAGATACTATGTACAAATAATTTCATTTTTTCACGGTATATATTTAGTAATATAAGTAATGTAACCACTGAAACTCACGAATATTTTACAGTAAATTAAACATTAGATGTTATTTGCGCGGAAGTTACTTTAAATACCATTGTTAAAAGATGCAATCAAATGATTGCCTATAAGCGATAGACCGCGCTGATAATCATATTGTCTTACATTGTGTGATCGTATGAATTTGAAGAGGAAAAATTGTCGGCAGACAGGGTAACTTGGTCAACGAAGTCACCTGGAAAATCGAATGCAAGTTCCGATTTGGTTTTTCCACATATTGATCTTTCGTAAAGGAAAAAGACATTCCAATAATTTTTATTTATTGTAAAGTTAATACGACCTTTTTCACGCATTAGCCGTTTTGGACAGTGAATTCATTAGCATAGTTTATCAGAAATCCATGCATTAGTTGATGGTCTTCTGCGCACCTTTCTTGCACATCGCCAATCACGTAAATGGGAAAGGCACAGACAGAGGAAACCTGTTATGTACATATATGTATGTTGTGTAAATACATATATACATATATCGAAATATCGACATAGATTTTACTGAATTAACGCAATAAGAACTGACCAAAATCGAGATTAACCAATGTCAGTATTAATTGACAGCATTAATCAATAATATTTTTGAAAGTCGTACATACAAATACATATACATATATTTATCAGCTGATTGCATCAATGAGGTGTAACAATGACAAGTATAGTAAATGTTTTGACGTCATCAACTAAGAGAGCACTGTTGTCAGCCAGTGCTGATGTTGATTAAACAAAACGTGTGTTAGAAATGAAGAAAACTTTTCGTTTCGCTCATTCTACCAGTTGCTACATACATGCTGTATATGTAGTACGTTTATGAAGCACAACACAATGGCGGTACGTCTAATCATTTGGCAGTCCTTTCATTTGGCACCTGATAATACAGTTTTCTAAAAATTTGTAATTCTTTTCTGTTATAATAAGCCAACTGAATAAATCTAATGGAAATAAAATATAAAATAAAAACTATGATGATTAACAATTTTAAAGGTCTTTAACTTAGTGTGCAGTAAACTTCAGCGTCATGATACGTTCCCAAAAGGATTGCACGATTGTACTGCTTTTTTTCTAATTTTAGATTAAACTGACAGTACATACACTTGAAAACATTCAAATGTGTACTAAAAACGTTAATAAAAAATTATCATTAAATGTCAGATTATGGAATATTTAAATGACATGTAAGTAGACAATTTAAAGTTTAGTGCATATTTTTGTCAAATAGCGTTGAATATAAACATTTTATTTTATTAAAAATTTTAATTCTGAGTTATCGACATTTGTTATTTATTGTATGTACATATACGGTTTTATATTTTTCCAATTCCTTCATCTTTCTTTTGCAGTAGGCTAGGGGTTCTTTAAAGACTGCGACCACGCCTGTGATCGTACATCCGCAACTTGGCTTGAAACGCTACGATCACGGCGGCGTTCCCGTAGCGTCAACGTGAGACATTGCGTTTGTCTCGGGCTTGATTTTCAAAGTGAATTGTTGTGTAAGTTTTGAGTCCACCGACAGCAGACGGCGCAACCCGCAGTGAAGTAATTGTGTCAATTGTGTGCTAATTGCGAAAACGAGAAAAACCAAAGCAATGAGAACGATAATTTGAAAAGGGGTTGACGGTCGCGCTCGGTTAGTTTCGTTTTGTGAGCGGGTATGTAGGTAGTAGTAATACACAATACAAACATAAAAAGACGCAAGAAAGTGGAGGGGGGCAGGCGCTCGGTGCCACTGTGCTCTCTCTACCTCTGCCCTACACGCTTCCGAAAACAAGCTTGAACTGAGGAAATCTTGCGCACTCTCATTGTGACTGTCATCTCTCGTGATTTTCTGCGTGACGTACTTCGTGCACTGACACGCGCATTATAATCTAATTGTCTCTTAAATGCTATGTCAGCATGTGTACGATTGTCGTTCGTTTGATCTGATTTTGTTGTTTTTCGCGCGAATGGTGCGTTACACTGGATTTGTTCGACGAAGAGTAGGTAATGATTCTTCTCTCTCTCTCTCTCTCTCTCTCTCTCTCTCTCTCTCTCTCTCGCTCTCGCTCTCGCTCTCTTCCTCTTTCTTCCCCCTTGTGTAGTAGTGTTTTATACATGCAGTTCTAAATAAACGCATTAACATAACACAATTGTTGAAATCAAACTAATATTCGTATCACATATGTATATTTTTACAGTAAGGAATTCCTTATAGATTTGCCATGGGATAATAATAGATTCATTATTATACAAATTCATTAATTCGTATACAAATTTAAATAATATGATAAGGAAGTTGGACAATATTTAATCTAGTTTATGACTAATGATTACTATTTAAATATGTATTTAGTTATTATTTGGAATTAATAATTGAATTTTTTACTTTGTTGATGTTAAATTATAATTATGCAAATTAAAAGTTTAAAGTTTCCTATACTTCTCTTATATGACTATATAATAGCTAGATTATTAAATATAATTATAATTCCAACATATTTTATAGAGAAGTTTAGTAGTAAAGGAATGACAATGAGTGATGAAAACTTGGAACAAATACACAATGGTTTCATTGATGCATCAGAAAATGATAACAGTCAAGAATTTCTGGATAGTTCAACTCCAGAAGTCAAATATTCAGACGATGTATTTTCTTGGCTTATTAAATTTAATAAAGTAATATCGTCGTCTGTGGGATGTAGAAGTTCTCAGCTGTTGGAACATTTACTTTCCATTTATACCCAGTGAGTCGATTGGTTTCTTTTTTCTTAAAAATGAACTTCATATAACATTTTGTTAAATTCTAATTAGCTAATAAAAGAAACTTAAACTTTAAGAAAGTTTAAGAAACGTAATAAGTAATAATTATATGTTTTAGGAATATTGTTACCAGTATAAGTACATATTGTGGGAAAGCACTGGACATGATAAAATTAAAAAATCATATAAGCAGTACCTTAACATATTTTCATCTTTACTGGCACGATATTAAAGAGGTATTAAAGAAAGTTTATTGTTTTATTACTTCAATAACCAAAGGAATTGCACTTAACTAAACAATTTTAGTTTAGTTGTTTTAAGATATGTTCTTGAATAAGAAAATCTTCAGTAGAGTTTGTAAAAATGAAAAAGTGTGATGTATAACAAGTTAATGAAAATGTACTAATCAATTTTTTCACAGTTTGTAGATGATTGTGAGTCATATCTAAATGCAATGTCAGTGTTATTAGGCATTTACATAGACATGGAGCTTAAAACTTCTAGATACACTAAAGATTGTACTTCGTTAGTTGCAAAACTTTTTTCTGCACTGTGGATATATTTAAGTAAGTCAATATGAGTTTTTAGCTGTAAATGTTAATAGTATTCTTATATAATATTAAATTTTATTTTAGATAACTCAGAAAAGCATATCTTCAGAGTGCTACTTAAACTTAAGTATACTACTAAAAAATCTATAAAAATATGTGAACCTATAATCATGTATGTAAATAATCTTTCTTTGATTGAAAATAATTAAAAAAAACATTTTTTACATAACATTGTTTTTATATCATTACTTTCTTCTATTAGGAAAAGTTTTAAATACATGAGACGAAATGTGGAAAAAATGTGGACAGACGTAGAATATGTTAGATATTTGCTAATGTTAAAAATATGGAAAAGAATGAAGGAAAGTCTCAAAGAGGTTAAAGAAGTAAATAAGATGGCTTTAACAATCTTAGGATCACATGTACCAGAAATGTGTGATGAGCTATTAAAAATTATACCAAAACCTCCAATGGGACATAAAAATGAAACACTCTGGCTGTTACAACCAAATGTGTTCGATTTAAAAAAAGCATGCAGCAATTTTTTAGCATTTGAAGACACAGTATCTATTCAGTCAAATAACTCTTATTTAATAAAAAATTCTGATTTAAACAACTTTCAACAATCACAGGTAATTATAATATATATATATATATGTGTGTGTGTGGACAATCTTATATTTTATATATTTAAATTTTTATATTTATAGATCATTTCATCATGCAGTACAAATGTTGTTCGAGAATATAATACAAATTTTGAATTCAATAAATGTGAAACGACTAAGTTTCAAAATATTATAGATTACAGTAAACTTGCTAATCAGACTCCTTCTACAACAAGGAGAAGTAAATTTAACAAATTTAAGAAAGCATCAAAATTGAAATCTAAAGAAATTATATTGATTGACTTAACTGATGATAATGAATCATTGGAAACAAATAAAGAGAAGAGAAAGAGGAAAAGGTCTAAAAGAAAATTAGAATGGTTAAAAATAATGAAGAAAAAATATAGAATAAAAAAATCAGTTGTCGATGTAAATTGCAGAAATGAAGTAGAAATTGCAGACGCCCATAGCACAGAGAATTCTAAAAACGATATGGGTAAAAGTCATTTAGAATATTTACCAATTTCAGACAATAAAGTTAGTGAAAGTACAGAAAGCTATACCACAGTGGAAGAAGAAAACGATCACACTCATGTGAATTCTCAATGTATGCACGATTACATTTCCAATAAACGAAATAAAGAACTGAAATATTCAGTGCATAATCAGTGTGACATCTGCACTTTATTACTGAAACAAAATGATATACAACATAACAGAATTTTATTTTTAATAAAATTTTTAAATGCTGTAGGTCAGAATGTTAAAGAACCAAAGGCTATATTGAATTTATTTAGAGAAAGTAGAGAACAAACTACAATGTCATCTCAGCATACATTCGTTTGTAAAAATACTACAAATGAATCTCGTGAAATAAATATTCAGGAAGAAACGTTTTCTCATCCAAATAGTTCTGTACATTTAAAAGCGTGCCAAGAAAAAATTGTGAACTCACAATCCATAAAACAAGAGTTGCCAACTAGTACAGATTGTAATATGACAGAAACTGACAATACTTACTGTCAAAATAAGTCACTTTGTGTGAAAAACGATAGTCATTCTCATGATTTCAAATCGTCAAGCATTTCACAAATTTCAGAGACTGTAAAGCATAAGCTTTGCGATAGTCATGAATGTATGTGTTCCATTAAGAAAGCTGATGTAAAACCTTTTGTTTGTCATAATTATAATATAATTAATACTGCAAAAAGCGATGGTACGCTGCAGACTGTAATTGATGACAATTCTATGAGCAAAAAATCATCGATCTGTGACAAAAATATTATCTGCATGCTAAGTGATCTGGATAAATGTATGGATGTTCTGAATCGAATCAGTGAACATATTGTAACTGTACATGCTGAAAAGCAACGTCTAGAATGTTCAAATAAAACCGATGTTTGCGCCGTTTCAACTACAGTTTCCAAGGATCAGAGTGTAAAATCATCATTAGGCTGGGCACAGAATACCAATTTGATAAATTCGGAAAAATTGAGTAAAATTCTAGAATTATATGGAAAAAGGGAACTTTTAAATATATGCAGCTGTAAAAATTCTCATAGACAGGATAATCAAGAAACTATTACAATGTTAAATCAGTTAAAGTGCGAGTCAGATGACTGTAAAAAATGTATGGCTCCAATATCTCAACCAAAGGATACATTTTTTCGTGAGAAGAGTCATGTTACTTTTTCTGGAAATAAACTGTCAGATAACTTTGTTCATAGCCATGTAAAATCAGAGTTGGAACAGCTTGTGAAAGGAGAGAATCTTGAAGTTTTTGAATCTATAATGAATCAATCAGAAAACGAAAATGAGCATGAACCTTCAGTAGCAGTGAATAGTGAAATAGATGACAATGAATATTTTCCGTACGATCTGAGATTTGCGGAGTCTCCTAACGAAAATATACACTGCGAGTCTATGTTACAGAATCTGTTACAAAAAAATGATATAACCAAAGCACAGTCGGTGGAGGAATTTGAGAACATCGATATTTTAGATAGTATTCTAAATGGAGATATAACTATGGAAGATGAGCAGGAGATATTAGAAGAGTCACAATCTTCGTTTATGTCACCTATCATTACAGAATTTTTTTTGCAAGCTGAAGACACATATGCGAACGACAAAGAAGATAAAGATGCTATGCCAAATACAAAAAATGTCGTAACTCCATTACCAGAAGGTAGTCTTGGAACTACTGGAATATTGAATTCTCTGTTGGATTTTGAATTAACAAATATGAATTCTTTGCCAAACGATTTGATGTATTCAAATGTACAGACAGTCAATCCCCAATTAATTAAGAAGAGCTTTGAAAAAGAAAATTTATCTAAAACCATTAATATGTGTGAAGTAACTTCTCAACCAGAAGAGGTGATTGCAGTTAGTAAAAGCAATGAAGAAAATATGTTACAAAAGGAGAATGAATCCTTTATCTTGTGTCAGTCAAATATGTCAGTCAATTCAGATAACATATTTTCTCATCTAAAAGAGTCGTTCCCTAAATACAATGTTTCTAGTCCCACAGATAAGTTTAATATTAATACCGTAATAGAAAAGGGTTATATTTATCAAAAGGAGGATATTGCTAAGCAAGCCCAACCTCTCAGTAATAGAATGAAATATGTTGCATCTAAAATATGCGTCCCCAATGAAACTACATCAAGTACATTATTAAATTATGAAAGTCAACAGGATTTCTCGTCATCGCATAAAGATGCTTCTGTGGAAAATGAAAGAAGTGCTTTCTTAATAAAAAAACCTTTAGAGTGTGAATCATTGTCTTCCACAGATTTGATACCATCTATTAATATCATAGATTCACGGTGCGAAGATTTAGAGCATGAACATTTTTTAGAGGAAAGAAATATTCGAAAGGATATGCACAGCAGTTGCAAAGGAAAACAAAACCATGTTCTACAGCATAAAATAGAAGTTAGTGTTCAATCCAGATCATCAAAACGAAAGTTAAAACGTAAAATGAAAATGAAAAAAGAGAAGAAAGAAGAAGAAGAAGAATTAGATTTATTTTCTATCCAACCTGATCAGGATGAATTGAGCTTAAAATATTCGCAAATTAATGTTATTAATCCTACAAGTCATCAGGATGTTCAGAGCACGTGTAAACTGCCATTATCACCATTTGACATATCATATCATCAGAAATCAGCACAGACTATATGCACATCTAGAAACATATACAAACAATTAAAGTGCATGGGTATCCAACAGTTGCGAAACTTGTCTCCTCGCAAACAACAAATTTTATTGAATTATCAAGGAGACTCTACAACTGACAATGCTATCATCAAGGAAGATTCCAAGCTGGAGGACTCTCATCGTACCATGGAGGATAACATCTCGGAAGATTCAACTGTGTTGTATAGATCTGTGGAGAAACAACATTCACCAGGAAGCAAAACTCACTACAAATTTTCCAAAACAGATGTGAAGCTCGATAAAGACGTTAACAAAGTAAATGTTTCCACAGATAAACATATAACTGATATTTCGAATAATATTTTCATCAAGTCTGGTATTAAATGGACGTTGCAGAATATAGATACGAAGTCGTCGAAATTTGTTACAAAACAAATCATTGCATCGATAGACGAAGAAACGCCTCTGAAGAAAAAGAAATTAACTTCCAATCACTCCTCAAACATGCAAACAACAACTACTGTTTGTTCTGCGAGTCAAGAAGGAGTGCAAAAGAAACATTATGCATCAATGAAGAAAGGTAAATTTAGTTTGCTTGTGCCCACTTCAATTTGTTTTAACTATGGAATGGTGTTTATTCAAAATCTTTCCTTTACAGTAGTCTACATTTCTACACTTAACTATACCAATCCATACACTACATTAATTATTTAATATCATAGTTTTATAAATTAGTTGCTTCAATGTAATATAGTTAA
Source organism: Augochlorella aurata (assembly GCA_028455555.1). Lineage (NCBI taxonomy): Eukaryota > Metazoa > Arthropoda > Insecta > Hymenoptera > Halictidae > Augochlorella > Augochlorella aurata. Next base: position 4,831,823 of record CM052148.1, read on the forward strand.
CAGTTCTTAATGTCTACATGGAAGATCTGCGCTAAAAAGATTATATCTCATCAACTGGAAGATATCACCTCATTCTAGGTGCCTTATAATTATCTTATAGATCTATAGTTCAAGACTGATATTTATATTTGAAAATTAAAACGCTTTTAACGTTTAAGAAATTCAGGAATTCATACTGTGACATCCATATGTATACACAAAGTATTGAAATGAAGTTGGTATCCTATTACTGAACAAATACTTTGAAATTGTAATCTAGGAGTTATACAAATTTAACAATATTAAACCTGTTTAATCATATGCTAGGTTTTTAAATCAAGTAAACTAAAAGTTATTAAATATCAGTTTATGACAATAGTAGCTTATCACTGATAAGCATGAATTATTTAAATGTCCTCTAATTTTAATAAATAGACAGGTTTAATGATGTGCAAGGATTTGTTTCCCAGTTACAACAAAATATCAAGTAGCATATTAGATTGCAATTTCATCATCTTTTACATAGTTGGTTACTACTCCTTTCTTTAGTGGCCTAAATCGCGTATGCCATGCAAACTCGTTCTTTACTATAACACAATTCTAAAAAATAAAAACATAATATGTTTTGAAAAACATATATGATTCGGTAAGTTTATCATGACTATATAAATATTTTAAAGTATGTTTAGACCTATTGGAAAATATAACACGATTTTATTTTTCATTAATAGATTAAATGAACTTTTAATAACATACATTAATATTTAAATATGCATTTTGAGAGCAGAATTATTATCTTTTGCACTAAAGTAATATTTTAAAATGTAACATAAAGATTCTAAATTAAAGAATATTTTTTTTGCAGGTTTAATATGTACAAATGGAAGGAAGAATATGGTAGGTGAGTGAATTTAAAACATGTACAATGTTTCTAAAATAAGCCTTACACACTTGTTAATGTGAATAAGTGTATTAGATATATTTGCAAATAAATTTCTATGAAGTTTCATGAACTTTATAGAAATAAAAGTTATTGCAAAAGAGACAATGCATAAATTTATGCGCTGTTCTTTTATTGTAAGATTAATTTTTGGTTTCCAAAGATTTCAAGAACCGCTGTTGCTAGTGGAGTGATCATATATGTGATAAAGTTTTAAACCAGTACTGCTTAGAGATACAGTCACTTATGCATGAAGACATACAGTGTATGTAGAAAGTATTCGTGCATCTTTTAAAACGGAATAATTTTTTTATAATTGGGCCGAGCGATCTAAAGTTTTTTGGGATATTAGACAGATTAGTTTACTATACAATGGTGAAAAAATTATTTTCAAAAATTGCAATTTGTTGGCATGATAAAAGAATTAAGAAATGATGTTTCTTTACCTGAGTCTAGAATGGAAATTTAAAAAATCCATTTTGTAGATCTTGGTAATTTATACGCATGCTGAAAATTTGATTGAAATCAGTTGACTCACGAATTTCAATCAAAAACAGGTCATTTTTACATCTTTCAATGGCATTAGCTACAATAGGCATAGATAAAAAAGTTAAAAAAACAATTTTTTAATTCTTTTATCATGCCAACCAATTGCAATTTTTTGAAACAAGTTTTTAGCCATTGTCTAGTAAACAAATCCCTTTAACATTCTAAAAAAATTTAGATAGAACCTAATTATAAAAAAGTTATTCCGCTTTAAAAAGTGTACGAATACTTTCTACACGCACTGTATATGCCCTAGATCTTTTGTGGACAGTACTGTTTCAGATAACAAATCTCGACTACATAAATGATCATGATATTTACTTAAAATTTGATAACCCCCAAACACTGATTTAACATATTTTTATCGCTGTATTATGGTTCGGCTCCATTAAAGTTCTATTGTTTCCTGGATAAATCAGACGAAAGATTTACAATCATGATCATATTTTTAATGGTGATATTGTGATTATGAGACCTTTCTTTCAATTTCAATGGACATTTAGTGCATATAAATATGCACATATAAAAACGATTTTAAAGAAAATAATATTATTTATCTCAGTTAGTACTGTATAGGGCATAGAATATTCAATCGTAATTTTTTTCTTCGATTCTTAACATTTTACTTGCGATATTTCTTATTAAGGAATTTCTTATATTCTCATATTCCTTATTAAATTTGTTAGTTTTACATAAACATGATTATTTAAAAAAAAAATGGAATTATGTGCTTTGAAATTCGTATTCAATACACATGAAGGTAGAGAATACTTCAAAATATGTGTGTTTTGTTGAAATTGAAAATGAAAGTGTTCATGCGACAGTACTATAGATTATACATAAAAGTATTAATATGTCCTCTGGTAATGTATTACTTCCAAAGAATGTTTAACAAACAGGTTATTGCTCTTGCAAAAATACTCTATTTTCAGTGCAAAAAAAACTACATATTGTAAATATGCATATGCATTTAAGAACTTTACTTTCAGGGATAAAATTCTTGAATAGATAGAACCATTACCTACATGTCGTATACCTGATTGCTTTAAACTTTTCAATGTTTTTTTAAATAGTCATTTAGATATGTATATATATATGTACATAACAGAAACGATGCTTTTGGATGTAACGTTTATATAAGAAAACACATTAATGATCTCGTCAGAATATTTTCTTAATTTCATTATTATTCTATAGTTTCAGCTATTATTGTTTCACTTATATTTTGTGTGACAATTATTAGATTCGAAATAGTATAAATGACTGAGTTGTAACAAATTTTGAAGCAACTGCATTATTGTTTTCTTATAGTTTTATAGAAAGTTTATTTTTTATTATTCACATTGTAGACTGATTCATTGTAGACTGATAATTAGTTTTTAATGTTAATTGTATGTATTGAAAAGCTAAATGTTTTTTTTTTAACTATCTTCCTAACATAGATTTGAAAGGTATAATAAAATGGACAAAATCCATTCAACTGCTAAGTAGTACACAAAAAGTTTGTGGTTCTAAGTTTTCACTTAATACTCAGAACGGGTATGTTTAATAATTTATCTTTATGTATTATGTATTAGGATTTGCTCAATAAGTACTATCTATTATATGTTTAAAGATCAAATTATTGATTCTAAAATCAAAAATAGTTTATAGATTTACTTTTAAAACGAAATAGATTTTTGTTTCTGTTATCTATAAGATGATAGTAAAAGTTAATTCATTCAGAAGCTCAGGTTTATTTTTATTAATACTAAAATTAATGAAAATATTATGTATTGCCATATTCATTTTAATATTAAGTAAAAATAACGAAAAATAATTTCATTTGGTGATATTAATAAAAAGTAATTTTCAATTTGGAATAGCTACTACTTTTAGAGCAATTCTTTTGACTTTATTTTGTAAGTAATGTTATGAGTGTAACAAAAGGAAAAAGTATTCTGTTTTTTAAATGTTTGGTAAAAACTCATGGAATTATACACTAGTTTTTAAAGAGTAAACAAGTTAAACGGATAATGTGAAAAAAATATTTTATGAATGGAATTGTTATTCTATTTCCTACCCTGCAGATTATTCAAGCTTTTGATAAGTTTTCTTTAACAAATATATTTCTTGAAATATAATAAATAAATGTACTGTGAACATTGTTTTCAATTTAATAATAAAGTATAAGATAGTGTATAATTTCATAATGATGCTAGAACGAAATATTTTGTTTTTGTACCATTTAAGGAAGCGACAAGTCGAACATGTGTACCTTATGTTTGTAAATACTATTTAAGTGTTGAGTGGACTAAAAAATGTTTTATAATTGTGAATGATATTCATAACTTTATTGATCTATTTATTTTTTACAATATTAAATTTTAGACAATAGACATTCCACTAAGTTATTATAGTACCTGTTAATGTAATTGTTTCTTAATCTCAGCTATTTGATAGATTAAATTATAATCTATTTGATGAGATTGTTACTTTTATATTACAGTTTGCAAGTAATGAAATCAGATTGGTCGAGAATGTTCTCCAAGTTTTAATACATAATAGTATCCCCTAAGCATTAATAGCATCAACTTCAAATTCATTCAGGAAGAAGTTGTTTATCTATAATTCATATAGAAATGCATGAAAGAACTATTTTATATCTTGAGATCCCTAAACAGCGACGTAAATATAATAAAATGAACAGTCATTTGTATTTTGTAGAGAGCTGTATTCTCGTTAAAGTATTTATAAATCGAATCTAAGGAAATTTTGTATCAGTATAAAAAATTGCTTGGTTACATCTATACATTGCAAAGAAGACTTATTTATGTTGCACAAAGAAAAATTTATTTATGAACTGTCACTTAATTTAAATGGATAGATACAGAGTTCGAATAAGCACAATGTGTGAAAATCTGTTCTTCTCTTTACATATTCTTTATAATTCTATTGCTGGAATGTTGTTACAATGAAACACTGTACGAGAAATTTCAATACGTAATGACGAATACATTTTATCTGACAGAACTAACCCATTAGTGCCTGGGCTTATTATCACTGAAAAGCAAACTATTTTACATTTGATAATTTTAATGATCTATGTACAAACAGTATTTTTGCTGGTAGTAACCCGCTTGAACACTAATGCTTTATGATTATAATTATATAAATTCTTTAATTTAATTAAAAACGCGCAGAAGTAGTAATCGTTCAAGTAATAATTAAACGTAGCTTTGATTTATTATACGCACATCTTCTGTTTATAAATTCTTATCTTTTTGTTATATGATCTAAAAATTAGTAATTGAAAATTCCTAAAATAATACTAATGCCTAAAAAAATCATAACTAATGTAAAATTACTAGGCTACTGTGCACAATAATAGAAGAAGAAAACCATTGCATTATTTAATCATTGTAGAGTCGCTTCAGGAAGTAAGTTAATGTCTCCAGTACTTAAAAATTAATCCAAAAATGATTACACCTTCTACATAAATTTTAACGATGTTTAAAAATTTATAATGTAACAACAAAGAAGAATTAAATTTTTTTAATGATAATAGATGATAATATGTTTAAAAAGCCGTTGACTTACTTTCCAACGCGACTATTATTCTTCTTTTTATAATGCAACATATTTACTGTACAAATTGTTCAAGATGATTTTTGATAAATAAAATTTTCCATACTACATTTAAACAACACTATTCTGAATGAAAATAGTACACTGAAAAGATATTTAATTCAGTCAATTACTGTAATATGTATTTAAGTTATTGAACTCGTTTTACAATATAAAATGTTTATAGAGTTGTATAACCAAAGCGCTTAAAAGTATACGTTGAACTATAGTTAAAGAATAATACAGGCTGGAAGATATTTTACTTGGACCGAATAAAAATGTAACAATTAATTTTCCAAAGAATAATATATGTATATGTGAATACAAAATTGACAACATAACAACATATGAGTTTGTACAAGGAATGGGGTATGTGCTACTATATTTGATTTAACACTATGTGTGAAAGAAAACGTACATATTACTACTCATATTAGCAGTTTGTATACACTAAAATGCCAGTTAAAAGGTCGTAATTTTACATCATTTTTGTAATTTCTATGAAATGTAAAATTACATTAGGTAATTCATAATGTACAATGCAGAGACTGAACAAGAGAATAAAATTCCTCTTTTTACAAAATTACAATTGCTGTAGTTCTTCGCTTTCCTCCAGTCTAGTGTATTAAGTATTGTATACATCTTCAACTGTATTCTAAGAAATTAATATTTTATTATATTCTTAATATCCTGCTTATTAAATTGTTATTCATTTAGTGAAATGCACACAAACGTAAATATATTTACAATTATTATACACACAATGTTATATATACATATACATACATATATACAGGACAACCCATTTTAATTTAAAGGGTAAATATCTTGAAAAGTACGAATAATAGGAAAACATTTTTCAGACAAAAATTATATGGTTTCGAAGGGGGTAGATTGTGCCGTCATTTATTTGACTTTGTGGTAACATTGGCAAGAACTTGCAAAGATCAGCATCGAATTTTTAAATTAGAACCTGTAATTTTTATTACATATTATCGTAGCGGGCATCACAGCGTTTTCAAAACACTACTTTAATGTAACTTTTGTCTAACTACTTTCCGAGACTTAACTTTTTATATACACGTCTTGATATTCGTTATGACAATATGTAATAAAACTGCAGGTTCTAATTTAAAAATTCGAAGCTCACCTTTGTAGGTATTTCCAAGGTTACAACAAGAACAAATAAATAATAGCATAATCTGTCCCCCTCAAAATCATACAACTTCTGTCTGAAACATTTTTTCATATCATTCGCACTTTCAGAGATATTTGCTCTGAGAGATTAAAATGAGACACCTTGTATACAATATATATATATACATATAGATCATCAAATCTAAAATTATTTTACTAATCGTATATCTATTTTATTTTATACAAGCCTACATACAAATATTTTCAATGCATACACAAAAAATACAATTATTTATATATATATATATATATAAATAAATAAATATATATATAAATAAATATATATATATATATATATATTTCCTAGATTTTTGATAGTTTAAATAGTATTAAATACTATTAAATTATAATATATAAAGAGCTTGGGAAGTAGTATCAAAGGGAACAAATTAATTAATAGGAAATGATACAAGATTATTTTGATGAATATGTAAAATAAGTATATTAAAAATACGTTTTACATAATATATTGAATGGTACAGTTAAATATTAACATAAATAAAATAAAAATTTCGTGGAGTTATGGCTTCAAGTACTTGAACAAAAAAACTATGAAACATAAGTATTAAAGTATAAAAAAATATTGGAGTAGTTACCCTGTTAGAAATTCCTACGTCTAACTCTATCGTAAACGCAAAGTATTTACGCTGGGATGTAAACCCGAGGTAAACATTTATATTTAATACCACATTTTTCAATAAATCCAATTTGTGCATCATAAGATACATGTAATTTACAAACATAGGTAAATACAAGTTTATTCGTCATTATGACAGAAATGTTCTACACATACACAGTACTCAATTTTTCTTCGTGAACACGAATGAACGGGATAATGGATGTAATATTATTACATTGAATTAAAAATTTCAGATATCAGACTTTTCTTAATAATGTACAGTATAATTTTGTCCGCTAACTGTTCCATGAAAACACATGGAGATATTTGGCAAGTTTTTTGATCATCGACTACATTAAATTACAAATTCATTTATGTTGAACTTAAAACTATCAAACTTACTTATAAGGAAATCAATAAATAATACCCTTAACAAAGTCTTTTTTAATCAAGCGTCACATGTATAACTACCACAAGAGTTTATAATAAAAACAAATAAATTATTTGTACGGAAATAATATGGTATCATGAAGCAGTCTAATTTTTTTCTAACCTTTTTTGAACACGTTTATATGAAAACAATATGTATTTTTGTTTACCATGAAGTAGTTAACTAGACACAGTTTATCTTTTGCACAATAAAATATAGTTATGTATAATTGCTGTTGAATATGTTCAAGTATAGGTTTAACGTTATTTACTAATCAGAGACGAAATATCATATACAGGAATATGGCACTAAAAATACATAAACTGTTCTATATTTCGTAATGACTAAATCATGTGAGGACACTACTTCACGGTGAATATGATTGAATTCAATATTATTTGCTACTTACAAGAATGATTGCAGTGAATGAAAATGAAGTCATTGATTTCTTTGAGCAGTAGCTCTAACTTTTAGTTTATGATTAGTTCATAAAGATTTTAAAAAGATTACATCTATTCTCTTTTTGCTTAGAATTTGTACAGTGAGGCATACTCCATTTCCATTTTTGGAAAACAAGTGAATAATTTTTAAAAATATATGTCTAACTTTTGAAGCATAAATTATGCAAAGGCGCTATAAATTCGGATGTCGTATCAAATGACATTTTTTGGGACGAAGCTCTATCTTTTTGATATCTATACAAATTCTAAAGTAGGTACTTTTAATTCTACATAATGTTTTTTCAACTTTTAATTTGAAGTTCATCGCCATATATTATTCGGCTGCGTTCCTTTCTCCTGATAAAGTAAAAGTCTCTGTTTAAAATAAAAACCAATGACTAGTTATACTACCTGCCTTTTGATATCTATAAGTATTGTATTTATAACAACTCGTATTTCTATATGTAAAGAGAATCTTATAAAATTGAAATGTACTTGGTGTTTCCTGTTACTTCTGCTGTTGCATAACGATTTAGTTACTCCTATGTGATTTGGCAAATTTATTGACATGACACTCTCCAGAGTTAAACGTTCTTCTGAGGCATTTAACTTGAGGAAATAATTAATCTGTAATATAAAGTGCTGTCAACAGAAATTCGATTTAAACTTATATGATTTTTAAAGATTATATAACCGTTTGTACAATTCTTTTATCACACTTTTGATTCTTGGTTACATCAATTTTTTAAATTTTACTTACATATCTTGTGTTTGCAGATTAAATTTTATTTTCAACCCGGGCTTCTTATTTCTCTGAATTTGTATAATTTTTCTGCTGTGAACTGAAAAAACCAAAATATTTTTTCAATTTAAAGATTATTGATTTAAATTACTACAGAAATGAATATTCATGGACTATAACACTGACACACGTAATTTTTATGTTAAATAGATGCCCCATTTCAACTAACCAACATAAGCTAAACCTTTCATTCCTATATTTTAAAAATAAATCGTCTTACCTTCAATATAAGAGCAACACAGTAATAGCTTCAGTGTGTAATTATTGTTACATTTTATGTACATAGGTATATACAAAAGTATTTTCTATGTCATGATAATTATAAACTAATTAGGTTAAATAAAATTAGCTGCATCTACGTCGACATTAAATAGTAATAGAAATAGAACAAAATTTTTTGTAATACTGTATAGTTCTGTATAGCGTACTTTATGAAGAATTGTCTATCCCTTCTCGCATTGAGCTTTCTAAAACTAACAAAATATGTCTAATAATATCTTCCATGTCGACATTCTGAAATTCTTCAGAAAATCTTCATTGATGTGATCTTCAGGTTGTTACATTGGGCACAAATCATCAGTATCCGAAATTTTCAAAATCATGATTTATCCTCATTCATACGTTATTTACAATTTGTACAATTAGTGATAGTATCACTGATTAATGTATAATTCCTCGTTTATGTTTAAAACAATGAAATGTCCCTACGACAATGAATTTTTACAATGAAGCGGTATCAATCATCGACTAGTCTTCTTACGCTTGCGTTTCGATTCACCGGACGGATTCCATTCTGGATCAACATCGGTGTAAGAATAATTTACTTTAGGAACGTTTCTTTTTGAGCTTCTTGTTTGCCGCAGTGGCGACTGCGTTTTCTTAACTTTTTTAAATGTTTCTTCTTCTCGTCCTATGGACTCCGAATTTAATCTTTTCAATGACATACTACTCAGCATATTAATTTCTTTCCGCTGCGCCGGTGTTTTAAATCTCTGAAGGCAAGAATCTTGATACACTGCATTAGACTGATCATTGGTTGATCGGAATTGACGTCCCAGCTTTCTTATGCTTTCTTTTGCAAGACTTTGATGCGTACCAGACACATGTACGTCCTTATAGTAATCCCTCCGTACTAAGTTCGAATTGCAGTATCCATCGTGAGGATCTTTTTTTCCAGGCGATAATTCGTACTCGGATTTAACCATTTGAACAGACCGTTTTTGAGTGTTATCCAGTGCTTCCAAAGCAGCAATCGACATCATGGGTATAGCAGGATAATTGTCCACCTTCTCCGCTTTGATCGGTACTTCCGTATACGCCATGGCGTGCGCTTTCAATCTTTTCTTCAAAGGTAACATATTGTCCGCGTCCTTTTTGAACACTTTCTCTGGATCACGTGGTACCTCCATTTTTTCTAATTGGTTACTTTGTGAAAGGCTCTTCTCTAGTTTACAGAACAATTGATCATCGTACAATTTATTCATGACTGCTTCGCTTTTCGCTATGTCGTGTTCCTGGACGGCGGGGTTTGGAACCGGCGAGTGAGTCGGCAGAAAATAAGAGCTACTTTCAATGCAAGATACGTGGGTGTCTGTAGTAGGATGGATGCATTGTCTGTAATGTGCAACAATATCGTAAGTACAGTTCAGACATGAACAACGCGATCGTCCGCATGGACTACCCGATTTTGTGTGTGGATGAAGAGAACTATTCGCGTTGATCTGCAGACCACATGACACTGAGTTGCAATGTTTATGGTACGACATACACAAGTCAGCACTACCAGCACAGTTGCCATAGATAGTTGGTAAAGTAGTTGGAATCGTAACAGGGATATGTAACTGAGGGCCATCCACTTCGTGAGTATGCGAATGGACACTATTACAGCCTGAAATAGCACAATGATGAGAGATATTGTTCAATTCCTGTTTAATATTTTGTCTGAATGGCAGACTTGATTTTGAAGATTTTAATTTATCTATTGGTGTGCTTGCTATGTCTTGATATATTGATGAATTAACAGAAATCAGATCTGCAGGTACCTTTTTAGTGTACAATTTGCTGTCTGAGAAAGTGCTTTCTTTCAGTTCCATCTTGATTCCTCGTCCCACTGAACACTTGCTCTCCTGGTATTGTAATACTTTATTACACGAGGTTAATTCTAAATTATACGACATATGATCCACAGACGTAGCTGTCTCAAATGAACTGCATTCCTCTATAGGTGTCACCCAACTCTTCTCCTTTAGCCTGTTTACTTCATCGTCGCCGTGATCTTTCGAATTCTCCACAGCTTTGTTTATTATGTACAAATTGCTGTTTGGTGACTTCTGCAACAACACTACAGTTTCTCCATTCAATATAACATTAGTGTTCTCCTTCGTAGCTTGTACATTGCTTTCTGCAGATGTTAAACTATTATACAATCCTTTATTTGCATTCTCAGTTTCAGAGTCATTTGAGGTCAGTTCTACATGAAAAGCTACCTTATTTAATGCATCTTCAGGATAAATACCCACGATTCTGTTAATGATTTCTGCAGATGGATTTTCAAGTAATTGAGAAACAATAGTTGATGAATCGTTATCAGCTTCATCGTCAGTGGTCTGATTGCAACAAGTGTACCTCAAGGAAGCATAATCCTTCACCTTGATTTGGTCACACTTTACTTCAGACTCTGGTTTCAAATGCGGTACATGTTGTGAAACACTGGCCAATAACGAGAGACCATCAATATTGTCTTGCAGGTCAGAGTCTTGAACAACATATTCACTCTGGGCTTTACCGCATTCTTGTTTATCCTCTATTCGTTTATATAACATGTCAGACTCCTTTTTATGTGTTATGTCCAATGATAACTGGGATTCACAAGACACGTCTGTCTTGTCAAGATTAAGATTGCACTTGTCGTTTATTACACTCTCTATGGACTTGCTAAAGTTTTCATTCGGGTACGTTACGTTAACTTTATTAGAAATATCTTTCTTATCCGTAGAATAAGATCCGAAAATAGAGTCTTTGATATCAATGATATTTCCCTTATTTTCTCTTATACATCTCGCTTCATCATAATCACAAATTTCTAATTCTGTTAATTCAGAAAATTCATCCTTTCCCCTATTGCCCACCTCATTTGTACATTTTGGTGACTTTACTTCAACTCCCATTTCAAATTTATCTTGTACACCAGAACTTTGTATGGGTGTTGGTAATGATTCTTGATGTTCTTTATATTGTAAAGCGTCTGTGACGACAAAGATTTTACCAACATTTTGTGTCAGTTGAGTACAAATTGTATCATGTTTATCAGTTTCTTCAGATATAACCAATTCTTCATTATGTTCTCTAGATTTAATCATATTATCAGAATAGTTAGATGCACAAGTTTCTTTATTTAACGTTTTATTCTCTAAGACAGAATCCGCTATTTTTATTGACGACATTACCCTTTCAGTTACTCTATTGTTACTTAGATTAAGATTAGAACAATTAGAATTAATAGCATCTTTGGAATCATACTGAGTACATATTGTAGTACTATTTACACTTGGGCATTCTGTTCCTAAATCACAGACTGTTTTGAAACTTTCAGCTCTTTTGCGTGTATCAAGCTCTGAGAAAACATCTGTTTCTGCCAGTCGCTTGATCACAGTTTGTTTGTTACTCCTATCACTTTTCCTCTCATCTATGCAGTTATTCGTAAAATTGTCATTATTAGTGGAATTTGACGCTGGTTCTGTTGAGAGAAACATTTGGTTTAAGCTTGTTTCCTTTGAATTCTTCACATTTTCCATATGATTTACTAATTCGTTATCGATTTCCATTTTACTCTCGGTATTTTTAGTTTTTAGCATCCAACATGTACTGAGATTAGGTCTTGAACTGATGTCTTCTTCTGCCTGTATTAATTGTGTATTTTCCAACTGATGATTTATGGTTCTTGAATAGCTTGATGAATATGTACAGTTGGTAGTTGCTTGCTCCTTCTTCTCCTGGTTTTTTGTTTTCCGTGACGATTTCGTTGCTATCTTCAAGTCAATCCTTTTCTTGGCTTCTTCCAACCATGGCAATTTTCTGGATTTTCTTCTCTTTATGCATTTCTCAAACGCTATATCACTAGTCAAATCGATAATTACAATTTCATTGGAATTTTTACAATTCCTCCGCGAACGATTTTTATTCGGTTTAATTTTAGGAATAGCAAGCTTTGTAGAAATATTCGAAAAAGTTCCTAAACATTTAAAACTACTTTGTTCTTCCAATTTTATAGATTTAAAAGTTTTTAGCAAAGAAATAGACTCATTATGCTTATTTTTATCCGATATAATTGAAATACCGTTACTTTCTATATACTCTGTATTTTTACAAGCATTATCTTCTGGCTGAGGATAAACAAATTGATTAATTCTCTTTTTACAAAATGTTACCTTCATATAAATAATACAAACATTAATATTTGTAATTTGATCATTTTTGCACATAATTATTTTATGAAAATATAATAATTGTTTTATAAAAATATGAGTTAACATACATGAGTTAACATAAAGATTTATTATCTAATTAAAAGTAGAATTTATTATTATTCGTATTACTTACATGAAGACAGTATTTTGAGATAATTAATATAATTATCTTAAAATACAAATTTTGCCTGAATAGCACTTTTAACAGCCCAGAAGTAATAATAGATAATGATATTGAGTCAATAGCATGTTATAAGAGAATGGAAATATAAAAAAATAAATACCGTTTGTAAATTAATTCTATTGGACGAATCAATGGGAGTCGCAGGTTTGTCTTTCTTCTGGCATACACTTCCTTCCTTCTCTTTGCACTTTTGTACAAAGAGTTCACAATGTCTTTTAATGTCGAATTTATGTTGTAACAGAGTTTTTGTAGAATTTGGTTGACTCTTTGGCACTTTTGGCAATACATCTTCTAATGTACATGGTGAGAATGTTGATGGTACTGGCCCCAGAGATGCAATCGCAGCAGCAGTTATCCGATTTCTCACAGTTACATCATCATTTATTTTTCTCCATAATCGATAAACAAGGAAATAACGAAGATACATAGCGCTTGATTCTGGGGGCGCAGGAATATTTTTCATAATTTTCCTATGAGAAAACACAATATATAGTGAGATAAATATAATATTTTGAAAAATGTTTTAGTACAGAGTATGTTAATACTAGGTAAACAGAATTAACAAAACATAACGCATTATTTATACAAATACATATCTCATTACTTACATTATTATTGGATCTAAAATATGATGGTAATTACGACACATAAACTGTATTTTTATTAATGTGTCTAATAAATGTTGTGTAGAATGTTCTGAAACAAATACATTTTTTATCAAAATAATATTAGGTTTTAGTAAATACGCAACATCTTACACACTGATGATTAATAATAGTACAATTCTTTATAGATAATCATACCTAAATAAACATAAAGACAAGAAGTGAGCCTTGCAGATATTTTTTCATGCTCCTCTTTACTTTTCTTTGACGCTTTTAATTCCATATCTATGTACAATGCTAACAAATCTGACATATTATTTAAATAAATAGATCTATTACAATCCTAGAAAATAAAAATTCCATTAATATATGAATATGAAAGAAGAAATTTTTAGATTTAAAAAAATGTACTGCTTACCTCAGAAACCTCGCGATATATATACACAAATAACAGTAATGTCTCACTAATAGAATCCTTCAATTTTGTAGCTCTTAAAGGCCTTGTATAACATTCATTTACACTAATACTTACATTTCTGAAAGAAAATTTTCTATTAAAGTAATTACATAAATTATTTTTTTAATGTGTAAAAAATTACAATATATACCCTGCAATTTAAATATTATTCATATTGCTATAATATTTACTATTATGCAATGAATTTATGCTTTAATATTTAGTTTAAAACATCTAGATCATTTGATGTTCCAAAGGTATATAACAAAATGTAAGCAATAGTATCGATTGCAATTATGAAAATCTTAATGAAACAAAATATTTTATGGAATGATATCTTTAATTGAATTGCTTATGGATGTAAGATTTAGTATATACGCATATTGTAAAGAAAAGTAAACAAATGCTTAAAAAATATTACTAAAGTATTTCATACTCTATATGTAATAAACTTGTGTATAATTATTATTAAGTAATTATAATGTTTTCTATTTTTACATACTGGTTGACAATATCAAGTATTAAATGTTAAAGATAATATACATGTACATGTTTTGTAAAACTAACTTCTACTATTTAAAAAATTCAGTGATATTATTCTTAAAAACAGATTCAAAATAATCATAATTGATGTATTTATATTTTTTGTTGCTTCTACAGTCATGTAAACCATATAACGGTAGAATACAATCAAGATGTGTGTCTTTCATCACTTCTTTTACACCAGTTCCCAAGAAATGTGTTACTGGTAAACTAAAATTTAAATGATCAGAATATTTTATACCCAAAATATTACCTTGCATAAAATTGCATAAGTTCTGTTAATGATGCCATACTATTCTCCGTATGTATACATCTGCACATCCTTCTAAATTCTAATATCCAAGGAAATAAATCAGCAACCAATGACTTTGATTCGTCATTGTTTAATTTGAGCCTCCCATCAATATAACTCATTTCCTCTTTAGTATCTGTACAATGAAAAATGTATCTATTGAAGAGTATGTTTTGGAAAAAAGCAAACAATTCATTATTGCAAAAATTAACGATAATTAATTTTTCAGTTTATTTAATTTACAGTTTCATTTTGTTACAACTGACATAATTTGTAATATACATATATCATTTTTTATTTTAGAATACTAACTGTAAGCATACTTTTTAGTTTAATTGTTATAACACAGTGTTTTGAAAATTGTAGTAATAAAACAGTTAGTAATAAAATATAAATAAGCAGAATTAAAAAAACAACTTATATAAAATATTTTAATTTGTAAAATGTTCATCAACAAAAATCGATAAATTTTGGATAATGATGGAAAATATATTAACCAATAAGTATTACCTGTCACTAAGAATTAGTTATCATTGCTATTACTATAAATATTCTTGATCGCACGTATTTCTTATTTCTATGTGTTAGATTTCGACTCGCGTATTTAGTAAAATAAATAAATCTCACTTCGTACAATATCGGCATCGTTTTATACGAAGCAATAATTCAAGTTAAAATTAAATATTATTCAAATCTCGAAAGTTTTTATACATTGCACACGTAATTACGTTAAGCCATCCCAAGACTGTAAATTTACAAATACTTCTAAGCAATTCGCAATACTATAAAATAGAAAAAAAGCGTAGCGACTAATAAATTTAATTCACGTAGATCGTAGGAACTTACACGATATAAATTAACCCCTAAATGGTCAATCATCGAACAGTAACACGGGAGACCGACGCCGTGTCTATAATGACCTAGGCTAAAATTGTCGTAATACGTATTTCAAAAATATTTCCTCTGCTGCAGTTGTACTTAATTATATTATCAATAACCTAATCTTAAATGACATAAACATAAAATGGTCGAACGAAAACAGAAAATTAATTTTCCAAGAATAGGAACCTTTAGTGCGTTATCTGCATAATCTTTAAAAGAAAAGAATTAACAAAATAAAATTTTCTCCGACTTCAGAAAAATGTAGTTTGTTGTATAATAGATTTTTCGACCGTACTAAACATAAACGTATTAAAGACGGATCAAAAGCTACCCGGCATCGGCTAGACAGGGGTTGTAGCATCGGTCTTTCGAAGAATAGATGAACTAATAGAATGTCGAGTTTTCATAGAAGATGTGCGTGAAAAGTATATCATATATAATTCGCAAGGTTCGATTTACATTTCTACGGGTTCGGTTGGCATTATCTGAATGTCAATGCCAATAAATGTAAGAAGAAATCGATCGAACGCGGACCGAGGAAGCTGCGTGCGATGGCTAGCGTGGTTCTACCACGAAATAGTCGTAAACAGTTCTGACTAACGTTCACGAGGGTCCATTAAGCGCGAGGTATAGACACGTACCTTGCGTTGGAGCATTTTCACCCTGCGTGTGATTTTTCCGTTTCTCGAGAACACTATTCATTTTGGTCGGGTTTATAATGAATTTTTACGTATTACGTAGAAGCGTTTTCCCCTGGTGCGGCGTACTTCATATTCAGAGACTAACGAACAGGCTACCGCGACCGCGTCTCACTACACACTGCTACACACTGCGATCTCTCGTCAACGGCCATATTGACAATGGGGTTTGATGCAGCCGCCGCAAGAGCGCGTCCCTGCTGTTACCAAGCTCTTGTAAGTTAGGAGTTAGGGGAGAGAGTTGCCTATGGCCTATATCGTATCACTAGACTACGTATTTTTACGCAAATATCAATTTTTTTGTATTGATTTGGAAAAGCTCGACACTAGGCACGATAAGACTGGATTCTTTTATTAAGACCGTTATCGAAGTTGAAACGGAAAAAGAACTTTATTAAATCGTCCTCAGATTTCTATTCTACGGTGGGATATGCTACAACGAGTTATTTTCATTAATAAAATCAAAATACTATGACAAGAGCTTTATTAAACTATTTTTACCTCGTGAATAAGTTAAGTATTTCCAGTCTTAACTAATATTTTATGATTCGCAGTAAAGTGATGCTATCTTTATTTCAAAAGCTTACGTAGTGTATATGTTATATGAATTCAGTATTAAATAAAATAAAATAATGTTGTCGTTATATTTATGTATTTTATCTGATGTTAAATTTGTTTTGATGAATCACATAATCGTATATTTGGGTGGCAACATCGATGCAGTCTGAGCATCTGGAATAAATCAAACATGAGTGTATGCAGTATTTCTAGCACTAATTATACTAATATTCCCTACTGCCAGGGGCGGATTTATCAAGAGACTAAATAATTTTTCAGATTCGTATTGCACTTATCGAAATAAGACTCTGAACATAATTCGGCATCTATTTAAATTAAAATTAGGCGGCACAATCATAAGTCATCCATTGCTGTCGTACTGGCAATTGGCAAGTTTCGAACTATCGGTTTTAAAAGATTTTTAAATTCGGTAGTCTACAAGTTAATATTAGATATTGTAACTTGATTTAACCATCGAGCGGTTTGTATTCTAACGCCAATCTATTCGGGAAATGTCAAGTCATTTCTACCTGCTGTTGCACCTTTAATATGTATACACCAGAGTCAGAAGGGAAATAAAAGGGAACAACGACTGTCTGAAAAATGAGAACTGTTGAATAACAGAACAACCGTTTTTTTTTCAAAGTAATTGTTCTCTAATATTTCGCAAAGGAATGAATAAAATCCAACATGAATGTACGCTTTTTTTTATTTATTTATGACTTCGATATTGTTTTTGTTGGTACGTTATGTGAATTTTTTAACAGATTGCTCCACTGCGTCAACGGAATATTCGAGTAGCTTTTCCAAAAGAACGTAGCTCACACCATCGAAACCTCGAGTTTAATAAAATGAAATAACCTAACAATCTCATTGTTTTGAATTAAGCATCTTCGGTAAGGAAGACATTAATTTGGTCATACATTATTTAGTATTTTCCAAATGTTTTCCAATTTAATCAGACAAGCTAGTTTCAGGACACGTATTATTTTGAACAAATTTAGAATGGGTCATAACCGACCCGATGTCGGCCCCCCACGTTGCTGTTTAACATTAGACCAGCTGAGGAGTTAAGAATAGTAAATTTATGATCAGAATACTTGGAAGAGAGAAATAAACAGTTTACGTCGAAATGACGAAATTTCGTCACTCTTAATACTGACTCAGTTTGGTTTATTAGAATAAACCCCCTAAAGAGAGAACCATATATGGTTACACATGCAGCATGTGTCAACACCAAGCTAGATGTTGCTAGCAACCAACGCGAGTCTTTTTTAACCACATTTTATTACATCGTGGATCAAGAATTATAATAACAACTGTAACCTACATTTGCAGTAAATGTAAAATATCTTACAATGAACCGATTCATTAAAAAATAGAACCAAGTAAACCGTGTTTATATTTCTCGCCACTCAACCATTTAATTCATTCGATACTATACATACATCGCGTGTACTCATTGATTATTAGACTGCCGATTTTATGGATTTATCGCAAAAATGAGTAGTTGACATATAAAATTGTGTCGGTATAAGATGTACCTAATAATATTGCTACACTATTTTCAACTAAACAAAATGATTAAAAGAGACAATTTATTTCTACTTCATTTCTGTTTCTTACAATCGTCTTGGAAAATTTTCATTCCGCATAAAGATACGCAGTCTAATAATTACACAGAAATTAACGAGTAGACTAAAAAAATTTTTAGAAATGAATGGCTGATTCGACGGCTTCTCAAATAATTTAACCATTGATGTCAGAAACGCGTAGTGCGTATATCATGAACTAAAAGTGCAGTAACCCTTCTTCTGGACGGGGCACCAATCAGGAGTGAATAATTTAGTAATGGCTATAAGCTTGCCAGTGTGTACAAGCTTATACTTGTTTCCACGTTGCCCGTCTGAAATATCTTGGCCATAAGTTGTATCTTTATACTCCGTATCAGATTTCCTTCTACGCGAGAAGGAATTACATCTGTGTCTATTGCCCACATTCCCTATTTCGTTTACAAGAAACCACTTCTGCTTAAAGTGCCGCTTGACCCTCGAACGTTCGTGTCTGGGTTCATTCCAGATTTTTGAAAGCTTCTTCCAATTCCTGCACTTCTTTCAGCTGCTTAAGCAACCAGTGCGTTAAATTTCACTTGGATGGCATATAAATATGCTCAATGATACATCGAGATGGAAGACCTGCAAATATTATAATATTCAATCATTTTTAATCTATGAAAATTACTAAAAACATTTAAATACACTCTTCTTCGGTCTCGTCGCTCGCCATTGATCAGTTTAACATTTTTATTTTGTACAAAGGTCCAAAGTTCATTGACGAATAGAGATCTAAATAAATTCAGACCTACCGAGAAGCGAAGTCACAAAATATTCCGTTGCTTAAGAAATATTTCTTTGGTTTCTTATCGCGTTGTTACATTTCTTTTACTGTCACTGTAAAAATATCCCAGTCAACAGAATTCATTTTTTTGCTCGCTTCAGTGAAATACGCATGGAAAGTGGGATTTGCGCAATAAGTTATATTAGTAATGAGTAATAAGCAAGCGGATCGTAAAAAGTAGTGAAATATAAAACTGCGCTGTTTGAACGTTATACAATTTATTGACCGTTGTAAATCTACGGGATAATTTTAGACATTCCCGACGACGATTTCACGTAAAGAACAAACGCTTGCCACGCCATTGTCGCAAAGCAGCCCTCCGACCTATGGACCAGGGCCAAATTTATGACACCCTCAAGTGTCGCTTTCCCTTCCTGGGTCCCGTGATGAGGAAAGCTAAACGATCGTTCGGAATGGTTTCGAACGCTTGAAGGTTTCCGTTCGTTTACTTACAACATCTGCTCTGTAGAATTGAATAAACGCGGTTGCTTACGGCAGCTACCTAAAAACCCTGAAACCCAGTATTTACAACAGTGACTTTGGTTTACTTTGCCCTGATGTTGCAAACGCTCCACGTAAGTATAAATTTTCTAGTAGCCAGTGTAAACAGTTACATAACTAAAGATCCCAAATATTATTGCGGATATGACGTACCGGACATAAACGTTATTTTATGGTAATATTTAATAACAGCTTATAAAATGACTACAAAAAATGTAATATGTTGCTTTTCGAATCTATTATAAGGTTATGCGAATTTATATGTTTTTTCTATGTAAATTAAAACCCAGATATAAACGAGTTTACATAAACTGTTTACCTAAAATGTTGATTCGCTGATTATCTGTCAGTATCATATTATTTATTTCTGTTTTTTACTGTACGGTGTACGTACAAATAAATTATATAAATTAAATTAAATATGTTAGAAAATATGATACTGGCAATTTATTCATAAAATTTATATATCACGTAAAGAATATCGTAATTCGAAATAATTTCGTCATAGAAGTTACATCTTTTACATCAATGAGGAAATTATTTCAAATTACAATATTCTTTACATGATATATAAATTTTATGAATAAATTGGCAGTATCATATTTTCTAACATATTTAATTTAATTTATATAATTTATTTTAAGTTACGTCTTTTACATTCGAAGTTATTTTACCGTCAGAACGCAGACCTTTTCTCTGATCTTAGAATATTCCCATTCTATATGATCCTTTTCATTTCATGCATGTGCATTTACTCGTACTACACTTAAATTGGATATAGTATGGAATGACCCACTCGTCACAA
Organism: Augochlorella aurata; assembly: GCA_028455555.1. Classification (NCBI taxonomy): domain Eukaryota; kingdom Metazoa; phylum Arthropoda; class Insecta; order Hymenoptera; family Halictidae; genus Augochlorella; species Augochlorella aurata. The sequence goes on from CM052148.1 coordinate 4,852,770, forward strand.
TAATAAAACTGTGGTGGAAATTTGGGGTGGGGTTCAGGGCAGGAACCATAAATATAAACTTTGTCTCCCGGTTTTTATTAATTTCCGAGATATTAATAAAAATAGCAAAGAAAATGAACTTGGTTTACTACTAATAGTATGTAATAAAAAACTAACCCAGTACTAACGTTAGGTAGAGATCCCAACTACCGCTCAATTTACAGAGACCTACGAAACATTCTTTAAATTTTCGCTATAGACTCAATTAAAAATGTTGAAAGAACACCATCTTTTCATTTTGTTTGTCATTCCAGCCAGTTGCAATTTTTGCAAACATCTTGTACGCGTTGTTTAGTAAACTAGTCCTTCTAACATCTCGAAAAAATTCAAATCGTTTGGTCCAATTTTAAAGAAGTTAATGCTTTGTAGATGTCCGCATATATTTGACTGCATATAATATCAAAGATTGCTGGAAATAGCCCTTTTTTGTCGAAATCGGTAATTTCGTGCCCGGATAATTTCTGATGGTCTTGTGTATATCGTATGCAATAAGACGGTCGTCGACTGATCTCGAAAATCTGCAAAGAATAGATTGCTGTCAAAGGTTAGGTACGAATGACTTGAACTGCGACTGCTATGTTATCGTGACCGTGCGAGGGTGGAACGAGACATTTCCAAGAAATCATAGAAAACAAAAACCGAAGTCGGCGTCGAACATAGGCGCCTATCGAGCGGAAACCGCAAGCACATCCGGCTGTCTTCAATTTCCTGCGTGCGTTGCGGCCGTAAAGTCTCTATCGCATCGATCCGTCCCGGGGGTAATATTCTGTAAATTACAAGAAAACAAACAGACCGGCATGTATCGTAAGGTGAAAAGCAATCGATCCGAAATCTAATGGTAATTTCAAGAGCGCCGTCGGAGGGTCGTCGGAGCGCTTGCGCACCGTTACCTGGAAGGCTCTTCGGCTGATTCTCTCGGTCTTTGTCGGCCGTAGCCGCGATTCTCCGTGTTCTGGCGCCGCGTCGCGCCGTGTCGCCCACCTCGAGCTCAGTGAGCCGATGTGTGAGCGCCGCGACGCCCAGAGCAGCCCCGACACGTCGAAAATCGTCGACGTGGGTTTGGCAAGAAGCCACGATAATTTATCTTTGTTCATTTTCTCGTCGTCTGTCGTCGTCGTTGTTGTTTAACCGTTGTTGTTTATTGTCGTCGCTTTGTTGTCCGCCAGTCTCGTCTTCATCATCATCTCTTCCGATCGGCCATCGTAGCGGCGCACGCGGCTGCACATCGCGGCTGATCGGTTTGATGTGTATCGAAAGGGTGCTGGGCGGAGGGGGAAGAGAAGAAGGAGGGAGAAAGAGGGAGAGAGAGAGAGAGAGAGGGCGATGGAGAGAGATGCAGCGCACCTTCCTCTTCCCTCTTGTTCGCCGAACTACCCTTTTTGCCACCGACAAATTCCGTCTCTTTCTTTGTCTGACCATTCGCATGTTCCTTCACTTTTGACACCGTTCACGTTCCCCGCTGTTTCACCATTGCATTCTGGAGATTTACCTATTCCTTCTCCCCCCTCTCTGTCAGCCTCCTCGACCAGTTCGGCCATTCCCTCTTTCTCTCTCTCTCTCTCTTTTTCTCTCTTTCTCTCTCTTTCTCTTTCTCCCGTCGCGCAGGAGGAGGCACGAAACCAGAAAGAAACGGGGATTACCGTGGTCGAGGAGAAACGATCGTTGACGGGCTCATCCACCGGAAAGGAGAATGACAGAACATGCCGGCCGAAGGGTACATTAAGCAGGGTTCACAAGCGCCTAACGTAACCTGGACGCGAGACATAGTATTCATTCAAGGGCGAATTCATGACGAGCGTAAACGCCCGCGTACAACCCCCCATCGGAGCGGGTCAGGCCGGGTCGAGCCAAGCCGCGTGAATTGTGGCCTATCGTTCCCTATTAATTTTATCAGCGTAGACGTAGATTAACCTGTTGGCCGAGGATGATTCTCGTTCATTTACACCGGGCGTGCCATGTCCGTTCTGACTTCTTCCGCGATCAGGAGTTTAATAACAGGAATGGAGACGGTAGAATGAATTAGCCCGCGTTCAAGATTACGTTACACGATTGTGGACCCAGCTTTACATGCCCCTTGTGCTCTCCCCCATAACGCGTGTAAGAACAAAAAGTTCGCCCGGCTCTTTCGAACGTGTTGCTTTTCTACTTTCTTCTTTGTTTCGTTACTGCCGCTTTCGCTCTCGCTCTTTCTCTCTTTTTTTCTTTCTCTGAAAGCCGAACAAGAATTCATGGGAGAGGGAAGAAGAGGGTAGCATTGTGCAAGAAGGAAGAAGGGTGAACCGTAAAGGGAGAGGAAAAAAGAGAGAGAAAGAGAGAGCGCGAGAGAGAGAGTACGGCATGGTTGAATAAAGACTGCGATGTAACCTGTTAAAGACACTGGAACGGTGGCTAGAAGTTTTTCAATTTTTCAACCCGCGCAACTTTGATTCACGACGCTTTTCTCGGTTTCTTTATGTTTGAATATTTGTTTCCGGCCGGGAAATAAATGTCTCGATGCATACGGATAAAGGACATGCTTGAAAAAGCAGCGTTCGGTAAATTGCTCGACGCAAGGTCTGACTCGACTTCCATTTCATTCTTTTTCTTTCTTTCGTTCCATGTTCTTCTACTCCTTTTTTCTGCCTCCACATTGTGCTTTAGACTTTAGAGCACGTACAGTGCTTGACGTCACGATACAATGGGAACCAAGGATTTGATTCCAGGTTTGACCTGTTGATTCTGCGGTGAATACGCCTGTCGTTACGCGAAGCATGCACGCTTAATAATTTACCCCTGCCCCCCTCACGCCCCCCCCCCCCCCCCCCCCCCCCCCCTCCCCCCCCCCCCCAACTCTACCGATGCTATCAATCGCGACATGCATGCCCGTGACTGTTATCTTGTGAATGTATTTCTGTTGTACATAATATACTCGTCTACCTACGTCGTCGCGCGATACGATATACGATTCACGATCTTGCGTCGTGCGTCTGTGTATGTACTACGCGGAACAGAGCCTGTTCATAGTAAGAACAAATACTTTATTCTACGGAGATTGTGTTCTACTTCGAGTGTCAACCGACAACGGAGCTTCTCATGTACGCTTGCTTTTACACAATGTACTTGTCTTTTTCGATATATTTGTTATGTTGAATACATTAGGAAAATACAGGAAACAAAGGGAAAGGTGTAAGGCTGTTGTTACATTTGTTGTTGTCTGCAGTATATAATAAAATTGTATTATTGTTGTTGTCGTTGTTGTTGTTGTTGCGATGTATGAAATGTTGAACACAGTTTTCCACATGGAACGTTAGCTGAGCTGCGCTATAAAGGGCAGAGTCAGATAGGAAGGTCGAGGATGCTCTCCAAGTAAATTGGACTTTTGCGATGGACCATTCGATAAATTGTCGGGAAAAATCATTTACTACCACATCTCAACCCTCTGTCTTGACCGGCAGGGGGCTAGAAGGAAATACGCGTTATTCGTAGCAGTCCAATCGTAGGAAAATATTTTTAAATATTCCTGAATATTATGCTAGTATAATTCATGTTAGAATTTATTCTAGTTTATCCTATCATTCCTTAATTGGGAACATCAAAATGTATGAATTCTCGATTGCAGCTTTCGATTCATCTGTATTTTTGAGATAATTATAGCTCGTTACAATTATTTTTCTAAAAATTGTTCATCACATTTAAGTTTAAAAGTGTCTTTTCCTTTGTACACTATATTGATCAAATTGATTTGAAATTCTCGAGTGGTACCCGTATTTATAGAAATATATCATTTGTTACGTATATTAATAAAATGTTCTTAAAAAAATAAATATAGAAAACTATAATGTTATACCATGCGTGTTGTATTGAAAATAGGTACCATACTCCCATACATTTTTTCAGTATTTATGCAAGAATGGTCTTATAATACTTAAAATTGCTGTTGCAAATGACAACATATCAAAAAGTATCCAGTTTCATTTTTAACAGATAGAAATGTTTTTGAAACGCTTCGAATGCTTCATAATAAACATGTGTATCACGTGGTCCACTGTTTGTAGTCATTTAATTTTCTTTAATGAAATTTTTCCAACCTTCGACTGTTTTAAAGCTTACTTGACCCAGATGCTACGAACATCTTTTATATACAGGGTGTGGCACTTGAAAAGGGGAACTTGTCAATAATGTAGGCGAAATATTAATTTTAATTTTTAACTTTGGCTGAAGATCGTTCAAGATTGAGAACAATGAAAAATATTAGGGTACCTTTTCTTATATCTATTTATACAGGGTGCGGTCGAATAACATGTACAAGCGGACACGAGGTGGTTCCTTATGAAAAACTAAGAACAAAATATGGAATAAAATTTGTTCATTTAAGGCTTAGTTTTCGAGAAAATCGAGTTTGAAGATCCGATGCGTAGATATGCTGTCACGGCTAAGTTACGCTTCTTGGAGCAACGTATAATTCGTATCGTGTTTGTAAACAATGATCTGAGATTTCTTCTGTTACGCTATGTGCCTAAGCAGTTAGTTACACGAACAGGGAATACGTTGGTATGATCCGAGCTTAGCTTAATCGTAACTTAGCCGTGACAGCATATGTACGCATCGGATCTTCAAACTCGATTTTCTCGAAAACTAAGCCTTAAATGAACAAATTTTATTCCATATTTTGTTATTAGTTTTTCATAAGGAACCGCCTCGTGTCCGCTTGTACATGTTATTCAGCCACACCCTGTATATATTTAGATTGAAATATTCCTAACATTTCAAAGATATACATGGAGATAATTAAATAATGTCTAGAATAGCAGCAAAATCGAGTCGTTTATTTGCTGTGCCAACAACTCCTTTAGGAATGTGGTATGTAACCCAGAATGTAAGACATATTGCATAGTTTAACACTAATTTGTTGGATCGATCAATGTCCGTAATTCATACATTAATTTCCCAATATAAAAATATTAGAGATCAAGGAAATTATTTGTCTAAATAAAACAATACAAAAATTAGAAGCTAACGTTTTCGTTAATAAAAAATTCGTACATTTCAGTATTTTTGAGCACTTTTTATAATTAATATTTTCAAAATAAATACTACTCTTTGAGCAATATCAAAAATAGTCAATTACTTATAGGTACACTTGACATCCGTAATATCTATAACTTACTAGTGCCAATTTCATTAGAGCTTTGAACAGTTTCCTATTCGAGTATTCCTGCTTACTGTTTCGGTAAACATGGCAAGTACCATTACATTAACAATTGCGGAGACGATTCGAAGTACTAAAATACTTCAAACAATTTTCGTATTTCTGCTACCCATGTTAATTCAACTAGGATACTGTCATTTCGTTTATAATTTTCCTGTATAGTACATAAATTTTGTTCTTCATTTACTTTTATTTAAGCAGCAACGATTTTTTATTAATAATTAAAATTACAAAAGTTAAGATTCAAGTTTAGTTTGTTAGCGCTAAAGATGCAGTAACAATACTATTCTATCAGAAACTTAACGACAAGGCCACAAATCTTTATGCGAAATCTCATTTTATAAAAACCAACATACAACAAATTTCTCTCGTTAACCGAGAGATTCATCATAATAAAACTGATGCAGAAATGCTTTTAAATTCTGACGACTCTCTTGCCATGCTCGAACGCATATCGTAATTTACACGTCCACAAATTATGATAACAAAATTATTTTAAACAAATCACTATAAAGTAATGACAATGCGACAAAGAAAACGTTCCAAGCGTATCAAGGTTAATACTCTTTAGACACATTCCACACTCTAAGTATAGCTTATATTTTGTGCATAGACTAATAAGTAGACCGTGGATGTCATTTATTTATAGTAAATTTTTCGCATACGACGACACTTTACGTTATTAATATTGTTAGTAAATAACATATAATACAAAATGTTCTTCTAGTTGCTGGATAAAATTCTTCTTTCATTCAGAATTTTATAAAATAATATATGAAAACGTACGTTAGCATAAAGACCCGCAGTTTGGTAATGAGAGTGCACGTCGGGAATGCGAATTCTGTTCAATTCCTCAGTATTTATTTTCAATATCGGCACGAGCACGTTGCGTCAGTAAATTGGTTACATGGTCTTCTGCGATAGAAACATCGCAACGGAGGAAGCCGAAATTCACGGATCCGCCAGAATTCCACGAGCCGCCGGGAAAACCGAACGAATCGATGGACACTAACCGCTTGTTCAAATATCATCGGCCCTGAGAAGAGCTCTCTTCTGAATGGCATCCGCGTGGTAAGTGCAGCTTATCTTTCTTAAACATATTGTTTCATCAGATTTTCCAGGTACTCTCCTTTAACACTAGAACAATCTAAAGCCGTCTAAAGCCGTAGACACGACGGACATCTGTGAACTATTTATTCAGGTGCATTTCGTAATAAAAATCATGCAATATCTCGTCGAATGTAGTTTTGTTATTTTTAAAAGGTAATAAAAAATCAGGTTTAGTTTTCGATTGTTCTAACATAACAAACTAAAAGTAAATCAAAGTAAAACGTGCAAATGCTAATTTAGACGATAAAGCATTCTACGTATAGGAAACTAAATATTTTATAGGAACAGTACTATTTTGTAAAACGAATTCGTAGAATTTCTACATCTACTGTTCGTTGCAGAAATTATTCAACAAATCGATTCTTGACGAAAATGATTAGGTAAACCACTGCGAGGAAGATGCGCAGAAAATCAGTAGTAATTGAATGCCGACAATAGGATAATGCTTGAAGCAGACAGCCTTTGTACGAGAGTTTGTTAGTACATCAGCAAATGAAAATCGAAGGACTGTTATTTATTATTAAATGGCAGACGAATATTTTGTACGGTCCGATTCACAGGAAGTAGAGCCGAGTATACATAAATACCTCGTTAAACTTCATAGAATTTTTTATTGGAGGGAATTCTTGATACTGAGCGAATCGTTAATACGTAAATATCCACGGTCGGATCAGATTGAATAGCTTCAATAGTGTTTAAAGCATCCTTGACAGAAAACCGATTATTCGCTTACATTCTATTTTCCTTAGTGAATCGCATGAATTACTTCAAAAATATCCCACTCGTTGCTGTCATTGAAACTCGTGGCGGAAAATTTATTTCAATTTTCTGATTAACAACTCTAATTATGTAAAACGGAAGGCACTTAGAAATGCTGAGATAAACTCTGCATTGGTGTCTCGATATGAACATGTCTACGTTGTTGTGGCAATGAAATCATTTTGTAGTTCTCACATTAATAAACTTAATAATAAGTTATCATTTGGTTGAAAAGGCTAAAAATGGATTTAAAATGGTCGAATCGTCTGTTTGTATTTTAATTTTCAGTATTTGTCACCCTACTGTCTATCGATTTTTCGCGCATTTCTCTTGCGCATCGCCAATTCCATTAGTAAGAGTGTTCACTGACGCGAGAACCTACTTCATGCGTGCTGTACACTCTAGGGAAATCGCAAAATTAATTGTGTCTCGCGCATGTTTGCATCTGTACAATGGTGCATGTGTTGTACAACCAAACACAGTTAAAACACGTGTCCAAGACGACTGGAAATTAATTAGTAACGTGTAATGAGCATAATTTTTGTATAGCTACGTGTCAGATGAGTTTTCGTTTCTCGACATCAAAAGCATTTAAACAATCACGATCTCGGGTAAATAAATCGTACTGTCACCAACTAATTTGACAATATTTCTTCGTTTCTTAAACTGCTCCTAAATATTTAACTTTTTTTTCACGCAAAATAAAAATGGAGCCTCTAGGAAATTGTTTAAACAAATAATATAGCAATATATCGTGGACTACAACAATTTATTATCCCGCGATATTTTTACTTGATTCAGCTTCTTTCCAGGATAAAGATAAAACACCATAATCCCTTACTTTTATATGTAGTAAATGCATTTAAAATATACGATATACTTTACCGTATAGTTTACCGTTACTATATTGATCATTGACAACGTTTTATGGTGTAAAATTGATCAATTTATCTTCCTCGCGTTTATGTTGCCTGAATATTCCAATATGTAAGTACACATACAGTGCTTGCTATTATCTGCGGTTTCCCGATAGTTCCTGGATCATTTTACTCGCGGATACCAAAGAATCTAGCGTAGGTGATACTGCAAATGAAATTATAGTAAACTACTTACACTGTCCCCTGCAGACATAAGCACTTTATTATTTAGACGAAAACTTGGTGTGCGTGAGAATCCATTTTAAGGATCGAGGGACAATTTTGAAGCGACAGAAACCGTTTCATATTACAGGGTGTCCCAAAAGTCACTAGCATTTGGGAAAAGAGGGGTTTCTAACGTCATTTGAAATATCTTTTTCCTTTACAAAAATTTTCTGCGAGGCATCGTTAACGATTTATTAACAAAAAATACTGACCAACGAGAGGCGAGCCCGGCCGCCTCGTGCCAGCAGAGCTCGCCTCTCATTGGTCAATGTTTTTTGTAAAGGTAAAAATTGCTTCAAATAACCCCAGGAATCCCTCATTTTCGGATTGTTAGACATTTTTCCGGCAATGCACGGTTACCGGACGTAAAACAGGGCATGCATTTTAAAATTGTCTACGCCGATTGTACAGAGCCAGAGTAAAATGAAGATCTAATTTCTCTTATAATAGTTTCAACAAATTAAAAACAGTATAACGAGATTCTCAATGCCTTCATTGAATGCTTCCATTTTTACCATAAATTCATAAAATCCGCAATCCGATTGCTATGTATTCGTTGGCTTCGCAGTCAAAGATGTAATGACAGTCCCGATTTCTCCTGGTTTTCGATGATGCAAAAAAATCATCTCGCGCGAAAGATTCCCATGGATATTGTAGAAACATAACTTTCTCTCGTTGTTGACACGATCAGTGGTAGCAGGGGGAACCTCGAGCTTGCGGTTCGATAACCGTTCCAAAGTTGTTTTCTACGTGTAGTATATGTAGTTATAGCCCTCTACAGCAGTTTGATCGTTTCGAACCTGTTTCACGGTAATTACATCGGTGACTTTCACCAAGAAATTTTTGTATAGAGAACGTAGTGTAAGCTCATTTAGTCCGAGATAATTTTAGAATTTTTCTGTTGAATATATACCCGCGATGAAAATAAATCAGGTACGCAAAAAATGTCTGATTTATCATAGGTCGATAGGATATTATTTTAGTTATTTATTTATATAACGTAAATCTGCACTTTATTATTATAATCAACGTTAAGATGAAGTTACACATTCAAGACTCGCGAAAGTTACTTTACTTTTAAAATCGCGAAACTTTTCCTCTGTTTTTCATTGCAGCTTTTCTCACAAGATCCAGAGGTCTAACCTTATCTATATGTTTTGACTTCCTTCGAAAAACATCATTCGATGACTTGGCCGCGAGGAAACGTCATTTTATGCTCGCTCTCTTTCATTCGTCTTTCTGCGTGTTCGACAACAAAATTAATTAATTCCGCGAATTAAAATGCAAAATGGGATCTGCGTGTATAAGAAAAATCCATTAAATGTAGTAAATATTATACCACTATAATATATAAATATGTAGGAAGCATGGAATTGAGGAAATAAAATTATTAAGCAAATCCGGACCGGCCGGGAAATTTTCGGAGATTGTGGTGCAGCGTGGCCGCAGGATTTTTATCGGAAAATGCCTTCCTGTATCAATATTTAATTCCTGATTCTGCGTTAGACGGGATTCCCCGAGCTATCATAATAGTAATTCATTCTCGGTTAAAGCCGTTTTCGTACGAGTATACTGAATCAGCGTTTTCTGCAATATGCTCTGCATGATTACTGTATACGCCTCCCCCCCATCCCTTTCCCCCTGGACCATACGAAACGCGAGCAGTCTGGTGCACCTCCGAGAGATAACGAACGCGGAAATGTTAACGAATTTTTTTTCGTAAATCGTACGTGCCATTGCGGGAATTACAACGGAAAATCGGAATATATTTGAATATACAGCGCGTATCTTTTCGTCTACGGCCGGGTCATGCATATGCAACGAGTGCCATGTCTTAAATGGAAATGGGTTATTACTCGCGTGTAACGTTGTTCCGACACTGAAAATAGTAATTGTCTCGCCTGTTACAAGACAATGCATTCGGAGCACGTCTTTACGCTGAACACCGTGTTAACGTTTCTCATATGCGAGAATTTATTTCGTCCGACCTGACTGCCATTAAACGTTTTAGACCAGTATAATTCAATATAGTCATACATTCTGGGTATAATTGTATTACACCGTGCACGATTAACGCGATTTAAATTAGAATACAGGATGATTTACCGAGATGAGTGCGCCAGCTTATTTGTTGTAAAAAAATGGTTGAAACAAAACATGCTTTGTATCGAGATGGTATGACGGTCACTTTGAGAATAACTCAGAAATTATTAGTTTTAATCGCATATAATCTAATTGGGGTTTAATTCATATTGCGACAACAAAGTGGAATAATAAAGAATCCAACTGTTCTCTTTTCTTTAATAATTTTAGTAAATTTCGCAATCTTAGTTTTTTTTGAATCTTTTCATTGGTTTAAATTATACTTATTCTTGTCACAAATGCATACAATCTGCAGACTAGTAATTATATTAATATAATATAATTATTAATATGATAATTATTAATCATTATTATTATAATGTAATTGTAGTTATTAATACAATATTAATTATGTCTTAGACTGAGAGATCATACCATAAAATTTTTATTTTTATTTTTGCAAGTATTTGCAAACTTGCATTGCGGTGTACTTTTGTCGAATCGTGTGGATTTAGCGAAACTGAAGATAGGCTTAATGAAGCGTCGTCTTAGTTTTCAGCGGGCAGTCTATCGCACAAAATTATAAATATTATTCCAAAGAGAAGTACTTGCGTGTAGTCATAAATTTTTGGAAGGTATTATATTTTAGTAATTGTACACAGGTAAGATTTCATGTGTATTCAGCATGTGTTTAAGTATAGAATTTCTGATCTCGTTGCGTCTCGCGGGCTCATCTTTTTTTACTTCCTTCTTTGGTAACCCGTATTCAAGCGTCGAGGCATGACACAAAGCACTATGGACACATGATCTACGTAGCCCGTGTAAAGGTATACTGGAATCCCTCAATTTCACTTAACTCTTCTCCTTTTTTTTCTTTTGATTCGCGGAGCCCCGTCGACCTGTTCGTCGACCGCTCTATTTCCCGTCACTTCTCATTTATAGTGCTTCAAATTCTTGAATACATTATCCTCGCTCATGTTTCGAGAGTATTCATGCGAGAAGTATCCGTTTGATCAATGAACGAGCGCCGGAGGGTCTCAAAATGCATAGCTTTTCAACTCGTTCGTTACCGGTCTTTATTTCGGTAACGAATTTCTTAGCTAGTACGTTCTATCGAATGTAACGAATCTTATTACAAAAGTTCAAAGAGGATACTGTCAAAAAATTGTCACAGAGTTGTCAGTAAACCCAACGTTTCAATAAAATTCTTTTTGAGATATTGTGAATTATATTCAAAGTAATTTACGAATTGCGAACTTGAGTTTCCACGTTTCGTTTAGGACAATGGATAATAATTCAGGAATATCATAGTATTAATAAGATTCCAATAGTTTGTGATAAAAGAATAATGTTTTAACATTTTCTCCAATGACAGGAAATTGGAAAATAAATTAAATCACTACTTAAATTGATTTCCTACAACGAATAATGGATGTTCTATAGAAATAATGACGCTTTAATGAATTTTCGATTGGAATAAAATCAGACCTCTAAATTCTTTCATTCGTTGTCAGACAATAGATACATTATATTTTATTGAGAATAATAATACATAAGAAATCCTGTTACGAAAAAATCAGTAGATCAGAATTCGAATCTTCGCATATTTAATTTATTTGCGAAACGCGTATAATTTTTTCTTAAATCATTTTCGATATTTCATTTATCGCATATCTATCCCATATTATCCAAGTGTCAATATCACAGTATTTTCTCTGGTCAGTTTAGCACAAGTATTATATTACTTGACATAATTGCCCACAGATATTATCAGTTTAATTAATGGGATTGCCGGCGGGTAGTTCACACGTCAAATGTCATAGCGGCAAATATAAATATGAACCGATATTTAATTTCCGTAATGATATTTTGATTTCCACATTGCATATTAAAATATGAATTTTACAAATTGTATCACATGTATATATTATAATAAATAAATTTATACATTGCGTATGCTGTTAAAAGATATTTGTAAATTGCCTGTTGCTTATTATGAAATGCTATTGATAATAGTAAAAAAGTTAAATTATATACGCTGTTTAAAATAATTACGATTTTAAACGAACACTATTTACAGTTAAACATATTTTATACAGTTATAATGTTTTAACAATTCTGTTCTTACTTCCATATTATTTTTGGAACTTCGTCTAGGGATGTTGTTATATGCAAATGTAAAATTTAGACGCGCTCACCATGAGTTAGAAACATTTCGCAACGTTACTTTATTCAGCACTTCAATTATTATACGCGTACATTTTTGATATAGCAATTTGCATAAAATTGCATTAATCTTTCGTTATTATGAGACTGCGTATGAAGAAATATATGGTATGGCCGGACACGAGTGGATATAAAAGAACCAAATAAAAAAGAGATTAAATGTGCAATGTACGCGACGATGTAATCTACACCGAAATGAGTTTTTGCATTTTGAGATGATGCCATGTTACATTAGTTGGACGAGGAGTGGTGAAAATACGAGTTCATTTCTGCGCTGGATTTATATCCTTTACAGTTATCCACGATTAGTATCATTTTTCTACGCGACGATGTGTTAGGTGACAACTTTATGTCCCATTTTAATAATACTTATCTTATGGCGTATTTTTGTCAAAAAATGCTTTTATAACTGTGTATGTTATATTATGCAGGTTTTATTCAAGCTTGGAATCTGCTTTTTTGTCGACGTTCACTCAAACTGAGTGAACAGAGAACAATACTGTACGTATATCGTAAAATATGATGTATTCATCGTTCATTGACGATGGAAGGAAGTAGAAAATGAAAACGGCAGCAGCATGAAACACGTGAATAACCAAAAACTTTTAGCAATCGTTCAAACAATTTTACATGAATATACGTCCAATCGTCCTCATGATGGATAAAAAAAATTCATAGTTTATTTGCGGAAAAAATTGTGGATATCGTGATGATGCTTACATTAATTAAGTCATTTTACCTATTTGAAGCAATGTTAATTTCGATTAATAGTAATAACAAGAATCATACAAAAAATAATTGGTACCATAAAAATTAATACACTTCATGTTCCGATTGAAATTGTTCTCATCGAATTTTTGAAAAATTGCTTCATCACAAAAGCTTCGCTGGCTCCCAGCGATGGGGTGTGTTCACAATGTTTCTCATCCTTATTCATGAACAATAATGGCAACTTGTATGCGCCAGTCGAGCATGTACAGAGAACGAACGGTCACTCTATCCATTTTCTCTGCCCTTCCCTTGAACGCGAATTCTTCTCTGCTATGGACGAATGTTTTACGTGGAACACTTCCAAAATAAACTCGGCCCGTCTATATTGTACAAATCTGCTTAGGTAATGTCTTGTTCGACCAGTGTACGTGCTAAATTACGAACGAGGTTGATTCCCAGGGATCCATTTGCGTCTGCTATTTCACCTTGAATTTTCACGGGGCGTATATCATACTCGTTCTCGAAACGTCACGACCAGCTGTGCGTTGCGGTAGAATTTGAAGGACCGCCAAACTCGTCGCGCGATTCTTTTCCCTTCCAGAAGACTATTTTTCATAATTTTTCATAAATTTCTCCGTAAAAAACGTTTGCTTCCGTTACTACGACAGGCTGTTGCAAATCATGATTATCTTTCAGTGGTTCTGTCGCTTTGTTTGCATTGGTTCTAAAAATACAACGGAGAATCGAGTTTCTACCAACAGGAAACACTACGTATCGTGTTTTCTTAATAGATACATCTATTCATTATATATAGTATATATTTATATTTTATATACACTTATTTATATATACATTTATATATTTATATATTTTATATACACTTATATATTTCTTTTGTTCTCACATTTGTCATTATATGTAACGTATTGTAAACCATAAGAATTATTCAAAGAAAAAATGGCATCAGATATAATAATCAACAACCAATTACCGATTGAGAACTTGAATTCTATTTTTTTTTTGAAATTACGTTCTCTGAAACTGACATAATATCCCAAAATTTACTTGCCTGATTAACTTAGAACGTGCTGACTAACAAGTTATTATAATTGATCTTTCCTGTGTTTAAACGTGTTTCCAAGTTGTTAAAATATTGTCTCAATAATTTGCAACTGAGAATAGAAGTGTGAGAAAATTCTTGGCTTCGCTTGGTGTATTATCGGAAACTTTTCTGCAGATATGTATTTAAAAATAGGTAGAAATTTAGGAAACGGTCCTGACTGATAAGGGGATTCCTAGAAAATCCACATCGGAATTTGGTAATTATCGGCAAGAAAGGTTATAAGAAAGGTTACATAGTCCGTGATGTAGTCCGCGATACCTGGAAAACTGTTCCCTCTGATAGTTTCCGCGATAAGATTCTGGATCCGCATACACTGAACCAAAGTTGTTCAACAGACCTCGTGGCAAAGGCAAAGCTACGGTTTAAGGATAAATCTAGCAAGCGTCTTAACAGAGTGGCGACGTGAGAAAAGAAAGAGCGTAGTGTTTACGTTTTCGTGCCACCCCTCCTCTCTCGCTCGCGCGCATTGTTATTATACGCCGATACTGCGACAGTCGAGCTCTGTCATAATCTTCAGCCAAATAGCGTGTCGTTGCTGGTGGGAAGTTCCCCGAGGAAAACGGCATCGCTGCATTGTCGGAAGTGGGGCCTAGAGCCCGCCGATCTGTGTTCGCCCTGGATTGAAAATCGCTGCTCGTACGGGCAAGATGTTGAACAGCTCTGCATTAAACAGCTATCATCGCTGTCTCTCGTGAATTTCGCATTGTCCTAGATATGCTGAAGCAAATGCAAATATGCCCGGTGTTTTTAACACCGCGGTTTGTCGTGCAACCACTCGCGATTCGCCATCATGGATGGAATAACCTCAAGCACACACTCCACGCATCGATACATAGGACGCAAAACAAACAGGTCGTCCAATAGAGACGCCATTCACTCAGCTACACAATGCCTTTTACTTCTGAATGTTTCCCGATTAATCTACCGTTCAATTTTCCAGCACGTTAATTCACAGGACGCATCGGTGTTTAATTCAGCTTGCTCCTTGGAAACTGTTGTCACATTCGAAGCCACTTCGAGCGTAATTCGTGACATTACATTAACCCCAACGCTATTTGGGCCCAAACAACCTATTTACTAACAATAATAAAGTGAGTAAACGGTCTCGGAGCTTTTATTTGACTATTGAAATGAACTACTACAAGAAAAGCGTCTATTTTTATGATTAGATTGCAAATAACATTTATGATCAAAGCGATTAAAATACCAAAATGTCAATACAAAATCAATGCAAAAAGTGTAAACACTTCTTTTTACGAAATTATTGAAAGAAGAGATACATTTTTATTTAATTTATCTCTCTTACAATTGAGTTAGAAAATGTTTATTTTGTATACCTAAAGATCCGCAGTCTATTTTGAATTATTTATAGATTTTTTTTGTGAGAAGTAAGGTACAATAGAAGAAAATTAGGCATCAATCATCCCTAAACAACGCGAACATTTTTTTAGGAATCTTTACCACCCAAAATGCTAAGAATGCAATTAAGAAATTGTTCGATCTTCCACCATGCGAAACACAATTAGCATAAATCACGTGAGCTGCGTGATAATTGGCTCATAATTCAAACGAAAATTGCAAACTGGGCTCAATTATATGTATGTATGTCGATGATTAACGTGCGAGCATGCTCAGCAGATTCTATTTCAGTTTCCAATCGGGCATCGAAAGCTATCGAAACAATATTGTGCATGTAGAAAGAAGCTATGTATAGCCGGGACTACCGGGTTCTTTCGATTTATGTGATAACGTTCCCACGGGTGTTTTATTTCGTATCGACTAGCGTTTGTTACCATTTGCTGGCGATCGCAAATTAAACAGACCAATAATAGTAAATTTCATGTCATAGTATAAATCAGACGTGCGTTTGCAATGTTTTAATGAATACAGGGAGCACTAGGTTTTTAAAAGTAAATATCGCAGTATGTGTTCGCTGATATTAATCAATCTTGATATTAATTTTGAAGCAAAATTATATATTTATTTATCTTTAATATGTGTGCATAAAATCTAACGTATTCGATTGTAATGTATAAAGTAATCATAACATTCATTGCTGTCGGAGAGAGTTGCTTGTTTTATGATACTGTACGTAAACATTTTGTCACAATCAAATCAATTTGTTGAAAATATCTCTACCGTATGATATACGAAGTACAACATATCGGTTGTCTATTTTAGACTTGTTTATTTAATAAATACATATCAGTGGATAATTTTTTCTCAATTATAATCATTAACCTAGAAACTGATTTCAAGTCGTAGATTTTGAAAAAATAATAAGTGTGGTTCTCCATGGATCTGTACGATGTATACAGTTTTCAAATTATTAATTCGAATAATTGATTCAAGTTATTAAATTATATTCATATAATTGATATGAACTGATTTGGCGAACAGTATATTAACAGTAATGGCAATTCCACTTCACTTTTATCAGCAGGAATTTTCTAATTGGCAGAATTATAATATTATCTTCATCCTTCTACGTTTTATATAAAAGTCTAGAAAATCGAGAATTCGGATAAAGATTCACAATATGTCACTACCATTTATTCTACCGAATGAATTCGGTGTTTCACCGAAGTGTAAAGACACGCGAAATAGTGTCGAGCAGAAAGTAAAATATAAAACATTAAATAACGCGACGCCAAGAACTTTTCCCGTAATGTCCCCATGCAGCAAAAAGTAAAGGGGCCCCAGTCGGAGTAGACTACTTGTTAAGGGCAGGCCATTGCAGATTGGCTTATCGTTTCCAATCGATTGGAAAGCATCGTTACGCGGTGCTCCATGACCGTCTAACAATCGTTTCGTGCCTGCTTGAGATGCAAATCTTGATCGTGAGCGAGCCACCCAGTGCTTTGGTCCACTCAACATACTTCCTTGCGATATACATATACATGCCATGCACATAGGGTGTTCGGCTATACGTGGTCATCCGTTTAGGGGATTAATTCTGCTAGTCAAAGGGAGATGGAAATTGAGGGCGACGAATCTGTTGTTTCAGCTTCGTCACCGGGATATTAAGGATTAAAATAATACATTGCACTTTACCCCTTACTTCAACCCTAACTGTTTATGATCGCAAGCGGTGGACCCAGGGTCCACGCAGATCTAAGTCTAGACATCGTAACTTAGAACTTGAATATACAATGGACTGGAATTCGTAGTACAATCGAGTAGAGTTTTAACAAGATTTTGTTATAACATTTTTTATCCTGATCTTCGTTTTCGAGAAAATCTACTTTAAAGTTTGTTTATCTTTGTAAAGGATTTAGTTGCCGTCTATTTTTCTACCGCAGTTGCCTCTGTCCGAAACATTTCGTTTACTATGTAGTCGCAATAATTAATGTTTCTAAACACTATTTGGAACGGAGTTAACTACGGTAGAAGAATAGATGACAAAGAAATCCTTTAGAAAGATGAACAAACTTTAAAATCGATTTTCTCGAAAACTACCCTATCCTGTATAGGTCTATCCTGTATAGGGTTTGATTGAAAATTTGCTTTATATTATTTGTAAATTATTTATAATTCTTTATTATTACAGCTAATGCAGAAAATACTGTATCTTTATTACATGTGTATTGCATATGTATATGTATCTGGTAGTCTTCGCATTTTTGCGTATACAGGTAGCCCTCCTACATTGCGGGAACCTTCCTACAACACGGCATCCTATAACACGGTTTCGCTCTAGCACGATAAGAAGATTGCAAAAACCCTTGTACAACTTCTCCAGCCGCGGCGAGGCTTGCCGTCTTAAAGATACAATGTTGCCACTGAGATGTAAACATTTCTACCTCAGTGAGTGAAACGAAAGTGTCTCACTGGTCGGCAGTCTGCGTCAAGCCACGGCGCGTTGAAGAATAACTTTTTCGTCTTTATTAAATTAGAGTTGCGTGAAATTATTTAAAATAATATCTTTCGTTTTTCTTTCTCATACAACACGGTTTCACACAACACGGGATTTTCTAGGAGGGTTAAGTGTTATGGGAGGGTTATGTGTATTTATTATGATTACCAATGCACGGATTACGTCTTCCACGTTCCAATAACGACTTGTATATCTTCACGCGACACACAACGACTGCTGCCTCAAGCAGTCTGGATTAGGGTTGGGGTAATAAGTCAATCGCGATGCTAGCCGTAACTATATTTCACAGCATACGTGAATACATTGTATGGGTCAGCATGGACCCTGAGTTCGCCAGGCGAGAGTTAAATGTGCTTTTCAGTGTAATTAATTACCCTGACTTATGTGTACCTTTTTCCTCGTCGCTAGAGACGCATTAATCGAGTCGTTGATAGTGAAAGCGTTAAAACGCCATTAAAAATCGCCAGCGACTTTTGAATTTCGAATAACTCAAACTAACTGTCATTGGGAAGTTGCCTTTACTTGATAGACGTTTAAGGCGGAGTACAAGCGTTGAGTAGCGTGAAGTTTTCAGTAATAAATCTGCAAATAGCGGTAGCCGGCGGAAACGCGTAAGGTCGCTATGTAGTGACAAACAGGGCAGTGACCGAAGCCCGCAGCTAATGGCAAAACACCAAATCTGTCGACGGCCTCTTTGACATGTCTGGCTACTAGCTGTCCGAAGTGCTAGCGAGACGCACCCACCCGCTACAAAACAGGGGAAAACAATCTAGAAAATCTTTCGGACAGCAACTTTCTCCTACACGCAAGCAGTTTAAAAATACATTGGGATTTTAGACCCTTAATTCAAACGCTAACTTGTCCATAATTGAGAATATCATACGTCCATTAACATGTCCATTCACCTGTCCATTAAAATATTTATTAAAGAAAACGAGCTCCATTTGGTAATATCACAAACCTGACGAAAAATTCTAAAAAAAAATTTTGTCTTACAACATATTTATTTCATCCTTTTTTTAGAAAAAATTGATTACTCTGGTGTTATGTAAAAATGTGTTTGCAAAATATCCGTTAAAAATTAATTATAATATAAATCGCAATAGAAAATTGTTAGGAACCAGTTTCGTTGGTACAGCATCGTCATAATCTCTCCTATGTGTATACTTATATATTTCTATGGTTTTGAAAACTTGGCAAAACCATAATTTTATTATATTTCACAATAAATATTTGTAAATATTTAAACAGGCAACCAATGCAATCATTAATTGTTTAAAATTATTTCCACTGAATTCCAGAAATGAGAAATAAGACGTCTTAAAGACGTGTTTAAACAGTATTCAAACGTTCATAATATTATAAAAATATATATCATTTGGCTGAGTCTACAGAATCGTCGTACGTAAGAAGTATAGGTATAACTTTCATAATTAACGTAGAAGATATTCTTAAGGTTGAAAATTAGTTTGAAATTTTTCAAAAATGAAAAGTGACGGAGATAAACAATCCGCGTTCAGCGCAGAGTCGTCCATCGATTATTAAAACACAAAATTGTACCGTCTAATGACTGAATAAATAAATTGCCTCCTCATTTCACTGTTATCTCGACGCCAGACCAACGAAAAATGTTATAATAAGTAACGCGCAAGTTTAGAGAACCGGCGAGGTAGAAGGACGCATTGATGCGGGAAATTGAATTCTCGAAAAATCGGTGGACAATCCTGTTAGGCGGGTTCCGATGGGATCTTGATCGTCGACACCGTAATTCAAGGGGGCGTCGATATTCAAACGTCGAAACGTCGCAACGCGATTAAGTCTTAATCTGCATAGTAGCTCCAATCACGATTCGGAATATTATTAAACGCTGCTCAAACAAACCGAACGCGAATCAACGTTTGCGTGCCAATCACGTTCGAACGCGCTGAATGTCTGCTTCCATGCCACACGATCGTGCCTCGACTAAACTGCCGCTGCAAATCGGACCTAATTTCTTCGAGTTTCGAGCGTGCCGATTGCCGGCTCTGTTTCATACGTTTCTACTTGTCGTGCTGTTGAAATTCTGATGCAATTACCAGACCGTCGTGTATTTACATATATTTACATTTTATCGATCAATCATCCCTCTATCAAAGGGATGAGTAGACAGAAAATAAAATAACCGGAGTTTAAATTCCGTCGATATATGCAGTTGGTTGCTTTTATACCGCTCTCGTTATACGAAACTGTATAGAGAGCTGCAATCTATTAATTGATTTTGCTGTATTGGGCTGGCACTCTTCAAAGGCGTTAGCCTGAATCGCAATTTCTGGATTATGGCTATCGCTTCGAGCGACGAGAACGACCTGCATCATGCGCATCGATTGTTGGGTACATACCTTGTAATCGACGTAAAAATAAAGGGGAGGCTTAGGCCACTTTGACGATATCAAAATTGAGCAAAATGGGGGAGGCTTAGGTCATTTTGACGATATCGAAATTGAGAAAAAAGTGGTCTACGAGTCTGAGGCTTACATCCGGTTCTGCTTTATGTACCCTGAATTGACGCTTTGCCAAGTGTTGAAAATTTTCTATTCGACGAATTTTCTTCGTACTTGAAATTATGTTTATATCTGGCAAACGTTAATTGGCTTCGTAACAATAACTTCGTAATAATATCGGTTTTTAGACTAATGGTTGTATGTAGAGAACAGAAAAATGTCTCCAGGCAATATTGCTTATTATTTCATGGAAAACAGTAGCATTTAAATTGTCAAACAAGTATTTTCAGTATTGAAATAGAAAAGAAATATTATTCGTTAATATTTTATTACTGCATTAGATTATTAATAGTTAATAAATTTCTTCTGGAAGCGTATTCTTCGTAAACAAAAATGGAACTGGATTTATAAGGCAAATATTTTAGCTAGCACACGGACGCTGCCGTGAATTTCGCGAAACAAAATTCTGTTAATATGAACAATTATTTCTCGTGTTCTGAAATCCTTCAACTCGTTAGATTTTATGCACCAATTATGAACCACAAAGTTCTGTAGAGTGATTTTAACAACTTGCCAAGCCGTAGCTCTGCACCGACTAAAATTAGCAAAAATTTGTGACAGGAACTTTTCTACTACTCCTTAACAAGCTCCACCATGCTATACCACGATTCTTCCGCAAGCACGTAACGTGTAAATAGTATGTAGCACTTTGTAGAAATGGAACTCCATTTTTGCGAAATGGTTCCTTTAGGTTTTTTATGAGCTGCAGGATGAAATATTTTATTTTTGAAAAATTTTCATTAAATTCATACATTGTTCCAAAACATTTAAGCATTCTTTTATAATATTCTGGACACTATTACTGTTATGTTTCATATTATTTCAACATTATTAAATATTGTATCGTTACAAATGAAATTCTAGTATTATGTTAATGTTGTAAATGTTATGGGGTTCTAAAATATTTATTTTTTTTTATTTCTGATATTGTTGTTTATCATATTTGACGTTCATTTATGTCACATGAAATATTATGTTGTCATATAGTAGATATTAAAATTTATAATGTAAATGGTAGAAAGCGTTTTGATGGAGAAATATTATCATATCTGCAATTCTATACTCTTCCAAAGTCCATCATTTGATGGAAGATTAGGATAGTTGGAGCCGATTACTGTGAAGTGACATAATTAACTTCATATTTACCGAATTAGATATATCTAATTCAAAAATAAACAAAATTGAAGAATAGAAGAATTTAACATATCTTATTCGACAAATATTAAGTAACCGTAAAAAAATATTAAGTAAATATTAAGTAAATCATTCAGATTTTCCTGAAAGTCCATAAGAATTGAAAAACTCACGTTTACAATTTTAGAGTAGAGCAAAACTATTTACAGCTTAACCCACCTACGATATTCGTAAAGACTTACAACAAAGGTGTCATAAATGCACATCTTTGAAGACTATAGTATAATACACTGTTTTAAACTTATGAAAGGACATAATAGTCAACATGAAAATGCGAAAGTAAATAAAAATTCACTTACAGAATTTAATAAATTTGACTCCAATAATGTGGTAATCAAGGAATTGATTACCAAGGAATTATCAAGGAATTAATGTGGTAATCAATCTAATTTACAGTCTGGGTGATACAGACTTTAAACGACAAAGATCGATTAACATATTAAATGTCAAAAAAGACCATTCCCAAAGATCCCTACAAAATCAAATGATTTAATTATGGAACTGAACCCGGATAGTTATAATTAATCATACTGGGTAGTATTTTAACTAATTCTCATTCATTAAGATTCAGTTTGATTGAATCTACTACAATAAAAATGAATTTTCAGAACCAGTAAAAGTTATTGTTAGTGGAATCAAAATGTGTCGCTTATTACGACGTCGATTTCCAGTGAACAAAATTAAGAGGAGAAACATTTGTTTAAAATCTCCGTTAATAATCGTGTCTGTCGTACGCAAGAGCCAAGTGACTGCAATTTATGCTCCAGGGAGACTATACGAGACGGTCTCCCTATCTCGTTAATTTTGCAAAATATGCAAAAACGTAAGGCGCGTTACCTTTTGCTGGGCAAATACCCTTCCCTGGCTAGCCGACGTACCTTTACCTCCCTGCCCACCCAGCTCCCTCGTTCCATGCATATACCTTTTGTTACTTTCCGTTCCCTACACGCATATCCCCGTTGTTCCTCCCCATTGAGCAACTTTGCTGTTCCCTTCCTTTCCTGGTCCTAGTAACTCCTCCTTAAAACTATCTTGGTCTGGTTTGCCGGGCCGCGGTTATGCTTGACGGAGCACGTGGTGTAAAATTCGCCGGCATCGAAAAACGGCTGACGCGGAGAAGCCGCCGGTGGTTGCCCAGCGAACCTTCCAATCGATACAGCTTCCGTTCACGTACTGCCCTCCTACCTCTCCCTGCTGGCTGCCTGGGGTGTGGTGGTAGTGCCGGACTACCTGTTAGACGCCTCCGGATCCAATATGGTTGTATGTATACAGTCGCCGGACAAGATTTACGCGAACGGTATGTTCTGCATCGGTGGGAAACCGCGTAAATCGAACCTCCCGATATAAAATAGCGTGCGCCAATAAAGAGGAAAGAGTAAGTTAAGAAGGCATATGACACGTATGCACACGCGACCGATGTACAGGGCGTTACATTCTATTATCTCGCGAATTATTCGCCGTCGCCCCTTGCTTTGTGAACACTTTGAAAGATTCTCCTGGGTTTCGAATGCCAAATGCTGTTTCGAACTTTTAACAACCTGACAGGGACCTGGCCAGTCGGCTTTTAACCCTTCGGAGGTGAATGCTTTTGAGGATTTCTTGGCATACGTGTCTAGATTTTTCGAAATCTTCATGCGTTGACTTTTTTCTGCACGTTTCTAGACCTTGTTCTTTGAGATCTATGCTGGTCTTCTTATTAGGCATGACACAAATCGATAACGATATGGCAAACAGGTAGGTAGAATTTGGATGGTTTAAATGCCCACGAGTGCCGCCGTATAAGGGTTGTTTTGCAATTGTTGAAATTATAATAATGCATTTGTGAGAAATGATTGAATAAACACTCCGGTGGTATACATAGTAGAATAAATGTCAGACGAAATTTGGATAATCTCAATCTCGTCATTTTGATAAGATAATGGGAACAAAGTGGAAGCACAGTGGAACTTCGATTATAGAAACCAATTAGAGAAATACAAGATTTTGGATAATAGAACAGGCAGGATTATAGAACAATAGTGTTGCATGTGGGTGGCCTCAGATTGGGCTATTTGTATGTGGAACGTTTCCAGATAATGGAGAATTGAGATATCAAAATCAATTCAGATTTCGAATAATCGAGGTTGTAGTATGCTTTCGCCTAAAACTCTGAAATGGAATTACAAGGCAAGGTGTTTTAAAAAATAATAATTATTCAGTAATTTAGCTTCCCTATCAACTTCAATATCCTAGACCAATGATCACCCTTTTGAACAACTTCTTTTCTGTATGTGTTACTGTTGCCTCACCTTAGTTTTCGAGTGGGCTAGAATCATTGTAGGACACGTTTTCAAGTGAATAAATCACAAATTAAAAGAAATTTTAAAGTTATAAAATAACTTAACTCTAAATAATCTTAACAATAAATTTGGTCAGTAAAGAATAGACATTAAATAATAACACTCCTTCTTTCTCACTAATATGGGGAAAACTATTATTTTAATATTATATAAATTACTTAATTTCAAAGCAAAATTTAATTTCATCTATTTTACGTCGAGCAGAATTTATTTCATTTCTGGGGATAACAACTTTGTCTAAATAGAATTGTACTAGGCCGACGCGTAGCTCGTTTCATGACAAATTCATAGACCTGTAGTATGTTGGTCTGCCAGCTACAAATATACCAGTACACGATACAATAAGATCGAAGACTCCTAGAATCGTTTAAACGCGTATTTAACAACGTTACATCAGATTATTTGTCTTTCAGAAAAAAGTAATACGCATCTCGTTGGTTCAATATCAGAATATTATATAGAATTATCGTTTTTAAAATCGAGAACACCAACCGGATGTCGACGTCTGAATTTTTAACGAGTCCCGAAAATTTTACAGTTTCGTCATCTACTATATATTTCAGTGGCACCAATCGATATAGCCTGTGGCTTGTTTTGAAAGTGGACGCTGTGAATATTCCAACCTAGTACCATATAACTCGATTATTTTCAACGGTTCTCCATTGTATTATGCATGTTATATTTCGCAACGTTCGCGTATCAAAAATTGCGCTGTTTTTTCCTTCGCTTCTTGTTATTATTTTTTGCGTGATCTTTATATGACATTTCATTTGCATAATCCCGCGAAAGCCACGAGATATAGTTTTTGAAATTACGGCTACGAGCTAATCAATCAAGAGTTGAGTAGCATTGAGCGAGACAGACAGGATCAGTGACTGACAGGACCTCCCTTGACCGCGCTTTCTATCTAAAATTCTACACCATGTGGTAAAGGTACGTTATGTATGTATAACATATACTTGTACTATTTCTATTTGCAAATTTTCTGATTGACTTTCTCAGAAGGGACTTTACATTACCATGAAGTTGCAGAAACTAGGTTATCGAAATTATAATATATAAGTAGACATCCTCGTGAACAGTTTTATAGATCCAGACGATTGAATTTAGTGTCTGTAATAACAACCAAGTGTTCAAACTTTCATTAATGAACGTCTCTGTCGTACGCAAACGAGCTACACACGTGCATCAAGCTTTACCGTGTTTAAAAGATTTTATTCTATCAAGCTTGGGATAACGCTTCGCAAGTTGGCGTACTATAAATGGATTCCATGAAAGTTTCAGACACATTTGTCCATGCTATTCTCGTGAGACAATTACCGTCTAGTCTCCGCATCCGAACACCCATTATCCGAAATACCCCAATGCACCAGCAGTCCCTTATCCGATGTTCTATTATACGAACTGTGAATATGTCCAGTAACAGATTACGCATTTTATCTCTAACGAAATTTCAAAAAGCGTGAACCAAGACGACGATCTGTGGATTTTAAGATCTCAATTTAGACACTGAAGTTTCCGTTCTATACATTTCTGGCTTTTGTGGAGAAATATTGTTTTTGAGTGGAGGTAATACGATGGACAGACATCGGACAGTAAATATATGAGACATCTATCAAAAAGAATAACTGGATTCTATATTTGGTATTTTCAGTGGTTCTCAACTTGGTTATTATTGGTTTACTATTCGACTGAACACTTCTTTTTACACAAGTCGTCAAATTAGTTTTAACAGTCTTTGGGCACATAGAAAAATAAACTACTTCTGAATAAACTGCTTATTTGATTCTCTTTATTTTATTTTCACAATCAGCACATTCTTCGAACGGATAGCATCACGCAGATGACCATCTAATTAGATACCATCTTACAATAGCCGTCGGGGTATTTATACTCAGTTTGCCAGACCAGTTAGATCCTCTTCCGAAGCTATCTGATTACAATTTGATATGACTGTTTCTTTATATGCATTTTTATGTATATAGATACTTGCTTCGTTTTCAATGATATTTAAGGTTTTAACCAGTTAACTGTAGCGATCTCTTTGCAAAGCGCCCACCAGTGTGTATCGCGATAATCAAGCGTCGACAAATCCAAAAAGACGAATCCAACTCAAATTATTTATAATTTTCATTTGTTTGTTCCATTTCGTCTTGACCTCTAAACATTTTAAACATGTTAAAATTTACGAATATAATTTAGTTTCCGCCAGAATTACAATTTAAATATCACATTGTAACAAAATTTTACGTATGACGAATATAATCGTCATGACACAAAATTCTGCTACATCTCCACGATGAATATAATCGTCAAACATACTTAACTGGTTAAGGAGACCCTAATTTCGATTGCACAATGGGGTGTGGAGGACTGTTGCAAATATTCTCGATTGCAGCGACTCTAATTTAGCTATTTGGCTCTTTGCCGATATTCTCCATCATGATATTCCGTACGTTCAGCTAGCTTTTATTATCATTTTATAAATTTTCCAGTTATTTTCCATGCTACATTTGAATTTCTTCATAGTTGATCCATATTCTTTCTATTAATAGAAAAACCTCTTTTATCCGAACAGCCTGGGGAACAAGTTAATACTACCCCGACTCTGCTATGTCTAAGTTTGGCTAACTAAAATTTTATTGTCATTTATTTATTTTGTACACAAATTTTGATGTGTGAAGTTCGTAATTTTAAGATTTAATTGTTTTTCTTCAAACACATTAATAATGTTATTAATTTGGTTGATTAAAATTAGAATACGTCGGTGAATACATTAAAGATTTTTTGTTACACATTCATTTTACTGACTTGAAATTCGAAGTTACATAACTATAGAAAATTGTTCAATCTTCTGTTAACTAAACAACCTTTACGTTTAATTCTATGGAAAAGGAAATAAGTGTATTAAATGTCATGAATGTAGCTAGTCATTCAAGAAGATGGTATATATTAGTCTTATACGTAGTACTCTTCTGAAAACTGTTAAACGTTCATGACACCGTCTCTAAAACTTTTGAATTTTTGAACTTTGAAATGCCAGTCGTAGATCATTATGTTACGTTTCTTCTTTTTAGGTTAAACTCTTCCCGAATAAGGACTTCGCTAAAGAATCCCATTACTCAGGTTTGCACTTTCGCGAATGAAATTAATAGATGTTATCTGACATCATGTGATCCGCTTAAACGTCTGCTATCAACGTCTGGTGCTATTTAGGTGATTTACTCATTCTAACATTGTTACGTTCGATTATTTTCAGTATAAATATTCACATTTTTTATTTCTTAGTTTCTAATTAATCACGTGTTGGTAACACATACATGCGCAAGGTCACTTCATTTCATTAACACGTTGATTGTTGAATCGACAACCATAAAATTTCACTCTGCAAGCTGGACGTACATACACTCCCAAAGAAAGAGATAGCACACGCGTGCTATCTTTAATTTCCCGCGTTATAATTATCGTACAGGAAATTTGTCAATGATACAGAAAGACTACCTTCTACTAATATGTAAACACTATCTATATTGGAATTTCTACGGGATATTCTCTTAGGAGGAATGTAAACACACGAATAGACAGAGACAACACACTCAAGGTTTGTTTTGATTTTCTTCAATATGTCGCGAGGTTTAAGGAAGGAAAGTGGCCAGTCGGTGTTCAGTGCTTCTTGATATTGGTATCTGTCGCACTTCGTGATGGGCCGTGGTAAAAGATTATCCGACAGTGAAATAAACGCAATTCTTATTTTAAGAAAACGGAAAGTAACGATTACAGAAACTGCGAAAGAAATTGGTCGAAGCAGAAAAGCTGTATATAACGTATTAAAAGATGTGGATAACTACGGTAAAAGGAAAAGCACTGGTAGGCCAGCAGCCCTATCGCACCGTGACACAACAGCAATACTTCGTGCTGCATCTAATTCTTGTGCTACTGCAAGAGAAATTGCTTGCAAAGCTGGTGTACAAACTAATATTCAAAATGTTCGACGTGTGCTGCAAATGAGTAATATTATGAACCGATCAAGAATAAAAGCCAAGCCACGATTAACAAAGAAGCATAAGGAAGCATGCCTTGAATTTGCGAAGAAACATATGTAATATAATATACATAATAATAAATACACTGGAGGAAAACCTGGAGGAATATAATCTTTAAATATGAAAAACGGTTCTGTTTGGATGGTCCAGATAATAGTGCATACTATTATTGTGACATTCAAAAAGGACAATCAACAAGATTGCTCAGATAACAAATGAAAGGAGCTGGAATAATGATTTGGGGCGGCATAGGTTACAAAGGAAAAACGGATATTAATTTTATACAAGGAAAAATGAATAGTTTAAGTTATTTGAGATTAATAAAAAACCAAATTGATAAGTATGCACAATGCATTGCTGATCCATTTGTGTTCCAGCAAGATAATGCTGCCGTACACACGACAACAAATTATTCATGAATATTTTTCAAAAGAGAAAATTCCTGTTTTGGAATGGCCGGCGTACTCCTCGGACTTAAATATAATTGAGAATTGTTGGGGATTATTATCAAGAGCTGTCTACGCAGAAGGTAGACAATTTGAAAATTATTATTTAATTATTAAGTTAAAGATCATTATCGCAACAGAAGCTGGTAGCGAATGTACGAACCCTATATTTCATTATAACATTGAAATCATGTACTGATTTATGAATGTTTTTTAGTATCACTTCATTTTTATAAAATTAAATACATTGTAATGTTTAAATCTTACTTCACACATCAGAGTAAACTCATTTTGGGGAAACTTGTATATTCATTGTTAATTTATACCTAAAGACTACGTTCCTACATTCACTCGTTCCAAGTTACATCAATTATTTCGAACACATATAAAAATGTCGGAGTACGGCGGGAAACAGGAAGAGAAATGAATTCTATTCGACTCTCGTTTCCCGTGAATTGCTCCAGAAAATTTAGATCTCGCACAAAGATCCGTAGTCTAGTCGCAACGATTACTCTTTCCACCCCCCCTCCCAGAATGACCAATTAAATTTGGTAATTTTCGAGATCGGGTAAATAATTGCGTGATCGAGTCAGTGAACCTGTTAAATTAGAAGGTTTATTGGCTGCAACGCGTACAAACGGCTAACATTACATCAATTTATTGGCAGCATTTATTGTCCGCGTTTGACGCGCCCGTCGCGAACCAAGTGAATCGTGCGACCCTTTGAAATCTGACTCGAAAGGCATCGACCAAGGTGAAAAATTTCGATATAAACAGCCCGGTTCCCGTTATTTACGTTCAGTCAGTCGTATCTAACTCGCATAACATCGATTTCCATGCGAGTTGTTTCCAAGCGTTGCCAAAACGGCAAAAACAGGCCACCCGTCAGATCGAGTTCAGACCATTCCATTACAACTGTTAACGATTCTTCATCACGAAACAAGACGACAACATAAAAACGAAACGTCTTTCGAACCACCGCAATCTACAGTACGCATATACAGACATTCCAGAAGAATATTACGGAAGAATCAAATTTTGTTTCGATGCAAAAGAAATCAATAATATTTATATTTAATACTTTGACTGCTGCGTCACCTATTCGTGGATGACGGAATTATTTCCTCAGATTTAAGAATGAATTTTTACGCTAATTTATTATATCTTTCGAATTTAAAAATCATTTACTATGTTCTACATCTTTTAATTTTAATTCGTTTAAATAAAATACTTTGATTATAGGAGATTTGGAAGAAGGTTGGTGTGGCAGTCAAAATGTTAATACATCATATATGCGATTTTCATCACGATTTTAACTCTTTAAACGTAGTGCAAGGGGTTACAATAGCTTGCCCGTACAGGCACGAATTTTCAGCCCACGGCAAACACCGATCAGCGAGCTCTAAGCCCCACTCCCGAAGGCAAGAGTGCCTTTTCCTCAACTCCTTGTGGGACTCCCCACCAGTAATGGCACGTTATTTGGCTGAAGACGATGATAGAGATCGACTGTGGATTTCTTCAAGATTAAGTGAAATAGAATGAGTATCGGACGATGGGCATGTAGCGGCAATGCGTGCGGGTGAGACAGGAAGGTTGGCATGAAAATGTGAACACTTCGCCCTTTCTTTTCTCACGCCCCTACTCTGCTGAGACGCTTGCCCGCAGCTTTGCCCTCAGTCCGTGGCTTTGCCCTCAGTCCGTGGCTTTGTCCTCAGTCCGTGGCTTTGTCCTCAGTCCGTGGCTTTGCCCTCAGTCCGTGGCTTTGCCCTCAGTCCGTGGCTTTGCCATCAGTCCGTAGTTTTGCCCTTACCTGCCGCAAGGACTGTAGGACAGCTCTGGATTAAAGAAAGAATCTAGTGTATTACAATCAAGGTAGACAATTTCTATTCTGCACGAACATCCGCGATCTATCGATCACGTTCCCAAAGTAAATTCAATGAAAAAAGGTTTCTCGCATCATCCTGCATCCTATATCTTAAAAAATATGTAATAACCCTTAACATTGAAGACCGCTCGTAATCTCCATGCGAATAACAGAATAAAAATAAAAATACGCGAAACATTTTTCCGTGTTCCATCTCCCCGGCGAATTTCATTAGAATCGGTGTATGAAGCTTGGAAATGTTGACTCGCCAGTCAGCCGACGCCTGGGATCTGAACTTTATTAGACTCGCAGCAGGGCGTCGCATCGACGAGGATACGTTACATGCACCTGATATGTAGGCACCTGTGTATATTGGTTCGCAGTCTCAGCTTTGAAATCGCCACGCAACGTTTATTTCGCACGGACCGCGAAGCGTGAACCGAAGCACACACTGGACGTGTGTACGAAGTTTACCGTCGAGATTGCCTATAGCTGGAGGAACAGTCGCGAGACGAAGTTTTGGTGCGTTGGCTACGGTAATAAGCCGGCGTACGATTCACGCTTGGCCGGAAGTTCTATGGAACACAAAATACAAAATAATGTTCGAACTGATACGCCTCGAACGTCGTCGTCGTTCCTTCCATTAAGCCTCCTCTCGAACGCAACTTTCATTCCAATCTACTTCAATCTTTCGTAACTTCGTGTCGAGACCAGAGAAGCAATTTCGGAACCGTTTTACTCGAACCTTTCACGGCAAGTAACAAGCAATTTTGAGTTCGCGGACAATATACCTTATGTGTACTCAATGCATAAGCTGGAATGTAATTAACGTAAAACACTCCGTTCTTCGCTACCCGGGAACGTTCGACGTTTGTTAACACGTCCGGCTAACAACGATCGGCGACAGTTTTTGTTGAAGAGTTTTCCGAATGCTACGCATTCTCTTATGAAATATGGAAACGAATATAAGCAGAAAGTTTTCCGTTATTTACTTTTTATGTAACCAATGTTGCAATATGAATTCGTTTATTAATCGAAACATGTTCCCCCGGGTTTACATTCGTTACCCGGGTGTATATATTTGGATCAATAAACGAATTCGTATTACAAAACCGGTTATTTTATAAATCATATATTTATAAATTATAAAATATTTGTTTTATATATCTTTTTAAATGTTGGACGAACGAAAATATAGAAAGAAAATGTTACGTCATCGTAGCTTCCTTTCACGTAAACGTGCATACAAGAGAATGATAACGTAGGAAGTCCCTCGGAATTTAATGCAGTTTCCTTATACTTTGAAGAATAAACAGCATCCTTACTCGTGTATCTGCATTGTTATACATATGTATACTGTGTTAATTTATTACCCTCCACGGTTGATTTTCATCAGTGCCTCTCCATTAGCATTTATCTTCTTTGTGTATCACGTTTGCGTACGTCGTCGTCTCGAAGAGAGATTACAACTCGTCCTAATTTTTAAAAGCATCCTGCATATTGGTTTTGCCTGGAAGGGAACTTTAGTAAAGGAACTCGAAGATTGCGTGGAAAATTGGTGGGCGGCGATAAAGGTAATTAGAAGGATAAAACAATGGTGGTAGATACCTGGAAGAAATTCTGGAAGACGAGAAACATTCGACGGAAATTCAACTAATTACATTGCGTCGATAATAATAACTCTGCTGGGATATAAACCGTATTTACAATATTAACGTTGAGTTTTCTATTGCAGAACCCGGAACGCTGAAATACATGCGGCTCGAAAACGTGAGTTTCAGCCTTATCCATTATACAAGACGCGGCATCCTCTGTCCATAAGCCATGTATACGATCTGCAAGCTCGCCTTGTTCGTTCTATTCCTTCAATTTTATTCTGTTAAAAATTTTAGTCTTTATTCTATTAAAATGTATAATCCTTATTCTTGTAAAGTTAAAATTATGTAAACTGGAACAGTTTGAACCACCGCATACGCGACCTTATTTGCCATTTAAGACTACTTTTCCGATCGCATTACTGGAAGGAGATTGTTTTAATCTTTTTAGTATCCCCCTGTCCGTTGATTTACTGCATACTATTCTTTGGCTGCACTCAGGAGGAGCTCTGTCTACCGAACGTTTTTCTGATTTAGCTGTACGTTATCATCGTCCCGTGAAATACGTAGAATCCTTTCCCTTTGCATTCAACCATTTCATTAATTCTCTTCCTTGTTCTTTGTCGCCCTTGCCTGCCTTTTAACGTGCTTCACGTCCTTTCAAACTTAACCATTTCCGTTAATTGTATGATGAATGAGTTACGGCCCCCTCTTTCCGTTTCTTTTATTTTCGTCCGCTTCGTTCTCTCGATGCACTTTTCAATTTATATTCCACTAGTTAGGGTTACGTATTATGATGAGAAGAATATCGCATTTCAATTATTCGTCGTTATATTATTAAACAAAGATTATCATATGCGAATATCGCTCGATTCTTTTGTGTGGAAATAAAATATTATTTTTCGTGTTGTCAATAGATTAAGATTGTCGTGCCACGTAAAAATTTTTATATCAACTAAAAGACGTAGAAACCAATTACGAACTTATTGTGCTTTTTCGTAGCCTTTCCATTTCCTTGAAATTTCACCAATCTATTTTTATCGCAAATGCATAACCTTTCCAAAAATTGAATGGAAACCCTGAATAAGAATGTTATTCATTATATAGTGGATGAAGTGATTACCACTAGAATTACCGAGCCCCAAACGCGACTAATATATATATTGTTTTATAATAATAACAAGATTGAATTTATTTAAACTTCGCGCGATTTTAGTTATAATATATGCTTGAATAAAGAAGTTCGTCTAACAATTTCTCACAGAGATATTTGTACAATATCAGGGAATGTAAAAGAACAGACCAATGTAAATAATGTTAGTGTTAATCATATTACTACTAGTGTTAACAATATTATTATAACGACTATTCCTACAGAAAAATAGCCAAACATTGCTACAATTTTTAAGTAATTGCAATTAAGAAATTATGCATGCATAAAAGTTGTTATTTCAATTATTTTAGTACTTAATAAGTAAACATTATTGTTTCCGCGACCCCTGTGATCATAATTATAATTATTATTATTGCGCATATATCTAAAAACTGATCGCCACCTGTATTAGTAAACTTTATTACCTGTAGTAGCATTCACGCAAGCTCTAGCATAAAATTGTGCAACATTGTTTGCATTCTAGTTTCAGAATGAACACGACGGTAACATACATGAGCGCGACGAGCACTTTAGCTGAAATTATGGGCCTCGCGTCGGATGTAAGAACGGATAAACCCGAAGATGGACTGGACAACGACCTTGATATCTCGCCGGTGACATTGTCTTCAGCCTGGTCCAGAGTGGCAAGACTACTTTTATTATCTTCAATGGCCGTCGTCGGCAGCGTCGGCAACGTCTTCATGATTTCCGCGGTAGTGGTCGAGGAGCAGTTGAAGAAACGAGGTCTGCCGGTTGTTATTCTATCCTCTCGCGAATCTATTGGTATCAGTATCATGATCACTGTCAAATGACAGGAAGTCACTTGCATCGCATCGCATCGTCTCATGGACCGTGCTCGCTGTTGTGTATCCGGTTGCATTCCGCTCCATTTCAAACATTATTAAGTCAAATCGTAAATAATTTCTGTTCTCGGTCCAAACGAACTTGTAATTACAAAAACGAACGCCGAATGTCACGCGTTTCCATTTTGGAAATATTGTCGCTGAGAGTTCCGATCACTAAAGCAGTGTTTTAAATTGCATTATGTTTCGTGCCGATCGAATTTGTTTTCATGATTTTGTTTCTAACGAGTACGTTAATTCCATATTTTCACTTAATGCATAAACTGAGATTATAGTAAATTGAAAATTACAGATAATCGTCTTCATAACATGGATTTTTCTGCAAGATGTCGATAAAAAATAATTATATTCTCCCAATGTGTCTAAAATTTATATTCCGTTTAATAATTTTTGTCATAAATGCATATAGCTTATCATACATAAACAACCCATCTTCTTGTGTCCTGAGCTTCCGTTTCTCAGTATCTGAGACTGACAGTGTCAACAACGAACAGTGCATTATTATTCCGTTGTGATAGTGGTGGCTCCTCGATGAATGAATTTTTGTCTTTCAGGAAACGCGTTTCTAGTGAACGTTGCATTGGCGGACTTATTGGTGACGGGCCTTGTGATACCAGTGTCGGTTATCGTGATCCTGGCAGACCATGAAGAGTCATTGAGCACATGCCGATTCGAATGGACTCTCGAGGCTCTATGCGTTTTGGTCACGGTGTTGACATTGGCAACGATCGCAGCTGAAAATTACACTCGTCTTTGTCTACCACCGGAAAGGTAAGGATACGCTTAATACCCGTGAATTCGAGTTTCACTCTTCTCTCGCTTCTCTCTTGCTTTTCTTTCATAAAGAAAACCACCTCGTCCACGATCATGTTACAAGCTGCCGATGCACGGAAGTTGAAAAACTGAAACTGATGCCTGAAACGTGAAACTGTTCGCGACAGTTATTAATTAATATCATTAATAATAATTACAAAATATCGGTAATTTTAACGGATCATCAAAATAAACGTGTCCTTCTGTCAAATATTTCAAAGTTATTTTCTCGACCTTTGAGTGAACGGTTGAGGCCAGCACTGTCCTATGCACCTCAAAACTGACGACTATAAACTAATATCCGTGTTCCTAATTCCACGAAGCAGGGTTAATTTTCATTTTTCAATTAGGTAAGGGTCAAAGTAAAATAAATCGATCACTTTTCTTTTAAAGTTCACTGTGAAGGTCTAAGTCGAGGTTATTTAGCCAGAACCTCTGACCTGATAATTTTTCAGAAAAATATCTTCCTGTTCCCTGGTATTTTAAATTGGGTTTTTCTATCCGTGAACAGCAAAATTGCAGGAAGTACAGACCGACAAAGGCTGCAGTGGCGGCGATTCGCGTAGACGCGTTGTTCGGTTGACCGCTCTTCTATGGTCGACTCTGTAACAACGGTTGGTAAAATATTTAAAATAGTAAATAGACTATTTTATTTGAAATCGTATGTGGCGCATTTCAAAAAAGAAAATTCGACGTATTTTATACTACACTTGAAAAAATAGCGTGAATGAATCGCTATATATTTATATTTTCTGCGGAATATAGTGAAATCGATTCCCTCGGAAATATCTCTGTTTAGTATTGTCGGGCGAAATTACGCGCGGAACGTACAAGCACAATTCCGAATCTTTCCAGATCGGTCAACAACAATTCGCTGTACGCAGTTCATGGCATTCCAAACAATTTTTCCCTCGTTTTGATTTCCATTGATGCGGAAGTGTCCGCGAAGCTGCACAATTTTTAAAAACGTGTTCCCTGCACGTCAAAGGACGCAGGAATCTGGATAATACGTCGGTAACAAGCTTACTCAGAATAGTTCTAAACCGAAAATTTAAACAAAGCGGTAATCGCATTGTAATATTTACTAATCCGATCAGTTGAAAATCCTCCAATCACAGTCGACTTAGTTGATAACGAACGTTACTTTTACCGACAACAGCGATAAATCCTAATTTGCACCGTGAAGAGATAAAATCGAACTTTTACCTGGTCTATAATACGAACCTTTGCTATTTTCGTATGCTCCAATGTTTCGCAGAACTTTACAATAGGCTTTAAAGTTTTCTTCTAGACTATACAATTTTTGGGCATTGTGCCGAAGCTGTATATTGTAGTGCATCCTTTCAAGACCGTCTTGTCGCAGGTCTTAGAATTTTTTCGTAGGCTTCAAACTGTGTCTGCGGACCCTAGAATATCTTTTCGGTATTCTACCTGAGGTGTCCAGTGAGTATGCCGACCCTGATTGGAATATCTTGGTCCTCAAAGGGATGGCCAGCTTTTCAGAGAAAATTGTTCGGTCCGACAGGAGCGACGCATCGATTGTTAGCAGGTCCGTTGCGCCGCGGTGCTTGCTTCGGCGAACATTAACAGAGGCGATGTCGTGACTTCAAGCGTTATTGTTGCCCATGGCAATACGGAGAGATTACGGGGTATCACGGGAAAGTTTAAGGGGGCACGAAAAG
Source organism: Augochlorella aurata (assembly GCA_028455555.1). NCBI lineage: Eukaryota > Metazoa > Arthropoda > Insecta > Hymenoptera > Halictidae > Augochlorella > Augochlorella aurata. Next base: position 4,889,559 of record CM052148.1, read on the forward strand.
GTGTATTTGACTTACCGACGTTCCTACATTTGTTTCTACAGTCATTTCTACGTTAATTTTCTACGTGTACCTCTTTCTCCGAAATAGTTCTATAATAAAGTTCTATAATAGTTATTCCATGGCAAATGTGGTAACAATGAAAGACAGGAAAATTCGAAAATATTGAAACAAAAGAGAACAGAATTTCACAATGCACGCGATAAAATATTTTGTTATTGTGAAAATTCTGTCCTCCAAATTTTAATGAATTCCAATAGAGCGGTTCGGCTCTCTGAAAAAATTGATTTTCTTATACAGTTATCTTTCCCGCACCCTTTAAATCGCGTGTATAATTCCGCAGTGAATACTCGTATACACAAAATATTCATACCCTTACAAATGCGATTATTCTGTGCCGGAGTTATAGCGAACATGCAATTTCAGTAAATCATCATAATGTAGTTTGATAGCGGTGATAATGCCGTTCGCGTTATACATAATATCATAAAAATTAATGTCCGTAGCTTCGGGGACCGAATTTATATCCCTAAATTATTGGGTATTATGTAAAAATTCTTTTTGCTCGACACCGCGGGGAGCAACGATCTTTTGTAATTCGTCGTCTGGGAGCAATAACGATCCGAATTCCCGGCGGTGAGTACTTCGCTTCATCAGCACCGAAAACAATGGTGCGTTTACGAACCAATTCAGAGTCGCCGGAGTTCATTAAATTCCGCATTGATGCGTTAACGAAGCGAACTAACTCGGTGATTGCAACTCTCGTAGATTGCGCCGAGCGCTCGGTGTTTGTTGATTGATCGTCTGGTTATTTCTCGAACGTTAGAAATTTCGTTGGGCAACAGTCAAACGACGCCGACACAACAGTGTACTCCGCGAGCGATATCGAAGTTAGAGGGTGGAGCCAAGGGAAATTAGTGGGACGAGCCAATGAGGCATGATGCGAAGACCCCGTGGGGGCATTTATAGGAGGCGCTAAACGGAATTGGTAAGAAATGTTAAAGAAAATTAGTGGCAGATGATAAGGAGAATTATTGGAACTTGCGGGAGAAAGCATTAGCGGGCGAATTTATAGATACATGGCGAGAGACACAAAACGTTCCCAGAAAGTTTAACCAATTACATTGCCGTAACCATGATTTAAATGTCGTGGATAATCGTAAATAATCTCGGAAACATTTTTTCCGAGAAGAACGTCCTTGGTCTTGCGCCAATAACCTTTAGTGGTGGGCGGTGCCGACCGTTTCCACTTCCTTGTTTGAACATGTGTGATACACGGTTTAATCCCCAACGTGAGGAATCATGTTTGATCCGGGATTTAAAATGGTCCACAAGGTAGACATTCTCGTATTTTTTCACAAATTTTTACTCGCCGTACATAACAAACAATGTTCCTTGAAAAATGTGCCGTTAGTATCAACGGAGAATAATCTTTTTTCTCTACAATCCTATTTGTTGTAAATCTAAAATATTAGGTGGCTCCAGTGAAAGCCACTGTTTTTTGTGTTCGCTAAGCATTTATTTCAATAACAGAACGTGCGCATCAATCAAAGCATTTGGTCTCGAAAGCTATGACTTTTCCCTGCCTTTCTGGCCATTCCGCGATGATAAAATGGCTCGTCTTTTGATCCGTTTCATTCATCAAGCCACTTTTCGACTTCTCCCTAATTACGGAAACGTGTACCTCTCAAAGCGTGTTGCAAGGATCAGAGTGCGGGTAAATCTCCCACTCGAGCTCCGTCAGCTTTTGTTTCATGGCTGTTGCAACATGGGGATTTGATGCAATTGATGGCCGTTTTTCCGTCGAATAATCATTCGAACGCTCCAATAGTTATTGAGAACGTTTGGTGATAATTATCTCATTCGATTTCAAGAACTCATGATACACGGCACCCCCCGTGTCCCGCCAAATAGAGAGCACCGGTTTGTAATAACAAGTACTTGCGTAAACGAAGAATGGAATTTGATGGCTGAATTTTATTGGGAAATATTCACAGTTTTAAATGACAGGAGAGATATCTGTTACCGTTCACAACATACGTAACCAGCCATCTACTCGTAAACAGCGGATTTCGATGCAATTTTCTAATACTGTTATGACTTCAAGTATCTTATTTCGAAATGCGTGGTTATTATTATTGGTATCGTGAAGTTATATATTTCGTCGTTGATCATATGAACAGTTTCGAAGAATCATTTCCATTTTAGATAATACTAGCAGACAACTCTAAGTCTGGCCAAAGAATGCCGAGTTTCAAATTACTTTTTTCACAATTATTAAGATTATAAGGGTGACAACATTTATGACTTGTGCAGATGTTGAGAGTGCAATAAAATTAAGAATTATAGCAAGAATTAATAACATTTTTATTTCCTTTTTGCAATGAGTAATCTCTTAGTCAACGAAGGAAGCCTTTGTTTAATTCCAAGTTTTCTAATATCATCACATTTTCAAGGACACATCAGAAACTGTTTCATAATTACATATTACAAATCCAACGCAACGAAACCTATCTTATTAACTATTACGTCCTAATTATATTACCTAATCTTACAGTGCATACCAGACGTGATTTCCGGCACACCTAACAATTCTAATGTATACTATTTTCTCACTCATCAGAGATTGATTACAATAAAGACCATAATTAGACCGTGGATCTTTATGCAAAATAAAAATTCTTTTCACGAATTACAAGATACAAGAACTACGTAGGCATTCATTTCTTTCCCAAATAATTTTAACGAATTGACAGTAATAACATATCTTCGAATTGTTTAAATACTGTTGCTATTTTGCATTTGACCTACCCATTTTAGTCATAAATGCATAAAATTCGCAGTCTCGTCAAACGAACAGATCAAACAAATAAGAATACCACTAATACCAATTCGATTTCGTTCACAGATACGCCATCCTGACGCCGAGTCGCGTGACAACGACGATCATAAGCGCCTGGCTGATATCGGTGATGACGGTGGTGCTCCAATCGACATTGGACGGTGGTCCGGACTTTTGTCGCCGTCGCTTCAACAGGATAGCGTTGGAGCAGGTAATCGGGGCGAGTCTGCTGCTAGGTGTGCCAACGTTAACGACCGTCTTCCTCTACATCAAGCTGGTGATCCGTGTTCGACACGCCACCAGAGGCTCGTACAAGCCGCCGGTCGCCTTCTCGTGGGACTACGAGCTGACCAAGGCGAACATGTACAGCAGCGCGATGTTCCTAATGTTTTGGCTGCCGTTCTTCGTGGCCATTTGTCTGAACTCGTTCTGGCCGATCAGCGCACGCTATCTCTACAATCTCGCCTGGTTTGCCCTGTCCAAGTCCTGCTTCAACAACCTCGTCTACTGCGTGGCAGACAGACACTTTCGCAGCGCGTACGTCAAACTGTTCCATTATTGCTGTTGCAAGACCACCGTCAGCTTCTCGAGGAGGACACGAGGCGATCCCGCCAGAAACGCCAGCGACGTCCGTCTCAGAGTCCACATCATCCACTCGTACACCAGCCCAGCGTCCTGCAGGTCCACCAGGGAATTGGGCAGACCCAACGGCCGAGACGTCTACGAGCTCTAAAAACAGGAGCGTCCTTCATGACGCGAACGATCGCCGTCCAATTCATACTTCTTCTTCTTTGCTGCCTCTTCCGAAATGCTTTTGAGACTGACTTTCGCAGGTCACTTGTGCCAGAACGTTACGTTTATTCCAATGAAATCAGCTCCCTCGAATTTCACGCCGACCTCTCGATTAACCTTCCTGATTTTTGGATAACCACAGATTGAGAATCATGCCGATTTGATCTCATCTCGGTCGAAGCCACCTCATTTAATGAAATATGTAAAAGCTCAATCGGTATAAGTTCTATTGGTATGCGCAGTTCGAGGTCTGTTTATAAAGCAATATTTTATTCGTACGTTATTTGTTCATAAATATATTCTTCTATATTTTGTTATATACACTGGTATTTTGTTTAAATTAATTGTAAGCTTCCAAAGACTTAACTAACTCAGTTTTCTCGTTCAGTTTTGCCTTTTTTGAGACCTACGTATAATGTACAGTTAAATAATATTTAACTGTAGCGAGGACAAGATAATTAACAGAGAACGTACACCCCGATTTAGTCAGACCGCAAAAGTTTAGAAATCTTAGGGTACGAAAAAACTGCGGATTCTTATTGCAAAATAAAAGTTGTCTACCTCAATTGCAAGACACAATTTCAGTCAACATTAGCATAGGAGTATTCTAAAATCTGTTTGATGTCTTCACTGTCTCGTATCACTTTTGTTATCGAGCATAGAATCCGCAGTCTAATCATTGAGGCCAATGCCCTGAGTAATCCACCTTCTATACAAAATTTTATTGCACTTCGTTGCGTCATTCAAAGATTCCAGTTAGATTTTTATTATTATATAAATATGTACCGTACTATTGACTTACATCTGATAATGTTTTCTTGAAAACTTTCTTACGGAGAAAGTTTCCTACAATACATTAGAGCTAAACATTTGTGCAAACGCTCGGCTAATGTACCTGCTTAGCATTGTTTTGTATTTGTTCACTTGAGAAACTGTGGTCCCCTCTCACTTCTTCTAAGAAATCGTGTCATTCGCTGTTCCTGTATCGAGACGAAAATGTCCTAACTGCTGACTAAGGTCAAGCGAACGCGTTCTCAGAATTGTATTTAAAGCGAAACGAAACATTTAGGAGATTGTGATCAACACCGAAGCAAACAATCGCCGTCCATACGAAACTTAACCCTGCTCACGATCAACCTGCGTGTACTGTTTAGACAATTTATCGATACTGACCTCATTCGTATAGTTGACTATCTGGCAATAATAACAATTTTACAACACACTTTTTAAAGCATTGATTGTCACTTCTGCTACAATATAATTCTGTAAATTGGATTTTATTATAATTTTATAATAATTTGTCTGTTCACAATTTTGTATACTAATATAATTCTGTGCAAAAACACGTAGCTTACGTTACTCATGTTATATAAGCGACGAATATATAAATAGACAGAATACAAATTGATTTTGATCAATAACAAAACGAAGAGGTAAAATTTGTGTCTCTTCATTAGACATAGTTTCGTTAATAATTATATAAAAGTTACTACAAATGAAAAACTGAGGTTCGCATTTGAACGAAATTGACTTAAACGGTACACGAGGGTCGAGAAAGTCCTTCCATTTTTTTTCTTGTCACATATTGATATATTCTTCCAACTTCATTCTTCCATAAGTCGACTGTTTTATATATTATACAGTGCCAGAAGAGAGAATCGCTATACAGCTTTTTAATTTTATAGACGGAATTGCAAAATGATGTTTCTATTTTCTTACAGAGTGTTCTCTACTTTATTAAAACTCTATATATCCTCTACTGCAGCGGGTTGACTTGCAGCACTCATTTTTAAAAAAAAGTAATATGTTTCAATTCTATCTCGAGGCCTGTTCTATGAAAAAGCAGTTGAAGCTAAAGTTCTGAAGACTGAAAGAATACAAGCAACAAGAGATTAAAACCTGCGCAGGTTTGCGAGTGCGTTCGAACAGTCCATAACTGAAGTAAGACCACCTTCTATGACACAATGAATAGTTGAAGAATAATAATATATTATGTAACAAGTAGGATCCGTAGATGTGACTGAAATCATGACTAAAAACGTATACTCGTTGGACCCAAACAAACACGAATTCCTGAGATGTAATTTTGGGAAGAGTTTGATCATTTCGACTAGTTCGGCGTATAAGAGTTATTAGAGCGCTATTGTAACACTTATTTAAGTATAAGAAGTGAAAAGCACAGGAAATTGGTGACCGAAAGAACATATGCATATCGTAGAAACGATTTCGTTAATATCAATCTTTCAATTACTATATACAATTATTCCTAATAATTTTTTTCGAAAAATTTATTTCGAGTTCGCAATTTGAAACTACACTTCTCTTCTATGTAATGATAACAATTATTATTTATAATAATTCTTTGATACAATGAGAAATTAAAAGTAACAGTGAACAGTCACGAAGTGAAAACAATAGAAATGACAAGAAACATGTGAAAATTGATTATGGAAACAATATACAACATCTCGTGAAATCAAAGAAATGAGAAAGATAGGAATACGAAAATAGAATTCAGTGTAACTGTCATTAGTTAACTACAAACACTCTACTGTATTTTCGAACTCGCTTATTCCTGCAAAACGAGGAATTTATTGTGGCAGTGACAAGAAAAGAGAAAGAAATTTGAACACTTTCATCGTCTCACTACACGATGAGCTTTCAAAGAACAAAAAAAAAAGGGAAATGCATTCGTTGTAAATACATGATAGCAATTCGTATACATATAGGTAGTTGGTCTCGTAATTCTATTTATTAATTAATAGTTATCGCAGCAACGTGTCTCCTGACTGTGCGATGACTCTCGCGATGAATTGATCCAAACGAGACGAGTCTAGGACCGGGTGGCATATCAAAGACAACTGTCCTGAAGAGCCACTACGCCAACATTTGTTCGAAACAATAAGTAGCATACGGTCTCTTTGGTTCAATTCATTCCAGGGCAGCTATACATGCCTTCTGTCCATCTGTGATCACACTTTTAGGTATGATTGTTCGGTAATGCGGCATTATGTACATTGCAGACTTAAATTTTGCACAACTTTGGTAATTATATCGTTTTTATTATCGCTTCAAGGCGATTCCACGCCGAATCGATTACTTTTGTACCCAGAGTCTTTTGTCTAGTTATTTTTTATGCTAGTCTCCACAATAGAAGCAAATATTTAAAGGAAGGAAGACTTTCAAAACATAAACTAGAAGTCAGATTTCTAAAGTAAGAATGTTTTCAATATTTTTATACCGCGGTAATGACTTTTCAAGTGAATAAAGAAGCATAAAATTATAATTCTTTTAGTTTAATATGAAAAGCATTAAAAATTGAATGGCTATGACAGTTAGAAAAAATTATAGTAAAAGAAGAAAGAATTTCTGCTTTCGAAGTTTTGTATTTTTTAAACAGTTTTGAAAACAAACGAAACGATCTCTGTTTCTACACGGTATACCTCATGTTAGAACTGAAAGAAATATGTACAAAAATGATCGATTTAGCGAAAAATGGCTCTTTAACAGAAATCATCTTACTGTATAATTGAAGAACATTTTCGAAACCTATTTGACCTGAAAAGTTCAACTGCTAACATTTTAGTAACTAAAAGCAATTCTTTTTGAAATCCAAAGTGTACTGTACAAAATTAATAATGATTTGCAGGAGGTAATGAACTACATACAATACGTTGTCGACTATAAACAAATTCGTGTCAGATTCTAATCATTTTACAGGGTTGTACAAAATGCTTTTCTTGTAAATTATTCTTGTAAAACGTGTTAATAATATTACTATAGTTGTGAGATAATTTAAGACGCTTGGTGCTAGAGAAAAACCACAATATTCGAAAACCGCTGCGGAAAACAGAGAATACGTTTAAAAAGTTACCTATCTACTCGACAATAATACCAATAACAAATTATCAATTATTTTGTTACGTTGTATAAGAATTGCAACGTCACGGAAACGGTGACCTAAGCGAAGCGATCAGTGTTCTATGTAAATCTAATGACAATTATAATTCTCATGTTCACATGCTATATATTGATTTTATACTTATTATTAAAGATTATAATCTACAATATATACTGAAAATCAGAGGGAAAAATATGCAGAGTTTGGTTTCAACGTTACGTTTTCATGGTGTTGCAATTCTAATGTGACAGCAGTACATTTCCCAGCTGGTCTCGTGCAAAATTTAAGACTGACGTCGAAACGACGAAAACCTTTTGCTAAAAGTTGCAGCAAAACGGATCACTCTAACATGAGTACAAAAATCTCGGGATTCCATGGGAATCGTGGACGAGGGGGCTGGGGAGCTGAGCGTTAAGAAACGCCGATAACGATAATGCTTGAGAAATGGGACCAGGAAAAAGTTTGTCGTAACCGTTTTTCCCGGCTACTTTTTTATTATACAGTTTTACTTGTTCTGCGAATGTCACAACTTTCAAGCCGGCCTGTCATTCGGTTTCGCCGTTCTTCAGGGGAGATTGTTTATAGAAAAGCAACGTACACTGCGCGAGTGGTCCGAAAACACGGCAATGCGATGGAAGATCGTCGCTGATCCTCGAGATCTTTCGCTGTACATTTTTCCTGTTGCGAATCAAAATTGTCGAGGATGCGTTGTGGACTTTTAATGAAGTTATTAAAGAAATTAATATATAGCAAACTGTAAACGAATACACGTCTGATTAATCAAATTTCAATGGTATACTCGTCCAGAGTTAAGAAATGTAAAACTCTTACGTGTGGCTATAGTCAGTGTTAATATACGGTGAATGTTTATGAATTCCATCAACAAGGAAGACAAGCGATCTCTTGGATCAGTCCCTCGAAAATTCATCATACGATGTCTGGAACAGCCAATGGATAAAATTTTGCAATCTTCCATCGTGTGGCTACCATTTTGGACCACTCCGGAAATCAAGGATTTGTATAATTCTTTCCTTCGATCGCAGAACGCGATGCGGTCGTCAAAGTTCTGTTTCATCGAGAAGAAGAAATTATCCTAGTCGTCTAACTGTCTAACATACTTGTAAATGTGCGTGTATACATAGAATATCTTACACAAAAAACAATGAATTATACAGAATGTGGAAGTAGTGCAAAAACATGTAAGAAGTGATACCGCGAGCAAAGACAAATTAACAGTGTGCAGTAAAATGACGTAGGTTTCGGTCTTGAGAAAATAGAATTTCTCGCAATTTCAAGTACTCGATACAAAAACTGCGAATAGAGTATAGTGAAATCGCTGAAACATGGATTGCACCGAGCTTTTTTCCTCGCTCGTTTACAGTAGAATAACTGAACAATGATCTGACGTATTAATGAAAGGTACATTTATTTTACACAGTTCTCTTATAGCAATCTTTACAACGTTACGTTTCTATATCCACCATTTTGTGAAGCAACCAATTAGGATAAAGACAAAATAGCTTCCTCTGTTCTCAAACGTTTCACTATAGCTCCCACATCATCCATGAAAAATGAAAAAGAGAACAATTTATTGTACAATGTTGATTTGCCATCGTAGAGAAATCAGGCTTATGTGAACTTGTGCCATTACTATCGTCTCATTCTAGATACGCTGTTTGTGTAACAAAATATTGCTATAACAGAGCATTTACTGAAGATACTCTGAACGATGCAATTATCAAAACCACAGATCATCTTCGATGATTCAGTCTTAAACGTGCCTGTGACACGTCCTCTATTATATTTTGAGAAATCCATTACGAATACTCATATATTTATCTCGTTCATTATCTAATATAAGAGAATTGAAAAAATACAATGGTACAATATTGTATATTGTATACTGTGGATTACATATATAGTGTTTCATAAAGTGAAACGACTAATCCGTACGCAACTCGTATTCCGTCTATAAATGTGCACACTAGTTCACGCTAACGATGATTGTTGTAGCGATAGCAACACGTGACGTTATGTTTTTCAAATTGTATACGATCGTTGCATTATACGTGAGGTCTAATACGATCGATCGAATTATGTATTCTAAGTGTTTGAGCCGAACACCCAGCCAATGAATTTTAGGAAAGGCTTTAACGAAAAGGCTGTCTGTTGTCGATCGTGACCAGAAACAATGAGTATAGCAACACAGTACGAGGCAGAGTATCATATCGCTTGTCGTAACAAATTCTATGCATATCCTTTGTAGTCTATGTTCGGATGTAGTTCGTCTGTAGTCGTGTTCACGTTTTGTGCGGTGTCTGTCGGACAATATACTAAAGGAAAGGTGATCCCTCATTTTGTACAACAATACTTTGTTGAGACAAGATTTATTAATCACAATTTATATTACTGATCTTCTGACGGATGATCACTTTGAAAACACCACTCTCCGAGTTTGATTAAAAACGGAATTAAAGATACGGTAACAATTAGATCGTAGTTTCTATGCATTTATAACAAAATCGAAAAGATTAATTTTAAAAGAGCGAAAACTTCTCTTCTTGAAATCAAAAAATATTGAATTTCTTTATCTGTTCATAATAGAGTGACCGCTTTTTGTATGCCTATTTATATTTCAGTTTATCACTCATACACGAAAAAATGTTTAACCTTTAACATGTTACTCAATTTGATGCGTTTCTACATTGCATCCAAGAGAAGGATAAAAGCCTCGATCTCATTATACAAGGCAGACGATAATTAACAGTGTTAATATAGAACTAATTATTTCACGAAAAAAAAGAACGTTTACATGGGTAGCTTTCACGTCGAGGAAGTAAATGCTTGTTTTTAATTAGCAGACGCAAATTGGATTTTATTTACAGCGTTTTAATAGAAACAAGTTTTATTCTCTGCTTTTTAATTATTTTTCGCTGCACAGTTTCTATAATTTTATTAGCTTCGTTTGAATTACTGTCCGAGATTTGATTTAATTTATTAATTGCTCCAGTAAATAATTTAGTTTTCTCATTTTGGTGCTAACGAAATGCGCCTGTTCCTATAATATGGTTAAAGTACGTTCAAAATCGGAAGGGACGTTATATAAATGCATTATCAATATTTCGTTCGATTCATTGAAACATTAATCTCGATAAAAACAGTTCGAATTCGCATTGAGCCTGCACTTTAGCTTCAGCATTGAGAAGCTACCGCATAAAAATTGCTCTGGTAACTGGCGAATAATGAAATTGTATCGAGCCCAGTAAACAATGTACAGTTTTACCGAGCGAAGTTGAACGAGAGGGGGAGATAGATGGTCGCTATTAGTCACCATTAGTTTCCAACACTTCTCCCTATTTCCTCCCATCATTTCTCTTTAGTTTCGTTCGCCAATTCTCCCTCGGCGCGCAGACCAAATCCTCCCGGCTCCTCCCATAAACTCCTAATTCTCCCGGTAAACCTATAGCACGATAAATAAGCGCAACAGAGTTTGTATAGGCCGATTATCCTGTCGCCTGAACAGTTTCCGAAAATCGGCAACAAACAGATTGCTACTACGATTGTATGGTGCTACTTTCTATAAACCGCCGAATATACGTGAAGATTAACGACGTGCGGAACCAATTACTCTACTTCGCGTAGTTTAGTCGTTGAACGACCATAGAGTCTAGTGTTAGCCGTGGTGTAAGGTGTACATAGTTGTAAATAACCGAACTGCGGATCTTCCTGCGAATTATGCATATTTCGAGCAGCCAAAATTTTCAAAAACATATTGTATAGTTCCCTCGTAGATCGTGTCAAATTTTGCGGATTCCATCGAAGTTCCGCAGTGTTTGGGTCAGAATAACATTCCCAATGGCTTTCGCTCGTCATGTTCGTTGCAAAGAAAGCCTTCTACGTATTTTATATTATGAGAATATTCATATCGATATTTATTGTTCCCATGTTATAAGTACGTACTTATAAGAGATTGAAACTGAACATAATTTCTCAAACATTTTCAGTAATTACTAAGCGAGGCAATTGTTGTAGTCCAAGTAATTTTATTGTTACAACTGTACCAAACGAAGCTGAGGTCTGGTATGAATTTTTTATTGTCTTTTAAAGGAGCCGGCGTTGATTTAGTAGAATCTAGAGTCTTAATTTTTGATTATTTTTACGTAACTTCTTCCAAGATTTTTTTTCTGGCTCCACCGGCAGTTTGAATTGGTTAACTCCAGTTAATCTGCATTTAATTAGTTTCAATGTTTCAGCTAGGACAATGCAATTTATGCCTAAAGCGATTGAGAAACTTGATTCAGCTATTGAAATATTGTTTTATTTTAACTCACAGAGACTAACTCGTTATTTTATGGAACTTATTATGATCATGCGAATAATGTTTTTCATTTATTAGTCTTGTTATTCAGACTATCGTTTCATTTTTTAAACATTCTATTGCAAACTGCGCAATAACTAGACTGTGAATTTCATGCATTTATGTCAAAAGTGCATAAATAAAACATAAAACACTGAGAACATTACAAAAAGTCAAGATTGCCGTCATAGCCGTTTCAATTTAAAATAGCTAAAAAGAAGCTTGTAACTATTCAACTTTTGTTTCTTGAAATTAATTGTGAAAACTTCCGTTTTTCATAATACACCGCTGTTCAGAGATAACGGTGTCGTGCTGGATATATTTTTGGTACCGTCTACGGCGTCTAATTGTTGAAATTCCTTGTCAAGAATTCCACTTTCATTGATCTACAGAACGAAAACATCGACATCTGCCTAAAACCGTAGTAATTGTTTGAAACTAACCAGACTAACGTTGTAACTAAGTATCAACGCACCAATACATCTAGCGAGCTGTGTGAAGTCACTCGTAACTCGTAATTGAACCAAAAGTCGTTTTGTGTCGTAGAACTCCCTGATGAATCGACAATTAATCTCGTCTTACATAGAAAACTTTATTGTTCTAACTTTCTTCTAAAGACTTTCACGTTTTTACTCGATTGCAGAACTTTGTTTTTTGAAGATTTACACCTATCGTCACTATAAGATTTTATAATTGACTCGATGATAACAAATGTATAAGGATCTAAATAATTAACGGCAGAATAACTTTATAGAGTCGCCATTGTAGACGCTCGACTCGAATTTTCATGCGACAATTTACAAAAATCGTATATCCCAGGATGCACTGGTAGTCAAGACGAGAATTAAAATTAACGTTTCAGTGTCTTTGATTTCTTCCTGTAAAATTCTTATGCTAAGTCGCTGCACACGAAACTCCGAGGACCATTAACTTACAATAGAGTTTCTCGTTCTCTTTGTAGTGATTGAAACTTTTTCATATTATTCCATTATAAAATAATAAAGTGGCAAAAAAAAAAGAATTAAAAAATAATGAAGTCGATGTTGTATTGCTGAGTGTACACTACGCGCGATAAAGAGTAAACAATTATGTGACTGTCGATTAAGGGAATTCCGAATTAGATTGATCACAGTTTAGAGTAGCGAAAGTCCGTTCACGTGTCGTATATTAGTCGTTAGGGGTAAATATGTTAGCGACACAATAAAGTCTAAATGAGACACTCTCGTTTATAGCACATCGATATGTGTACGTATGCCATGAACATGTATTTATTTTGTATTGGATATATTTCTTGCGTTGATGTTATTTTGCAAACATTGTCGTTGACAACGTCATTTTTCGGACACTACTATAAAAATGTAAACAACGCTTCGTTTCGTGGATGTATTGTATTTTATCATGGATTCTGTAAATGTAGATTTTATAATGTTGTAATAAAAAGATTTCTTTCTATACGACATCATTTTCCATTGCTATGACAAACGCATCATATTTTAAACGTATATGCACATTCGTTGGTATGAATTCAAAATCTTTTATGGGCTCTTTTCCCTTAGATTTTGGGGTCCCAAGTGGGGTTGGGAAAATAAGGTGCGCAAGGAGTGGAATACATGACGCATGCGTCGAGACTCCCGCACAGCGGCATGACGCGTCTACCGGGTGAAAATTATGATTCTGAACTACGATCAGACGGAGACCTTACGTCGTGTCCACACAAGGGAGAAAATGAGATTCTGTGGCTAAAAGTCAATTTTTCGGCGTTTTCAGGAAAGTAAAATCATTTGCGTAATTGGAAGATTTTACCATCAATGAATACCAACAACTTTTTCAAAAATTTTTTATTTTCACGTGATATAACTTTTAACTAATCTAAAAGGCCAAAGCTGCTTGAATGAATTATTGAGCGGTAATCTGTTTTTTAGTGTGTTAAATAGGTAGGGATAGGTAGGATCTTTCTGCACGCCGCGATTTCCTTCGATTGTTACAAGCCTCAATAATTTTATTTCAAAGTTGCGAAAAGATTGATCTTGTATTAGAAACCACGTGCTGAAAGACGGTCCCCGTTATGTAAAACATATTTGCTAAAACAGTGTTTCTTTTTCTTGTTATGAAATTCTTATTAAACATATTTGAACACATTTCGAAACTATTATTATCAAATCATTAAATATATTTAAACATACTTTGAAATTATTCTTATGAAATTATTGTTAAACATACTCATTTTTCAATGAATTTAAAGTATCCTAACCGGAAGAACTAATGACAGGGTATAGCACCTCAGCGTATGTGTGACAATCGTGAAGCGAATGTGTAGGTGCGATCGCTTTGCCAATTTTTAACCGTTTGAATCCCAAGCAGCGCGATCGCGCTGTTCAGATTTTATGTCGAGAAAACCCAGTACATTTCGAACATTGTGGACAACTGACGGTGCGTTACCGATTGCTGAAGTCGCGCGCTCAGATTTACTGAAGCAAGTATATCACACAGCTCCTTTCAAAAGATTTTCTTTTTTGATTCATTCTGCTTTTTTGGGGATACACCAAATTTAAAAAAGTTAAACAGTAAATGTAGATTAATTTTCTGTTTACTTTTTGCGTTGCTTTGTCTAATTATTTTGAAACACACAATTGTTAACAATGAGAAACACATACGCAAGAATACGTCCGATCGCTATGCAAACTGCAATAAATGTGACGGAGCGATGAGAAAAAGACAAGAATCGCGTTGCCTAACAAATACAAGAAGCGTTATTGCTCCGATTGGGATACATTGATGTAAAATAAACGAAGCGCTATCGCGCCGCTTGGTATTTCTCGACATAAAATGAGACAAGCGCTATCGCGCTGCTTGGGTCTTTTCGTACTCATTTAGAGAAAGCGCGGTTGTGCTGTTTAGGATTCTTCGACGGTGTTTTTTCGATACCCCCTGGAACTCACACGGTTAACTCCCAGGGGACGTGGCCTATTGGTCAGGTGGCGTGGTCTAACCTCAAAGGAGCATGGCCTATTGGCCATTGGGGTACTTTTGGGATAGTTTTGGGGCAGTCTTGGGGTAGTTTTACTGTAATTTTGATAATTTGACGGTTTTGGGCAGTTTTGCGGTACCTTAAGGGCAAATTAAGGGCAGCTATGAGGTACTTTTGGGGCAATTTTTGGGTAGTTTGTGGGTAACTTTGGGGTACTTTTGGGATACTTTTAGGTCAGTTTTGTGGTATTTTTAGTGTAGTTTTAGGGCAGCTTTGCTATACTTTTGGGATCGTTGTGGGGCAGTTTTATGGCAGTTTTAAGGTAGTTTTAGTCTAATTTTAGGGCAATTTTGGGATACTTTCGCTTGTTTTAGAGCAGTTTTGGAGTAGTTATACCTTAAATATAACCTTGACATGACCTTTTTTCTTTTTTCGTTTCCAGACACCCTCAGCCTGTCCGGGGGGACTGACTGAGGGTAGTGTGGGGTTCCTGTCCGTCCATGTTGTAACCCCCACCCCCAGTCCTGCAAGGCTAATCATGACCGAGGGCGAGTTGGAAAAACTTCACCCCTACAGAGTACCCACTAAAACCTCCACGGCGACCTTCGGACGCTGCGCCATCATCTGGCGATTTTCGGGGGAGCCACGGGGACTCTTGAAGAAAACTACCGTGGCTCCCCCTCGCCTGGCCGGCCGCTTCACCTTTGACGGCCGGCCGCGTCCCGGGAGGGAGTGTTTGACTTACTCCCCCAATACGTCCGCGGTGCAGGGGGCCGCGCCCTGCACACTACTACTCGGCGCCCGCCTACAGAATACCCAGGGCCCCCCGCCCTGGGCATCACGGCCGCCCGAGTGGTGACATTCGTCTCGTCACCCCTCTCCCCCGTTACAGTGAGGGGTGGCAATCCCCCACTTCTCACGTCAGGCGGCGGGGTTCTTACTAAGAAGCAAGTTGTCCCCGCTGCCTGCTCGCATCACACGACCGGGGCATTGACGCCGCTACGCGGCCGACGCCCCAGGTTACGTCGCGCGGTGTCGGAGCGCTCCCGACCCCGCTCGGCGGCCTCCTTCTGCTTCATCACCTCTTCGCAGAAGGAGGCCACCGCCTTCCACTTCCTCTCGCTCTCCAGCATCGCCCCAACTACTGCTGGGGGCGAGAGGTCTTGGCCAATGGTCCTTCTTAGGACTCGGCGCAGCGCTGAAAAGGCGTGACAACATCACCTTGAAATAACCTTGTCATAACCTTGACAAGACCTTGAGATGAACTGAACATGACCTTTGAGTGATATTGGCGTAATCTTGGTCTCATCCTATTTTAGACGTGATCTATTGGTCAGGGGGCGTGACCTAACCCCAAAGGGGCGGGCCTATTGACCAGGAGGCAGGATTAAACCCTATGGGGGCGGGGTCTATTGGCCAGGGGGCGGGCTAAACCCTAAGGGGCGGGGCCGATTAGCCAAGGGAGCAGGGTCTATTGGCCAGGGCCTATCCGCTCTTGGCTTATCCTGACGGTGCGTTACCGATTGTTGAAGTCGCGCGCTCAGATTTACTGATGCAAGTACATGACAGCTCCTTTTAGTAGATTTTCTTTTTTTATTCATTCTACCTTTTTGGGAATACACCAAATTTAAATAAGTTAGATAGTAAATGAAACACACAATTATTAACAATAATTGGGATTCTTCGACAGTGTTTTTTCAATACCCCCTGGGACTCAAACGATTAATACAGCGTTGGGCAAAATAGGTAACTTGTCTTAACAGTGTGTGTGAATTGTTAAGTAGTGCCAGGGCTGACTGCTGTTCTCTTGCGGGCAGGCCGCTATTCGCCCGACAGTCAGGTACCGTTAGGGTTCAAAGGATTCGATTCGAACTTTATTCGATTTTTTATTTCCCGGAGTCGCGGATGAGAACACGCACAAAATAGGGCTTTCGAAACGAAACGATACCGGCTCCGTTGTACCAGCAAGATTATCGGCTTTTTCCGAGACATTGTTTTTTTGTCTCGAAAATCGTTGGCCTTCTACTAGCTGCGGAGCACGCGCAGAATTCTAGGCTCGTCAAGCAAATCGCCGAAGAAAGAAGAGGCTATAAATACCGAAGAAGCCTCTCCGACAAACTGTCGTAGTAGTAGTATAGTAGTAGTAGTACTGTTGAATATGGGCAGGCCTTGCCGCCTCAACGATCAGCGCAGATGGGCACGTCACGATTTTTGCGTTAGTATTGGGTTGTCCGGAAAGTTCGTGCCGATTTTCGGTAGGTAGCGCGAGAGACCTGACTGAATATTACAATTATTGAAAACAAATGACATGTGTATATATTCTAAAAGAGATAGCTTCAGTGATATTTGGAAAAAAGTTTGGTTACGATTCGTTAATTTTTATCAGTTTTGTACGCCTTAGAATATGGTGGCAAATAAAGTGCATTATAGGCATTTAATGCTTTTCTTTTTCCGAAAGGGCAAAAATGCCACACAAGCGGCAAATAAGATATGCGCTGTTTATGGCGAGAATGCTGTAGCCGAAAGAACTGTGCGAAAGTGGTTTGCTCGGTTTAAA
>CM052148.1:4907072-4957072 GCA_028455555.1 Augochlorella aurata
CCGAAAGAACTGTGCGAAAGTGGTTTGCTCGGTTTAAAGCTGGAAATTTCGACCTGGAAGATCAAGAACGACCAGGTAGGCCGTACGACATTAAACCCACGCTGACACTAAATCAATCAAAATCAACCAGTAGAATGGTACTTATATAATTTAATAAATGTATATCAATATTTAAATGAGCTGCGTTTTAATTGTCCTAAAATATCGGCACGAACTTTCCGGACAACCCAATACATTGTTTTTGAATCGATTTCAAAGTTAGGTGGGTGGTACGTAGCGTAGAAAACCGGGGTGGATTCCTAGGGGCTGGGGACAGCCCCTGTCGCTAGGCTACCTCGAAATAATAGCGTCGCGAAAATGTCCAACGCGTTGCATTAGTGTTGCGAAATAAATAAATGTCGCACTACGAGTAGAACCGTTCCAAGGATCACACAATCGTCGCCGATTTCCTTTAGCTTTGCATGGAAACAAATCAAAGTGCACGGGAGTTTTCAGCTTCGAGTCGAACAAATTAACATCGAGATTATCAATGCACTGCTGGCGTTGCTATTGAGAGATCGAACTCTAAATTTTATGGGTTAGCGTTGCGAAAAATACGTACGCGTTTCTTTACCTCTCTGTCTCGTAATTGGAAGTGGACATCGTAATGAAATTGTTCGATGAAATTAGAGTAGAATTACAATTATAAAAGTATGCAGAGCAGATGATGCATTGTAAGATCAATGGTTCCTCATGTTTTCATTTGGAGCCGCGTTTTGAAGCTTCTTTAAAAATCGAATTTCGCGCCACGTGCCTCTCTGATTGAGCGCCAACCGAATGAATGCGCGAAAAGAGTAAGACGGCAAGCACGGTAGAGGAGAGAAGCTATATCCTTCGTCGGTGTGACTTGTTCCACATGTAGTTGTGCTAATTTCTTGCTCACTCGCTGTTTTCCCTCTTTTTCTCAGACTGTGAGGGCAGCACTGTCTCAGTAGTAAATTGCCAACCAATCAGAGTAAAGAAGATTTCTATATTGACCCTCGCTATTGGATCGAGCTGCGGCCTGGAGGTGTGCAGGAGTAGGACCCATTACTGTAATCAGCTGTACCGATCAGCATTAGAAATATCAAGTGTAGTCTAAAAGTTTCGTTTAAGATTTATCAAACTGTTTGATTTATTTAAAATGAATATTAATCTATTTGAATTGAAACTATATGTACAATATTACATATCTAGTTTTAAAAGATTTTAATTGTCAAGAACAAATCATTTAATGCAAGTTTAACCTAACCAACTGTCAGTAGTATAAATTTATGAAAATATTTAAACAAACGTTACAAGAAATTTGTAAGATTTTATGACGTTTATTATGAGAAACATTATTTCCTAATTAATGAACATGAGTGACACAAATGAAACACAAAATGAGGATAACTGTCCAGGAAGTCTGATGGAGCTAGCTCAGAATTTTGAATTAGCGCAGAATGCGCTTTCTGAATTTCAGAAAGGAGCATACACTAGTTGTTTGTCATATTTAAATAAATTGGAAACCCTGCGACCAAAAGATTTAAAAATAATGCATAATAAAGTTGTTGTAGAATGTTATAAAAATGACTTGAAGAAAACAGAGCTGTTAAGGAAAAGTTTAAACGCTATTTGTGGACAAATATCAATGACTGATTCGACTGAAACTACAATAGATGACATTCAGAAGTGTGTTATGAGATATAATCAAGCTGTTTTATTGTATCATACAAAGCAGTACAGTGCAGCATTACAAATTATGAATAGATTATTTGCTTTTATAGAACCCATGGGTACGTACAAAATAATTATATATTTAAGTGGAATTATTTTCTCAGTGAATAGATCTTTGCATTGAATTTAATCTGTGTGTATTACATTTTCTTTTAGAAGAATCACTGGCTCATAAAGTCTGCCTGCTTTTAATAGAATTACATATAGTAACTGATCAGCCAGATGCGGCGCTGTCTTTAATAACTTACATAGAAAGTCAACTGATATCTACAGATAATTCTAAACTTGCATCTGTTGACAAAGAAGGTATTATGAAATCTGTGACAGAACAGAAGGAACAAAAAAAAGAAACTGATACAGCGATGGATGCATTTAAGATAAAGTTACTAAAATGTAAAGCTAGGATATATCTTATGATGCATCAGCTGAAATTGTGTAAAAGAGAATGGAAGACATTTGTTTCCCTGGGTACACCTGTAGTAAGATAATGAGAATAATATTCCAAAATCATTTCTGTATTTCTTAATCTATTATACAATATATCTTTTTTGTTCTAAAAATCTATCTTACTTTCAGAATATATCGACAGTATTCTTGAAAGCAAATCTTGAATACTTGAGGGGAAATTATAAAAAAGCTATTAAATTATTGAACTCTGTAACATCAGAAAATATGGATTTTAAGTATGTTGAATAATATTAATATTAATATTGAAAACTAATAATACTAAT
The DNA here is from genome assembly GCA_028455555.1 of Augochlorella aurata. Lineage (NCBI taxonomy): Eukaryota > Metazoa > Arthropoda > Insecta > Hymenoptera > Halictidae > Augochlorella > Augochlorella aurata. Next base: position 4,909,541 of record CM052148.1, read on the forward strand.
AAATAATTATTTCTTTCAGAACAACTGGCGAGTCTTCTGCTGTTCTATATTACAACAATATGGCCTGTATACATTTTGCAATGGGTAAACCAAATTTAGCTTGTTTCTATTTAAGGAAGGCTCTACGTGAGAACAAGTCTGCATTAGAAAGTGTACAATCAAAAGATAGTGGTAATTATAACGTTTATCTTTTATTTTTAATTATCAATTTGGATATTGAGAAAAATTTATATAAGAAAACACATTTTTAATTAGATCCCTTATCTTCCCAACCGTTGTATACACTTGGTGGAAACAGACACTACCAGTTGATGTATAGTTTAGGTGTATCGTTGTTACATGCAAATCAAGCATTGGCTGCTTTTGATTGTTTTATGGAAGCTGCTCAGAAGCTTCATAACAACCCTAAACTGTGGTTAAGAGTTGCAGAGTGTTGTATTTATTGTCATAAACCGGTAAGGGCTTAAGAGGGTTCATGTTGAATTTGTATATTTTTAGGAATTAAATATTACTCTTATTCTATTTTCAGACGAATGAAGTTGATTTTAATATTCCAAAACGGAGGAAGGATTTAGTGCAGAAAGTTGTAGGCTCTGGAATTCATAGAAAAATTATTTTAGCATCATCTCTTTCTAAAGATACAAAGTATCACTCTGAAAGTTTTCCGTCTGCGATGCCACAACTAACTTTAGAATTTGCATCTCTTTGTTTAAAGAATGCATTGTTTTTGTTACCGAGTATTAATGAGCTCAATGAACTCAACGTTCCAATTACAACAATCACCAGTTCGCAATCGGTACCTCTATCGTTAGCAGCGGGTACCAGTTTGGGTATTATAATATTTTATATATAATGACAAACATGTCAACTTAATTTACTGCAATCGTTCAATCAATAAGTTACAAAAAATTATTCAGGTGCTCAACATTCAGCTCCAGTGTCACAAGTGTCAACTGTGGAAGCACTAAATTTAAAAATAAATGTTCTAGCAGCAAGTGCTTATGTGTGCTTATGTTTAGGCGATTACGTTGTCGCTCTTGAACATGCCAAGTCTCTACTGAGTATCAATAAATTGCCAGGGGCATACAAAATGTTAGGAAATCTTTATGCCGCGGAAAGTTTGATATTTATGGACAAAATTAGCGAAGCAATTGAGTACCTTAAACCAGAGAATATTCAAGATTTAACTACTTTCGTACCTATACCTGACACGCAAGATAAAGATAGAGGTGATGAGGTTGTTGCAAAACCTCTAAAGAGTAAGAACAAATTTTCATTTACTTTATCCTTTTTATAAATGTAATTATCGCTATCTATATACACACACTGATGATTAATTATATTTTGCAGCGTGGTACCCGACAACTGTTCCTACCGGCATCGCTGTACTTAGATACAATTTAGCTGTAGCTTATGCGATTCGCGGTGAACTTGACAAATCTGGAGAAACCTTAAAAGAAGTAATTAACAACATTAAATAATTCAGTATTTCGAATTGTTTTTTTTTTGCCTAAGGCTGTTTTCTTGTTACGACTATTGTTCTTACTAAGTATCCTGTAAATTTTTTCAGGTTTGGATGTCTAAAGGTCCAGACTGCGATGTTCCTATACATGTTATAATGTTAGCTTTATATATAGAGTTACAATTAGGTAATGTTAATAATATTGCACATTGAAAATGACATCAAAGAGAACTATCGTCATTTGTTTGTTATGTTACAGGTCATGCGGATATTTCAAGGTCAATAATAAAGCAACATTGTCCGCAGTATCGTTGACGGTAAATTGCTTTTGTAAATTTTGTTTTCGAGTGTATTCGAGTATATATGTACGTATTATATAAAAACGTGAATCATCATGGAAATATAAATTGAATTCGTTAATGAATACTATTAACATTTCTATATTTTGTAAAGTTTTATAAATATAATTCTTATATTTCTGGAACCATGTGTATTTTCAAGTTGTACTTTACTAGTGTACTACTCCTCTCGTACGAGATCACGCTGCATTCATTTAAATTATCAAATTAATTGATTTTGCATGAATAAATGATTCTATACAGAATCAAATGTGATACAATGCATGTAAAGTTGAAGTAAGTGCTTGAGGGTAATGTAGCACTTTACAGATTTCAAATTTGTGTACAAAATATGAATCTTTGAATTGTGCAAGTTTTGTTTATGTTTATCAAAACATATAACATTTATCAATTATTATTTTAGAAAGTAGCTGTCAGATAGACTTGAATCTTTTTATATTTTAATCTACAATCTAGGAGGATGCTAGCTATTGCAGAACCTTCTTTCTTTAATTAAAATGGATGATATCTTTGTTATTCTTGAAGCGATTTCAATTGGAATAAATAAATAAGACAGAGGTGAGATATTGGGTCTACTCATTAAAATTTAAAATTAAGAATAAGCATTATTTACAACACAGTACTATAAAGAAAGTCATTTTGTTTCGGTTCGGGCTCTAGCGATGTAAACACGTGTGTTAACTCGTCAGCAACGATTTTGCCAATTGTTACTGGAAGCGAACTTACTGGATGGTGTTGGAGGCCTCTGGCCTGTAATATGGTCATGGCCGTCTAGGCGAATCACCCCAGGGCCTTATTCTGGACCTTACTCTGCCTGACTCACACATTTCCAGTGGTTCTCCACTCTTAGTTATTCCACGTGTGACAACGTTTCCTCTATTTAATATGTATGATCGGTAACAAGATATAATCGTTTCCTGAAAGCGCGAGTGCACACGAGTTCTCAATACGTAATCAAATACATAATATTATAGTATTTAAACGAGCGGATCTATCTAATTATTTCGGATTCCTTATCTTATACTTGTTAAAAATTAGCGTTTAATGGTACTCTACTATTTATACATAAATACAAATATAACAACTTTTAATTCTAGGTAGTTGAAATATTACGTTAAAAACGGAATAAATTTTTGTGACAATCTAATAAATAGTTCAATTGTTGAGACTTAAGACTTATTAAACAGATTTGTTCGAGTTATTATTGATCCGGCACGATCGCAAATAAAGAGAGAACTGTAATAGATTTTATGGAATTGTTTTACTATATCAAACAGGTGATCGCATCAAAAGATTCACGACCTTAAGATATCACCGCAACCCGTTGCTTACGAGTAATTATAATAGGCTGAACAATGAGGGAAGAGAAAAAAAGATTCCATTATATTGAAGATTTATCCGGAGACATGAATGCTTCACCGGTTGAGGAGGAAGGACAGCGGAAGGCCGTCCATTACAAACTCAACAGAAGAAAATTAAAACGCCGCACTTCCTTGGATTCGAGGTTCATTAAAGTAGCATAATTGCGGTCGACGATGCGCAATTAAATATGGCTAGTTTTCCCCATTTTCGTTGAGCAACTAGGTACTTGTGTCCACAATAAACTCGTAATTTGGTTAGAATTCGATCATTTTTCTTTCTATCATCATCTTAAAAAGAGGATATTTGTTCCCTTCGTAATAAAAGGTACGCTATAAACGAAATCTAAATGTTTAATTTTGCTTGAAAAATTCCTCGAACTTTTGGGGATTAAAGAAAAAATTTTTTTAAACTAAACTTTAAAATCTTTTAATTGTGAAACATGTATATTTATTAATCTATATGTATATATTTGTCTCGTTAATATTTTTCTTATCTGCGTATTAATCGCGCATTTTCTACACTTTTATAAATATCGGTATATTATTTCTAATTTACTAAAATTATTTCAAACAATAATTACTGAAATGATGAATTCAACTGCGAATTTAGTTCGAAGTGATTTCGACCATTTTTCTGATCGGCGGCGACTAGAAAATCGTGCAAACGTTTGACCGCGGAATTTGATTCTGCCAAATAAAAAGCGAAAGTGAATGAAATGTGTCCCGCGGTCGTCCGGTTTCCGTGTTACAGACACAAGGCAGCACTTTGAGCAGCGCGTACCGCTGGAAATCTGAACTGATCACTCGTGTCCATGGAGCCAAAGCGGACTTGATAAATTTAAAATAAAATTGATCCAACCATTTGGCGCGCTGCCCTGACCCAGTTCGAGTTCTGCTCCTGTCTCCAGCGAGCAGAACAAGACGACGCCGCCGCCGCTCGGAGCACAGAGAGAATCGCCTCGGGGAATCACCGATTCGCCCTCGCGATCATCGGCTCACTATCGGGCACCCTGACCGTGTCCCGTTCGTCTTTCCCAGCGTCCGGGATTCAATGGTTTCAATTACGATCGAACAGTCGAACTTCTGTTCACCGATCGGCACTAAATGCTAAACTCAATTATCAGCTCAAATGAGTCGACGCTCATAGATTATATGAACGCTACCGTGTTTCGATTAGATGTCGACATCAATAAATATCGGCAGAGGTCGGACAGTGAATGACACACGACGGTGAAGAGCGAGGTCGCCTGAACGGCGAGTTTCCTTCGAGAATTCAAATGAAGAACCGACGGTGAGAATGGGGCTCGTCGGTTTGTTATTTAAACGCACTGAGATTAGCAAGGACGCGAATCGGAGAGATAATATGTTGCATCGCATCTAACAGTTTTCCTAGAGGTCCTTAGAAAACCGCGATCAGAAATGTTTGAAAATTCCAGTTCCATTGTATGAAATCACTTCTTCGAGAAGCAGTTAAATCAATTTTCCTTTCCTTCACTCAACGATAGCATCTGCAAAGACTGCTGTGTCGCTAAAATTTCAGCTGGGAAGTCGAAGTAGTCACGTAGATACATCTGATGAAACAGTGTATGACCAGCCGTTTAATTCAAACAAATTGAATAGAAAACTGAACCTGGGGTTCTAGTTATTATTCAAGGAGCTAGCTATCGCACTCATAAGTTGGATCATTCAGTAATACATGGGGGAGACGTGTGCGCGTCTCTATTCATGTCGTTTATTGCCAATATTCGCTGCGGGTGATGAAACGTTTGACAAATGATCCAAGGTGTCTATGTATATCTGGCTGCGATCGGAATGACCAATATTGATTTTATTTCTTTAGTTTTTAAATTTATTTAATATGCGGTAAATCTGGTGCATTGCCTAATTTTGTTCAGCTTTGTGCGATATAGACGCGAAGAGTTTCGGACCGACTTTATGGCGTAAAATTAATTATGACATAGTTAAACCCTCGGCGAACGAAGCATTTTTCACCATTTCTATTGTACCATGGATATCTTGTTACAAATATTACTTCAGCATAGCGAGTCTTTGCATTCTAGTTATTTTCCTACATTGCTTTTTAAAAGGTTCTCTTTTGAAATACCGCCCCGGGGAAGTTGAATACTCGACGCGTATACCTACCGCGCTAATTACGTCGTTCATAGAACGGATTTGAATGACACTGAATTTAGAACATTGTATTTATTTAACATTATATTTACCATTACTGATCGCTAGGCATACAATGGTATCATGTACTAAATAGGAAGCAACTTTTTACCGGCATTGTATCATCCACTTCGAAAGGTACTGAATAGCTGCTTACGCAATCTATGAAGCCATACACATAACTAAGAGGGTTATGCGACGATCCGTCAAACACTTTTACGTAAATATTAATCCAATTGTATCTCCGTTTTTTCTATCGACTCCCTTAACTTTTCCATTTTTTTTGTAATAAATACGCTCGCGTTCGAGATTCTCAAAAAATACAGAGCACTGTGGTAAAGATTGTTATTTCTTCCGAATAATTTTTCATCGTGTTTACAACAAATACATCTCATTGGCTGATAATAATGAATAAATAGACGTGTCTTTACAAACAGATTGACACCAGCAAAGTCTCAAGGGAGAATTGATTAAAAGATAAAGTACAAACATCGTCGATCTTTATATAAACTCATCGCTGCCTCGTGGATAAAATAATGGCAATATATAGTACAATAACATTAGTATAATAATTTTCATTTAAGTAACCGAAGCTTCTTTCTAAAATTTGAAGCATTCTTAGAGAAATAGGTCTTAGAGATCGAACGTAAGCTGCCAGGGCAGACAGGTGGTCTCCGAAATAGGCGAAGAGGCGAGAAGGCGAGGAAACGAAGACAAAGAATGAACCCTTTCGATTCGACAACGATAACCTGCGCATATCTTCGTCCTTCCCCACTACAGGTATGGCCATACATGGTACCAGCCGCACTTGACCTATATCTTATTATGCTGGCAGCGTCCGGATGCAATACGAAGCGTTTGCGAATAAGCCCGACGGGTCTCTTCGAGGCTGTCGAGATTTACCTCCACCGTAAAGAAATCCTTCCTTCCTGTAGCAGCTGTCTGGCCGCCCGAACTTCCGTGACAGACGCAGACTAGGCTCAAAGAGTCGAGGAGTTCGCGTCGGTCTTCTAGTTTCCATACCCTAAACAGAGAGACTATAGTAGTTTTCTTAAAACATTCCCGGTACATTCTCCGATCAGTTAACGATCTGCTATGCGATCTGCGACCAGAACCGTTTAATGTTCAGTTTCCAGTGGGTCTCTGCGAAAACATATCGCGGTAACAATTGTCCTTGTTACATTTCCACGCGGCGCGGATCTGGACGTTAAATGCCAACGTTTATACATATGTCGAGCGTTGCCTACAAGGAACAAACGGCCCTGAATGGACAAGCAATAATCTTTTTTTCACGCTGCTGACGAATTACTTATCTGCAAAGTGCCGGTTACAGCGTGTTTAATCGATCTTCTTGCAAGTTCTACAATTGTTGCTGACAAAACTGTCCAGAAGCGACTCGGAAACCATTCCAGCACGCTTCTACCATGCCAAGTTCCCGGCCGAGTACCCTTCGCGGGACACCGGCGATCCCGGCGATCATGCGTCTCGTGTCTCACTCTTGACCGGTATTTAGGAAGGTCACGACCTCAGGGTAGGTTTGTCGCGGCACAAGTGATCACGCATGCGCAATCCACGGGCGAAAGTATTTAAAGAGGTGGACGCGTGTTCGGGAAGGCCACTCTTCCCCGAACTGTCACGAATCGCGCAACGAATCCCCCACTGTCCTCCCCTTCCGAGGCAAACGAGCACACGTGTTCCCAACCGGAGCGGGAACATATCAGCTCTTTTACTCTTCTCGTTTTTTCTCCCTAAAGGCAATCGCCTCTACCCCTTCGACAACAGGCCCCTCTCCGCTAGGATCCGTTCGTCCTCTACGGTTTCCCTTCTCCGAGGATCGTTAGCGTGCCAACGAATCGTTTAATAGACCTACTGGCCTGTCTCCGCAGATTCGATTTGGTGCCACCAAACGTGTCGGACCTGGTGAAGAGAGACACCGTCAACGATTGCTGGAGAACCGATTTCTCTCTTTCTTGGCCTGTAGCAGCTGAAGCGCTGGCTCGGACTGCCCGATGTTCGAACCGGTCACAACGCGGCTACTAAGATGAACGTTTGATCGTGCGATTAAATCGGTTCGTTACCGAAACGAAGTTCGAGATAAATGAGAAAGTGTTCGTTGGAAGCTGAGGAAAGTCGAATGCGGATTAACTCGAGGGTCCTGCGTTAAATTTGCGTTTTCGTTACGAGTCTCGAAACGTGTTGATATGGAGGAAGTGGACGTTCAACAGGAGTCGAGGGACAAAGTGGGCAGTCTGATCTTTACTCCGCCGCCGATGAAAAAGTCCGACACGAGGGACAGCATATCCTCCGTGGACAGCGATATCAGCCTCTGCTTCGATCGCAGGGGTTCTAAAGGGGAAGAAGCCGACCTGTCGGACAGCGTGAGTTCCGACAACGAGATCAAGATAACAGATACCGTGAAGGAGCAACAACCTTCGGATCCTGACTCGGGGACAGACTTGCCGGACGACGTGGCCAACCCCAGCGAATCTATGAATCTGAAGCTGGAAACCAAGCTGGTCGAGTCCGGGAACGAGACAATAGACGACTACGTTCCTCCTAGCGACGAACTGGCCGAGAAAATTTGTACTCAAGTGGAATTTTACTTTTCCGATGAGAACATAGTTAAAGACGCGTTCTTGTTGAAACACGTGAAGAGGAACAAGGAGGGGTACGTGTCTCTAAAGCTCATCTCGAGTTTCAAACGGGTGAAACATCTCAGCAGAGATTGGAGGGTGGTCGGCGCCGCTCTGGCCAAGTCGAAGAAGCTGCAGGTGAATCTACAGGGGACCAAATTACGGAGGGTCGATCCTTTGCCGCCGTTCGATCAAACCGCCCCTTCGAGAACGATCTTGGCCGCGAGGCTTCCAGTCGAGAAACTGTCTGTCGAGTCCGTGGCAGAAATTTTCCGACCCTGCGGAGAGATCGCTCTTATCAGAGTTCTTCGACCTGGACATCCTGCGCCCGCAGAGGTAATATGTTTACCTGCATCAACATGCCGAGTCCTGTCCGAATTTCGTATCGCAGGGGTCTCGTTTACTTTACTCGCAACAGAGATTCGTAGCGTTGATAATAATTGTTACTCAAAAATGTAGATTTCATCTTAAGCTACAATGTCTCGCTTTTTAAATAGTTCCGTAGCGTCAGTCATCCTCAGCATTCTAAATCCATGGATTAGAAAGCTTTTTTTTTGAAATTCGGTAGACAATCGGTAATTGTCCGTTAGAGATTAGCACTGAATACATAAGTACGTGCGATATTGTTTTATGAAAATGTTTCAAATACAAGTTGCATGACATCCAAGGGGTTATAGAATAACAATAATATTATTGTAGATCAAAGATTTTTAGAGACTCCAGAATAGTTTTCAACTATTCAATTATACTTTTTTGATTTGTGTAACAAAGTGAGCTGTTCCATCGAAAAAGACAATCTTGACCTTCAAACGTCCAAAGATCCTCTATATACAAAAAGATTATCAGTAATCCTTGTGTTACTGTACTGCTTCTGTAAAAGAACTTTCCATTATGTAAATCCTAGTGACTCAACGGTGTTCATCGCACGTTTAATCTACTTTTGCCCCATTTATATTCGAACAAATTCTATTAGAATAATCGTCGGCGATGACGACTTTTACAACGGTGAGAAAAATTTGTGTTCGACCGTCAGGTGCGGCAAGCAATTGCCAAGAAGCCAGAGTTGGCGTCCAGCGAGGAGTGCGCCATGATCGAGTTCACGGATTCGGCAGCCGCCCGTCTTGCTCTACAAATGACCTTGGGCAATGCCAAGGTGTTCGAGCTGCAACAATCCACCGATAAGAAGAGGAAACAACAATCAACGAAGAAAACCGCCCTGACGAGATTGGCCAAGGAGGAAGCCTACAACTCCTCAAGCTGTGCCAGCGGATCCGAGGCCGAAGATGGAAAAGCCAGACACAAGAAACCTGTACACGGTTACCCAATGTATCACGCTTATCCGAGCCATACCTATCAAGGTACGCACACTATAGATTCCAATTATTTTCTAGCGATTCAAATTTTAATTACACTATTTGTATGATGTTAGATTATTAAATAACATCCATTCAGCATTGTTTAAACACTTCCTGAAACTAAAGACAGCTATGAAAAATATCGAAAACACTAAATAGTCGATAGATCGTATGGTAATGTCCAGACTGCAGGTTCTTATGCAAAGTAAAAGTCGTCTCTGTCGAAAGCAAGAAACAGAAGTTAAATAGATGTTCCTTTTCGTTTTAATAATCCGTATCCTATTTCACCGACCCGTATTATTAAAAAATACTATCTTATCTATAGCAAATTATTCGATAGTACTGCATACTGTGTTGAGTATTATAATAAATTATTTGATTGCAGGACCCCCTTCGCCGGATGCGTGGCTGTCACGACGGTTGTCCGGCTGCTCGGTGTCGGGCTCGGAGAGCGGCTTCATTCTGCGTCGTTTGTCTTCCTGTTCCGGTTCAGGGTCCGGTTCCGGTTCTGAGATTGGCAACTTCGGGAGACGTTACTCTGCCTGTTCCTCTGGTTCCGAGAATGGTTACTGCCACCCAGTCTTCCCGCCGAGTTACTGTTACCAGGAAAACCGGCGTTTCTCCTGTTGCTCGAGTTCCGGATCCGAATGCAATACTGCCTGTTATCACTCTAGTCGCCGTGGATCCGCGGATTACGGGTCGTACATGAGGAAGCTATCCGCTTGTAGCCGAGACTCCGGTTTCGATATGTCTCCCAGAAGATTGTCACAGTGTTCCACCGGTTCCGAACAAATCACCTTCTGTCGACCCAGGAGCAACAGCGGTGTCACTTTAACGCATCTACCTGAGAATGTAACCAGGATGCCATCTGGTCCTGACGGCACCAGAGGATTCGGCCGACCATCGAAGATGAACCATCCCATGGAACCCATCTGCTAAGTGGCGTAAAATTTGCCGAAACTTTATTGTGGAAAGTAATCACCTAGTCTATTAAATAACTTCGACTTTTTCGATTAAGAACTGCGCGTAGCCCTGACAGAAGGTATTCGATCGTGCTAATCTATAAGCATTCCTGGATATGATTGTTTCTTTTAAAACGTGCATCACTTTTCGAACACGCATGTTTCGTTAAAGAAAATTATCTATTCGAGTTGTAAAGAAAAATTAATTTTTATATTTCTATTTGTACAAACTCAATCTTGTTTCTCAATCTGCCTATCAGAAAGATCCATAACTCTTTTAATCTTGGTTTTAAGCATTAGAAGTATCCCAATACTTTGTTATCTAATAATATTACCTAATAACAGTGTACTATTTTGTACAGTTACACTTACACTTATACTTGTATCGATTTCACGATTATGTTGAACACTTTCTGTCAGGGTAACACTTTCACCAGTTTCATATGGTGTACGCAAACTAAATGATTTTTTAAAACAATGATTGTTCTTAAAAAGATTTCAATTTCACATTGCTATTTTGGTTTCAAATATTTTTCCAGCTGTACAGCTATCCACCGATTTATTTTTACGTATATTTTTTAAATAATCACCGAGCGAGTGAATTATTTATGTCTTCTTTGTTGTATATCTAGCAGTAAAAGTTTTCCACGTGTAAGATGTAAATAAGTGTATTATTAGGTCTGTAATTACATACGAGCGTCGGTTTTATTGAGAATTATAGGAGCTACGCGTATTATTCACTGTTTCTATCTACAAGAACGAATAGTATTATACGAGAACGTTTAGATTACGAGATTCTGTGATATTGATCAGTAATGTACGGACTTCGGAATCTTAAATAGGATATACATGGATTGAACAGAGGTTTGTTTGCAAACTGTTCGTGACACCTTACCACTACTTACTACATAGCAATAACTATGAAACATTGTAAAAAAATATATTGGTATGTTTTCGTTGTAACTTGATTTCCATTTCAATCCTTATGCGATTTTCTCAATTCTAGTTAGTTCTCTTGTTCCTTTTTTTCATCCTTCAATGTATGCTTTGATCAAATGATCCAATTTCGATATTAATTTTAATGTCCCCTTTCTGTTCTAATTACATTCCTAGATATTTTTATTACAGTCTTTATCTAATCTATTTCAAGACTATTTAAGCGATAGATATGCTATAATTAAATAATTTAATCTGTTTGACATCCATTTGGGTGTAAGTACGTATGATGTCATATTGAACTAAATTAAATTAATTTAATTAAATTAAAAATAAAAATGTAAGCATACCTGGTTCATATGTGCTTTATGAGTTATTGTGAGTTACATATTTAAAAAAATATACTTAAAACTATATAATTCGAGTATGATTTTATTTTGTTCGATTTATTAAAATTTCGAATATTTAGCGATAATAAAGAGACTTAGAAAGAACTCAAACAAATATCTATTTCGGTCGGTTGACAGTTCTTCACGAAAAAGATATTCAAATCGTAACATTTGTTACAATTCAAAAAATGAATATTAATTTTTAAAGCACCGGTTCGAATATCACATACATACGTACATACATACAATTACGACTTACCGACTCGATGTTGTGACACATGGGAAAGTGTGATGTGTGCATACGTATGTATTCACTATTCGCACACAATTGCACGCTGTTTTATATTCGCTTTAATTTCTGTGTACATACGGATAAAATGCTGGAGTACATACATACACCGATGCGATTATATTTATGGTTTCACACGACAGTGCAAATGATTGTGAATTGAATAAGTAGTGTAGTAGAAATGTTACGTTCCCATGTATGTACATACCGTGCTACGTGGAGCTCAGAAAACACAGCTTCGTATCGTGCTAGTAACCTAACATTTATGATCAGCACAAGATGGTGAGGTTAGGATGTGTTTACTTGTCAGATTCATCGATGCAGGGAATAAAACGTGACAGTAGTTTGAAGAAAACAGGGATGTGAATATGAAAAGTGGACAATTCTAAAAATAAATCATGTTTTTTCCTATCGGCTGGCCTCGGGTCCTGAATACGACGGACCCGGAGAAGATCAATGCGATCGTCTGCAACAGAGACAAGATACTTTTCTCTGTTTTGACCACAGATTCTCTCACCATCTGGTATTGCAAGGTATATCTTCTAAATACGTTATTATTATCCGATAATTAATACGTTGACTATTACATCACAGCCTCAAAAAATTCTACAATTTCAAAGTACTTTAGTTAAGTAAATTGAAACTGGAAAATAATTGAAGTGTTTGCTTCTTTAATTCTCTTGCATGTTACAATATCTAGTTCATTTGACTAAGTCACGATACAAATTTCTTTTTAAATCTGCCTATATGTAACCGATGTGGTACGCAACGTGTTAATGCTTAGAGCAATAAAATACTTTTCTAGCTGATCTCTAGTAGTTGAGGTTCTCATTATATGGAACCGATCTGTGATATTTCCATTCCCAATGACGCTACATATATAAACTTATATTTTTATTTACATTTAAATATTATTTACAATAAAAAAAAATACATTTAATTACAGCCGTGTGTACCCATTGTATTTATTAGAAGAACTGCAGATTCTTTGCGGAAACATGGCGATAACATTTTGGTACAATGGAGACCAGATTCTAGCATGCTGGTTATAGCGGTATGAATGATTACATAAAAAATCAATTACAATGAAAAAGTTAAAGTAAGGATTTAGTATTTTATTGATTACAATTTAAGTTCTTTTAGACTTCAGATAGCTATCTGTTATTTTACCGGCTATCAGATTCTAGCCCAGAAGGTAGAGGTCTCTATGAACAAAGAGATTCTCCTGTTACTAGTTTAAGGAGAGATAGTGCTGAACTGTTTATTAAGGAAGTTATTCCATCTTTAGTGTTAACATTTGTAAGTATATATATAAGTATTTGTTGTTTTCTGTAAACAATGTATTTAAAAAAATATTTTATTTTCAGGAGAAATCAGCATGGATAGATGGAGGTATCAGTTCTTTAGTTTGTATACGTGATGAATTGATGGTAGCTACAAAAACTAGCCATATAATACGTCATAAATGGGATGGCACTGTAAATCGGGATTACTCCCTTGATTTAAGAAGAATACCATTTAGTGTAGATCAACAAATATCCACTGTAGCCATACCATTGACTGAGGATAATGTTTATGTCACTGATATCGAATATTCTCCTCTGGTTGGTGGATTTGCAATTGTTCTTAACACTGGCAAGGCAGCATTTCTTACTGCACAATCACTCAAATTTGATCCTAATGTATGTCAATTCGGTTATAAGACACTAATGACACTTTTATCTATTGTATATAGATCATGTGCTTTTCATTAATATTATCTTGTAGCAAGTGCAAGGGATTTGGGCTAGGGACGTCGACGATGCTACTTGCGCAGCCGTGAATCATAAGTATCGTCTTATTGCAATTGGAAGGCAAAAGTATGTCCTTTTGGATTTAAAGTACATATTGGAGTAGATGTTGATAGAAATTTGTTATAATTTATACCTTTCATTATTAGTTCTGAAAGTGTAGTTTATTATGTGGATGAAACAACGGGAGGTTTAGAAATGTCGCACACACTGAGTCTATCTTCAAAAGATTACCCAGGAAGACCAGGTCGTGTAAGATGTTTAAGGTGGACTCCCGACAGTTGTGCCATCGCGTTAGGTTGGGAAGATGGCGGCCTAGCAGTATGGAGTACATTTGGTGCCCTCTTACTTTGTACTTTAAAATGGGATTATTATGGCTTGAGAGTAGATTTGTCCCATGATAATCTTTTACACATACATACAATGGTAGATCCATTCATTAATGTTCGTTTACGTTAATAAGTTCATTTCATAAATGCTTACTCTTTCCCTATTGTAGGAATGGTCTGCAGAAGGCTACCAGTTGTGGATGTTAAGAGAATCTCCAAGTCCGCATTTAACAGAGGCAAATGGAAATGGAACTGTTAATTTAAGACGTTCTTTGATACAATTAGATTTTGCAAAAAGTCCATTAACGATCAATCCTTGTATGGTAATACTCTAACAAAATATCTTACCAAAGTATTTTACTTCTCGGTAATAAGTAGTTTCAATTATTTATATTCCGATAAATAGGGTCACCATGGACATTTATACTTACAAGGCGAAGATAGACTGTATTTAAACCTTGGTAGTGGTGTTTCTACAAACACTTCGACTTTTCATATCGGTGGTGATATTCCTAGTGATTCTACAATGCAAACACTTGCAGGCTGCAAACAATGGCTGGTTGTTCCTATCCCCACTGCATATAGTGGTTCCAATTGGCCAATACGAGTATGTAAAATTGAAATCCATAGATGTTTTGATTCTTATACGATATTATTCAATAATTGCATTTCCTAGTATACTGCCATCGATAACGAAGGCATGAGTATTGCTGTAGCTGGACGAACAGGGTTAGCTCATTATTCTTTACCTACACGAAAATGGAAACTATTTGGTAATGAAACTCAAGAACGCGATTTTATCGTAACTGGCGGTTTATTATGGCATCGAGGTTTTCTAATAGCTAGCAGTTACTCGATATTAGACGACAAGGATGAAGTCAGAATATATCCCCGCGATACACGTTTGGATAATAATTACGTTAGAACCGTCAGAATGACGTCGCAAGTGTTATTGCTCAATACTCTAAAAGACAGACTTTTAACATTTTGCGCTAACGCGCAGATAAGTATTTATGATATGGTAGTAGAAAGCAATAATGGTAAGTAAGAAGAAAGAAATAATAACATTTATAATGATACTATCAATAGTTGATTTTGTGCGTAAAATAAAGAGTATTTCAGATGCAGGAAGTATCGAATTAAAAAGATTGCAGACTGTAGACGTTAGCGGACTTTGTGTTCACCCTGCTTGTGTCGTAAGTGCCACATTGACTACTATACGTGCTGAAACAGCCGGAAGTCATCCACATCCTGAAAGTCTTTTACTAAATGTATCTGGACGTCTCCTGATGGTTCAACGAGAACATTGTACTGACAATACGGAAGTTGTATGTGAACAATTCATTCAAAACTAGCATAATTCTTAACGCCTTACATCTTATACTTAAACATGCTTTACAGCTATTTACATGTAGCGCTCCGACAGTATTAGCTTCTTATGTAGAAAATGTTTGGGTACCCTGGAGGTCGAGGAGAGACAAGCCACACCTCACAGAGGCTTTATGGTTATTTTGTGGTGCTCACGGTATGCGTGTGTGGCTTCCATTGTTTCCAAGAAATCATCAAGAGAAAACGCATACATTTATGAGCAAAAGGATCATGTTACCTTTCCATTTACGTATTTATCCTCTGGCTATACTCTTCGAAGATGCTATTTTGCTAGGTGCAGAAAATGACACAGTACTTTTTACTTCGGACACGAATTCTCCTTTTTCGTTACCTTTCAGTTTATTGGAGCTTACAGTAAGTATATTATCGTTATTATCAATAAAATTCTATTACAAGGCATGGTATGAACTATTAAAATCCCATAATAATCGCATATATTGTTTGAATTTTAGAGTCAAGTATATCTTCATCAAATATTACGGCAACTTATTCATCGTAATTTGGGATATCATGCTTGGGAAATTGCTCGCTCATGTTCCTCACTGCCATACTTTCCGCATTCGTTAGAACTTCTACTTCACGAGGTGTTAGAAGAAGAAGCAACTAGTAAAGAACCAATTCCAGATGCTCAGTTGCCTTCTGTAGTGGAATTCATCCGCGAATTTCCAGGCGTATGGGCGAGGGCAGTCGTGCAATGTGCTAGAAAGACTGAGATTGCACTTTGGCCTTATTTATTCTCTGTTGCTGGACCACCGAAGAAACTTCTGCAAGATTGTTTGCAGCGCCAGCAACTCGACACTGCTGCTAGCTACTTAATTATTTTACAAAACCTAGAACCTTCTACTGTTAGCCGACAACATGCTACTTTGTTATTGGATGCTGCTCTGGAACAGGACAGATGGGAGCTTTCAAAAGATCTCGTTCGTTTCCTCAGAGCGATTGGTAAATCATAAAAAGCGTATTAAGAATCTATCTCTTTTTTCTTTGTTTTTACTTACTTATTTTTATTCCGATAAGATCCAAACGATGTGAAATCACCGAGAACATCCTGGGGTGGTACATCGAAGTTAGGAGGACCCCCACAAACACCGCCACTCTCTCCTCACGAAGACGACTTGTCTTTAGTATTAGGAACTATGCAAGTTTCAAGAAGTCGAAGTTACAGTACCACCGTAACTCCAAAAGTACAATCTGAATCGGTAGCAAAAGATATAACTCCTTCATCGATGCTAGAAAAAACAAGAAATGTAGTTACAAGACGGAAAAAGTCAGTTCCTACAAATACTTCTAAAGTAGAAAAAACAGACAACAAGTAAGTTTTAATAATTTATACATTATGAATCAATTTCATTATCTTCCACAATAATTGTACACAACAAATGGAATTTATTCTGTAGGGAAGGTTCAGCAGAAGAATTCTTTATTGACGTGATACTGCAGCGTCATGCCCGTCGATTACTTTCAGCGAAGAGACTCGCGGATTTAGGTAGATTTGCTGCACGATTGGACTTTCATTTAGTTACTTGGTTTGGTAGAGAACGCGACAGAGCAGCGAAGATTGACGATTACGTAACTGCATTGAAAGCGGTGCATGAGGACTTTGCATTTGCTTATCCGGTACTATCTCTTCCAAATTTGCAAAAATTTCGAAGGTCCAGTCTCACGTCTCTCCGTTCAATAAGGTCGGTTAGTTTGGAAAATCCGGAAGAGGAACCACTGAATTCAAGTTTCACAGTTGACTTACCTGACAGCGGTTACACTAGTTTACCAAGTGGGCGACCACCTTACACTAGTTTAGTATCACCTGTTGCTAGTTTAGAAACACAATTTCCTGCTGCTGAAACCAAATTGACAGCAAACATGTTACACGGTACGTATTGTACTTGATATTATGATACGGAATGAGTTACTCAAATCTACTATCCGATTTCAGATGCCAACAGTGTTCTTAGCGACAGCAGTACCATTTGGAGAGACGATACCGAATCTATTGTTGGGACAGGTGTTGGAACAGTATGTTGGGTACCACCGGAACCAGTAGAACAAACCGAAGTTCACAACACTTCACCTTGTGCACCGATAAGTCGAGCAGAAGTACAACTTAGATACCTTTTGCAACTATTTCTTGAAGGTGGTTGCTTAGGATGGGCTGCCGTGCTGGCAACAGTTTTACGTGATGCGCCTGCTATGGCTAGAACTATTCGGGCGGCTCACGCTCCTATGCAAACCTTTGATTCTGTAATTAACCTAAGGGATGGCCTTCTTACTTTAACCAGATGGTCACACTCAGAATGGTGGGTTTATGCTAACATATATAAATACTATACAAAATAAATGTAATGTTTCGTATGCCTTTGTACAATTGACATAATGTAAAGTAATTAATTTATGCGTGCATTTCAGTTTGGGTTACAGGCCGTTTATGTCAGGCATCCAAGTTCAGGTATCTTTGCTGAACCGATTAGTTGTAATTAAGCAGCAACAAGAACAAGAACAGATACCAGAAAGTCCATCTCCTAGTCCAGCACCATCTGCTGGAAGTAATCAACGAGGAAACTTGTCTCGATCACGGCATTCATCAATCAGCCATGCTTCAACAACCGCTCCTCTAGAGGAAGAACGATCCCGTGAACTATCATTAACTGTCGACGAGGTAGCTTTTCGAAATAGCTACAGTACTCTCAATAACGCGGATAATACTTCTTCGCAATCTACATGCGTTATCTCTTAAAGCAATGTCATTTTTCATAAGTCACGAACATTATATTATTATAGCGTTTAGTATGGTCAGATATGTATGTAATTTTGTTTGAATCCATTTGAGTATCGTTTATTACTGAGATTTTTCTTGAAGCAATATTCCATTAAATGTAAACACTATTGAGCTACCAAATTTAAGAAATCAATTAGCGTGTAACATAAATGATCTATAATAATTTTTCTTTGCTGCATCGAGTACGATGGTTGAACTTTGGGATAATAATTATATGCGCAATAGAGAATTGTAATGTTTCTCAATTTTGTAAGCATTTCTATATGTGTAAATATGCTCCTAAATTCGTAGAGAAGGTACTGTTGACATATTTTTAGATTCATCCTTAAAATACTTACGAACAATAGTGATTGAAACATCTATAAAACACGACTGATACTATCTCTTCCTTTATTGGTAGGAAATATAATACGCAATGAATGTATATTGAGTGCAATTGGTATTAGTATATTGTAGAGTTAATCAAGAATGAAATGATAATCTTGAATTTGGATATTTTGTACGATGTAATATTCCACTGACTGAATTGCACATGAGTGGTGCGCAGTAATTGTTATCTATTTCAATATAAACGAGTTGTTTCAAAAGATTCGCATCGTGAAAATTAACAACGACACAGTATCATTGTGTTTGTACATTGAGCAACGGTTGTACATTAAAAATTACCGTCCTCCAGGTTTTTTTCTAATGCAAATAAAAGCAAATGCTAAGGAATCAAATTGAAACCAAATTGATGCGTGAATGTAATGTCAATAATTTTATAATTGATATAACTATAAATATTGGTTTTGTACGAAAAGTTGGTATGTTAAATGGCGTAGTGGGCAAAAACCAGATCATCAGTAAATACTAGTTTGTATAATATAAATTTGTAAATGAATGCAAATTTGATGGTTGCCCATATTGTGCAAAAACGTTACATTTAAAAGAGACATTAATACTCAACAAATAAATCTTACAATAAAAAAGTAAGGCATTTATATTACGTAACAAATTTTTAAAACATTAGCTATAATATTGAATTTTATATTTACCTTTCTATGGTACATGTTGGTTTACACGCTTCTGTAGAAAAAAAACTAATAATTTATCAATACACGATGGATTAGTTGTCTATTCTCTTATCTACTGTCAATGTTATGAATAATTTATTTATAATCAAACACCATGTTTAGAACACACGTATAACAGGAGTACTACTTGGCAATAATTTATGTAAGTAGAGTTTTACTGCAAGATTATGATTAATATGTCGACAAATTATTTTTTTGAGGTAATTACAAACTGCAATATAATTATGATAGATTTGTTAGATGGGAGTATTATCGAACGCCCTGTTCATAAAGAGCTACAAATAGTATTTATTTAATATATTTTATATAGAAAATATTTAAGTATATTTGCTGATTTGTATTGCCTAATCGTACGTTGACAAAACAATTTCAGATTCTATAAAACTACCAATATTACGTACTGTAATTTTGGAATGCAAATTTCTAAAAGGAAAAATAGTTTGTCATGGATAGTGAAACAATAATCAAAACTATTTATAAGTATTTATGTTAGATCAACGTAAAACTACCAGCAATAGGGACATGGTTCATCACTGAAATCTCGTAAGCCTAATAGATAATAAATACATAGCGTTGAATATGTTTCATCAAACGAACGTAATGGACAACCATCTTTGAGGAAGTCACTCATGCAAATGTAAAAATATAGCTATGGATACTCAGTGTGGTCTTATATAAGAACATTATTATTACATCATAGAAAAAGCTGTATAACACTAATAATGTACTGTTTATACATATATACATATTGTATCATAGATATTCAGAAAATATATATTTTCTTATAAGTCACACAATGCTTCCTTTGACTTTATTGATTGCAGAAATGATATACAGTTAACAAAAGTTTATCTATGAACTTCTAAAATTTCAAATCTGTGAGCATGTATAATTATAATAATAGTAATTTTATTAATTTTGAGACTTTCTCATTGATTGTAAAGAACTTTGCAAACTTTAATTTATTTATTTAAAATTTTCGTTAGTGTTCCTATATCGTGTTGTACATATTTAGATGCATGTGACCAATTGTAAACATGCTTATAGTTATATTCTTTATGGTACTATAGTACTACAGTCCATGTTATCAGATTGGAAAGAATGTACACTGTTATTGTTAACATAATACTTTTATTGTTCTCTTATGACACAGTAGACGGTACAACAGTATTCTTGTTTGAGTATCACGGTTGTGCGCCGAAATAGAATTCTTTGATTATAATTTGATCTTCGAGTACAAACAACACATTTTCTTCAATAGGAGTAAAACGTACATATTACTTCACTGGCGAAAAATAAATGAATATGTATATATTTATATAAAAGTGAGAAGTATAACAATGATCGGTAAACTTTAGTCTCTGATAGGTAGGAAGACGGATAAACTACCACAGCGTACATGGTGAGACTTTTAAAACAGATTATCTGAATAAGTTGAATACTTTTAGAAATAGAAAAAAATGCATCAGCTCAAATTTGTTTGGTTTAAAGATGTTCGCTATCACATTTGTTGATTTTTGGTAGACAGAATAACAGATAAAATGTGAAGACCAGCTTCATTTCTTAAAATAAGTTATATTCATCTTTACTTACTTTGAATGAATATGACTGCAAATATTTAAGCAAATATTTAACCTTAAGTATAATTTAAAAAAGATTGGCTTAATGCACCTTTTTCTATCGCAAAAGCAGCCAATTAGTTAAGTTTGTTTTAAATAGCTCATCCTGTATTATGTATTATATTATGACTTTAATTCTTTTTAGTTGATTGAGTGACCACTCTACTAGACTATAAATAGAATGCTTTTTAAAAATTTTGCTACTGCTTACGATGAGAAAATAAAATAAAAATTTCTTATTTTTTAACTTTTTTATCTGAGCCTATAACAAAAATTAATCACGGTCAACCGATTTCTACGAAATTTTCAACACGCATAGAAGTTGTTGAGATCTACAAAATGTATTTTTTTGTTGAAAATGTTGAAAAATGATATTTTTATCTCCTTTCGTCATTCTAAGCAATAGCAAAATTTTAAAAAAGCATTCTAGTTATGGTGTAGTAGACTGATCTCTCCATGATCTAAGAAAAATTCAAATCGTTTAGTCCAGTTCTAGAAAAGTTATTGCGTTTTAAAAAGTGTCCGGATATTAATCAAAATTACTGTATATATACATACATGTATACATATAACATGTATATTATTTGAACATCACGTACAAAAAATTCCAGATTTCTCTCAAACAGTATACATACATAGGAATATGGCACTCGCGCATTTCTTTTGCATACATTTTTTAAAATTTTTAATTTTGATATTTTTGATTAAGCGATTTACGCAATGAATAAAACTAGAATCGTGTAGAGTATCAGTTTTCCCGTTAGAACTATAAAACCATACAAATGAGCAGTCCTGTCAAGGAATTTGTTGCATATGATATGATGAACACGTATTTGCGACATCAATCGCGCTTTCTAACACCTTCAGAATGACTCCAATTAAGCCTCAACATCAGAAAAGTTGTAAATAAAATATGAAGGATTGGCATGCATTATTAGATTTCCGATATTGCTCGGTTCTACGTATAGGTACTCGGGCTTGACAACTCGGATACCCACTCAATTTAGATCAAAATAGTCAGATTCTCAGTTTACAAAGGAACACATTCAAGCTAAGCCAGGTGAACGCGTTGCGTAACAGAATATTTGTGGCTCATTCTTTGAAAGACTGAAAACAACCACCAAAAATGGAAAATGTAATAAAATATATTAAAAATATTGTAATATATTAACTATTTTTAAATTGCGTTTACTCAATCTTGTCATAGTAGACATTCGTAGCTAGTTATAACGGTAGATAATTAACTTAATGAATTTTGTAATGAATACCGGTGAATTAATGTTGCCTTTCCTTTAAATTAACTTTTATTGCTCGGGGCTCAATTATGGATCATCTATCACAAAAGTGTTAATTACCTTTTTAATTGATAAGGATTTTTGGGCGTAACGACTGATCTAACGATAAAATATTAACTGACGGACATTGTCCCAGGACAAAAATGGAACTTTCTTTCGAAACTGGGATTGTTCGATGTTATTGTTGAACCGGTATATAACTGGTGTTATACGGTGGCGGTTTTGCATACATATCGTTCGGGGATGCTGATGCTGGCGTTGCTGAAAGAGATAAATTCGGTTACAGTTATCTTAAACAACTAACAAATTGTATCATTATGAATTAATCCCTTACGGTCTACAAACATTTTAATATTTTTTTCCATTAACTCGGAGATCGAAGATAAAGTCACAGGTTCATATTTGGCGCAGAAGAGTATGAAAGAAAGATCTAGAATACCTAAGGAAATATAACTGAAATCTCTAGATGTAGGTATGTTGCTCCCGTAAAATTATGTATTGTGGAGATGCAACAATATTTATAACAGCCTAACTGATGATCCGAGTGATTGGATAAAATGTACAATGTTCACTACTGGTATTTCAATTATATTTCTCACCTGACATCGACGAGTTTATAACGTAGCCTGATTGCGGTAGCACATTCGCGGGAGTGTGAATTACTTGTACGACAGGAGGAACTTGTACATCTGAAACAAATATTCCCAAAAAATCAGACTTTAGTCAGTTGAATCGCATACCAGCGAATTTACTAGAAATCCTGGACAAAATTAATATACATGTTTAAATTTTGTGATATTAAAAACCGTAAGCACATTCTTATTTTGTAAATTTCCTTTTCTGGAATGAGGAAAATTGATGAAACTGCTATTTACAGAAGCAAACATAGAACACATTAATATTCCGTACTTTCATTTGCAGCAGCTCCAATATTTATTTTACAGGAATAAGGACATCAATAAGATTTTTTTTGGAAAATACATAACAATACTGCCGTGAAATCTAGAGAATACATTTTACGAAGTTAACTTTAAGTAAATGTATCTTTAAAACAATTTGAATCTCAGTCTTTAAACTGTAGATGCATAACATCTGTTATAAACCAACTACAATAAATAGATTTAAAGAAATCGACCTTTTTATTTTGATTTTTGACCAGGTATACGATGTTTTTCGCCAATATGCGTCTCTCAAGAATTGTAACGTATCATATTTGAGCAAAAGCAACAAGTTACAACGTAAACTGTAAATATTCTCGATTACAGAGAATAACGCATGACCCTGTAATACTATAATATCGGCCAGTTTCATGAACTTTTTGTAAGAGGTTGCTTAAAAATATACTGGTTCGTACCATTAAGAGAAACGCGTCGTTTATAGGGGATGTTTCAGGAAGTAGGTCGATATTTTTTATCACGGGCTAACATACCGTTTTATTTCTATATAAACGGCACACACTGGTGCGCTAATAATAACGCAACTGTAAGACAGAATACTATTTTTAACGTACTAATGGGAAGGAAAGTGTTTGCTCATAATGGAACACCAAAATGTTATTTATTATGCAAGCGATACAATAGAAAGCCCTTATCTATACCTTAGAACTTGTTCCACGCGAATCTTATATATATTTATATAATATATGTGGGTATATAGAACAATTCGTTGCCATGATCATAACAAAAATATAATTGTTCGCTTTTACATAAATAGTTCTCGTCTATATAAAACTCTTTTCATGGAATGTTTATCGTCCCTTATCTCTATGTATTATAAAGCATACTCTTTTGAGCATCGACAGATTCGTTATTTCCCTATTACTTGTTAACAAAGTTTAAATAACATTCTTGATCGCAGTGTGCGTTGTGTCAGTGTATATTGGATGATGACAGTTATCCCCTTTGAAAATGTCCAGTGCAAAATTGTGCTAGAGACTTCGTTTAAAAATTGATAAGAATTAAAAATCCTCCAACGGTGACGTGAATTAGATTCATGGAGGTGTAAACATATCATACAAGACAGACATTTACTTTTAGTACCTTGGAACCTCATATATAACTTTTTGTGAGATTGACAAAAAAATCGTTACACAACACTAAGTTCATTTCATAGAATATAACTACCTTGTATACTAATACTAAATTGAGAATCAGACTCCTCCCAGTACACTATGTGTTTTCCGCAAAAGAGGTATTTTTATAGGAATAAAATTATAGAAGAATCTATTGTCACAGTGTTACAATTAATTTTGTTATTTGTAGGTAGGAATTTACCACAGTGTTCTGTTCAGTTATTGTTTTAAAGAAGTGGCAATCGTTACGCTTAATATATTACGCGCGCATGCAATAACGCAAACATTTGTGAACTTTTTATTTTAGATACTTAATTCCGTTCATAATAACAATTTCAAAATACGTTCATAATTAATGGAAACTGAAATTCTGTACTTTACTTTTTGAAGTACTTGTTTGCATTCATACTTTTATGTTAAGTGCTAGTATGTTGTAATCTAAACTACGACTTCTAAACCAGGGCTCGAAATTAATCGCGATCCTCATGTTGTGTGCTAGTTAATTCCGAGTCCTGTTCTAGGCTAGCAAGATTAAATGTTCGTATAAAAAATGTTCATCTTTATTAAGATAGATACAACTTATAATCACTAATCACAATATAATCACCCCTTTGCGACAAAGGAAATAAGAAGAATATTTAATTAAATACGACTATTTAATGTAAAATACGAATATTTAATTAAAATATTAATAAAAACGATTTTGTATGTTTCTGTCATGGATTTTATGAGATTTAGAAGAGCGTGTTATAAAGCTCACCGCAAATGTTTATTTTTCGCATGTTACGCTATTGGCCACGCCACGTCATAATTCTGGGAAACTTTTAATTCACTATAACGTGAAAACAATGCCACTATCGCATTTCCGTCGCATTTAATTTCTGATAGATAGTCGCGACAAAAATATTTATAAACCTTTTTTTACTTTCTAACTGGCTAACATCTTTTATAGTAATAATAAAACTTATAGCAGTAAAAGTGGAAGCTACATATCTTTGTGCGTGTATACATAGCAATGCGAGATATAAATAAATATTTTTAAAAAACGTTCGTGTATCCCAAGGTACAATCACTGGGAATATCGTGTGCAAAATAATGTCGGAGAGTGGAAGAGGTGATGAAATAGAATCAGGCCTGAGATGCTCCTACAAACAATTATATGATCAAGTAATTTTAAAAAAACAGAGGGAAATACTACAGCTAATATTTTATATGGTATCAAACTACAACAACGGTTGCACTGCTCAACATATATTTGGAGTCGTCACTTTTAGTAAGCTTTTCTAACGGATTTTCGTGAATTTAATTTATAAATCTTCTTTAATTATCTTGCGTAATTTTTCAGAAAATCATTTTTGAAAAAAGAACACGAATTTTTAACTTTCTAGACGTTTTGTGGTTAAACAGTAACGCCTATACAGTTTTATCTTACATTTCTGTATTTTGTAGCTTAAAAATATCAAAATTCGATTTTTTAAAAAATAGTAATAAATGTTTAAACCGCTGCGCTACTCATTATGTCGTGTTACTTATTATCGCGATTGTTCATTATGTTTTGTAACAAACGTGACGAGGCATGCATACCAAAGCAAACATATATAACTTTGATCAAGATATGGTCACCATAATTGCATCGCATTTACTTTATAAATAACGTAAATAATTAAATATCTTACACTTTTTCAAAATTGATTTTATCGAAGATTATGTTTGAAGATAAAAGGAAATGGAGATTCGCACTAAGCTCATGAAAATCTATGAGAAAAGCGTATTCAAAGTTGCGACTCCGAAATAGAAGTGAAAGTTTGTTGACCAGTGTTATTGAAAAGTTTGTAAATGTAAATGTTACGGAAACGATACCATCGAAATAAAATCTTCACTCAGAAAGGTACCCACGTCCGTAAACTGTTCCCTGATGATTACGTCTGCGATATCGTCGGCAAAAGATACAGCACACACACGATATGCAGAATGTTACCAGCCCTACAACTATCACACCCACGACGATCAAAGTGGCAGTGGACCTACAAGAAAGCAACGAGAATTTTAATTCCTACAGTAAATTCTCTTTTCCGTCGAAAGACGATTAGCTTTTTTTCTTACCAAGCGGTTGTCATCGTGAACGCGTAGAAATCGCAACAATAGACCTTGTTGCTCTCGATACTGTAGCAACAGTACTCTTTATCCGATGAATCAAACAGACCTGGACACGACTCGATGAAACTTTGTATGATATTCCGTTCTCCAATCGAGCACTGCATTCCTGAAAAAAGATGAACATAAATTGGAATTTTATTATTATAATTTTCATCGTCTTTTTTAATACACATAAAGTATCGCTTTCTGGTTTAATATTTACTCAAATAATGCAAATTATTTAGTGATTACGACCATGAGCTTAACACATTCCGCCGGAAGTGTTAAATTAGTATACATATATTATTTTTAGATGCTCATTATCTCCCACATAAATAAATTAAATTCTAATCGTGCTCAATATGACTGTAAGCATATACACGGATGACTCTTTGGTACCAAACCATTGTTACTATGTAATACTGTAATTGAACTATCTTTTAGCTCTTTCTTTGTAACTATAGTTGTAATGAACTGCTTCTACAAATTCAATTGTTACACACTGATCGTTGATATCAATGTTTCTGTACTTAATTTTTCCACTTTGGACCGAGCTAACCAAATGTCAGTTATAATAATTATTCGCATACTTGACATGGGTAATATTTTTTAGATTGGTAAATAAAGTACAGCAATAACGGTTATATTAATAAACATGATTAGTGGATATCATTTTGAGGAATTAGTAAATTTTACTAATTAGATTTTATGTTAATAATTACAGTTTAGTGTATGCTTCATAGTAAATATTTTGTAAAAGATCGAAAGCAGTACGAACTCGTTAAATGTTAAACATGCATATAATATAATGTAATCTAATCAAATTTAGATAATAGCAGTTCCCGAATATATTTCAATATTTTACGTTAAGCCAGGTGAATTAAACGTTTAAAATTTACAACTCCAACTAGTCCTAGATCTCTCAAAATATCAATGAGCCACGCAACGCCCATTTATCATTGATAATACGAAACTTACGTAAGACGCCGAGAGTACAATACATATCGAAGGAATCTGATACATATATGAATTTTTTTCTGGCGCGTAACGTTACTTAACAAAAGTAATTTACAAAGTATCCTGTTAGCATAAAACTTTACGGCTTTGTTTCCAAAAAGTTCTCACATCTCTGTACTTTTATGACTCTATTGGAGAACTGGAAGATGATCATCCTTTCTAAAAGAAATATCTCGTGTTCTTAGTATACATATATTAACCTTTGGACGGCGATCATTATTGAGCATTTATGTCAACCTTGGCTAGATCCATTCAAATCTTTACGATTAATTTTCATTTGTTTATTATCAACAGTTCTTTGCCGAGACCAAAATTAATACTTTTATTAGTTTGAATATTAACAGTTAATAATTATGTGGATCGGCGCCCACCATACGAGAATAATAGTTTTACGCATCCGCCGTGGGGAGCTGAAAATGATAACTAATATCAATTCAAGTGGATACCGCATCGCATCCTTGCTCTCTAATATCTCGTTCTGGTGTAAAATAAATAAGCGCTTCTCCGTAAATAATAGGTTCCTTTCTTCATACTCAAGGGAATTCAATCGGCTACAGTTCGGTAAATGAAAACGATAAGCTTACAGTTTTATAGCCCCACGATATATTCTTTCTATTTGTGGCAGCACGAATATTCACCATACTATTCACCACTGAATAAAGAATAGGCATAGAATCAACATTTGAGACACAAATCTGAATTCCACAGTACGAACAATTGGAGTCTCCATTATTCTTAAAGATAGCAAAAACAAGTCGCGAAAAATATTCCAAAGGAGAACACGAGTTTTCGATTCGTTCTTTCCATTAATTTGCGTTAATTGTTATATCAATATTCAAAAACTGCGAAAATACATTCTTGTTCATAAAACAGCAAAATTCCTATAGATTTCTACTTTCTTAAATAATTATAAATTCATTTATATTCGAGGTATAAGAATATGCACCATGAGGTCTAAAACGTAGAAAATTTTGTACATCGACAGAAGAGTTAACAGCACTGAGTATCAAATTAAGGAAAGGGCATAATAATTAAAATACTCGTTAGTAAAATATTGTTTAACATTTCATTTATGATTTTAATATAACTAATTATTACACTTAAAATCGAACAGTTTTAAGACACGTTGAAAGCATAATTATTAAAATATTCAGGAATACATATCTACATAAACTATGTGAGCCCATTCATGCAGCTCAAGCATTGACTCGAATCTTATCACTGCTCCGTAAGCAAATACTGCTCCCTTACCGACAACGTCCGGTGAAATGACTCAGTTTTCAACAACAGTTTAAGATTCGTGCTTGTTGGTTTTGTTATTTTTATTACTTATATCGCATCAGTATTATTGAACTTTTCAAATTTGTTCACTCTTTTTTAATATGAAGGTTTCATTCGCGTTTCAAATTGTTTAAAGAGATAATGTATAAAGCACAAGTGATACGTATCTTTATCAATTTTATCTTGATTTCGACACTTGTTGCAATCATTATTTTTAAAGTAATTTCTTTTGTTGGACACAACTAGCATGATTATGCACATTTATTATTAATAACTTAAAAAATACTTGTCCATACATTTCGCGTTCTTGAGGCATACTAACTTCTTATTGCTAAATCTAATAAAAATAATTATCTCGAATTCATGACCAAAAATGAAGAGATTGTATAAAACTTTTGATACCCTGAGTTAAAATTGGTTCGAGCACCACTGTCCAAAGCTTATGGGCATCAAGCATTAATCAAAATATTTGCGAAAATAGCTATAGTACCTAGTCATCAGTCTGTAATACCACTTATTAATAATAGATCAACATGTTTATTTTACACGGCTTAATGCTTGCCAAATTAAATTCACGCAAAACTAGTATTTGCTAAGATGTATCGATTAAGTATGGTGAAATATGTGTAAATAGTTATGTTTGCACCTAATGTAAACGATCCATACTATTATACACATACACTTCATGTACACACACTACATATTGTATATTACTGATAAAAATATAATTCGTTTGTTCGCAATAAAATTTCGTTTTGTGCAAGCGGATCTTCCTTTGTAACCGACTTGTCATATCAATTTCTGCGAATATAGAATAGGAACAAAGAAAGAGACTCTGGTAACGTGAACCGCTTCAATATATCAATCAAAGTTCACATAGTACTATGTGCATTTATTACCATATTAATGAATTACGATTAATGGCACAAAAAGTTACTATTCGTATTTAGTTCCAAGTAATCATAATAAATGCTACACTCACCGTAAGTTAATCCCGCGTTGATTGAAATAAACAGTATCAAGGTGGTGGCTTGCAACATGTTGAAAGATTTCGATGTAAAAAACTCAGTCTGGTTTGCAAAAAAATTTGCTACGAAATTCGATTATAATAAGAAATTTTGTGCTTTATTTAACGACTAGACAAACGGCAAATAACTGGACGTTCAAAGATTTCCACTTCGCATGGGGAAGAGCACTGCAAACTGCAAGTTCCACACTGTTAAATGTTACCTCAAATACAAGTATGACTCAAAAGACATCAGGTTTGTCATTTAAGACCGTTGCGACATCTCGTGGACCAACGTCATAACTATGGTTCTACTGCCGCTTGGTAGATACTGCATTCGAATGTGGATCAATATCAAATTATTTTGTATAGAAATATTTAGATAATCGCAAAAAATTATTAATACGCATTTGTAACAAAACACGGGTTTCATATCCTCTCGTTCGAATGTTGAATTGTTGTTTACGACTACGTCATATATGTCGTAATTGCCACTTTGACCGGAAGATGCAATAAAACGAGCGGTAAAATATTCTTGTCACGAATTAAATATTTACAAACGAGGTATTCGACACAAATTACTATCAATTAGTTTATTGTCAATTTACAAATAAATATATCAATAGTTCAAGGTAAATCAATATATGTAAGTTTTATTGGTAGTCGACATATTAACTTTATTTCAAGAAAGTTTTTTTTTAAACTTTTAGGGAAAATTTTTAAAATACAAAAGATATGTCTAACCAAAAGGTTTTATTAGCATATGTATCAAATAAATGCAATCCTGACAATTGTTATATTACAAAATATTGTAAAAAATCTAACTAGCAGCCACTGAATTAAAATGCTACATAATATGTATATTTAAATTTCAACGCAGGTTATGGTCATGTGATAGTGATGCCACCAAGCTGTTATAAGTTACAATACCATTTTGACGTCAAGTTTAAAACTTATTAATAAGAAAGCCCATTATATAGAGGATATATATTATGTATTCCATATCATTTCCTTATTACAGAAAATTGTGAATAGGTACATATATACAAAACTGCATGTTTATATGCACATTGATACACTTTTGTATAAATGCACTATAATTAAGATAACCAAAATAAAGAAACACAGTCGTGAGTCCTACTCCTGCACGACTTCGAGCCGCAATTTAATCAAATACCAAGAGTCAGAATAAAAATTGCTTTGCTCTGATTGTATCTCGATTTATTGCGGATGGAATGTGTAATAAAATGATGCGGGTACAATCGCTTGCTTTGGGAGGAAAGTAAATGTGTAAAAGTAGGATTCAGTATGTATTTACTGATAATAACTATTACTCAAATATTATTACAATAATACCTTAATTGCTTAACTCCTGCACGTCTTCGGGTCGCAACTTGCTCATTTAGCGAGGATGAGGATAGAAATTGCTTTGTTCCGATTGGTTAATGATTCTCTGTTGAGACAAGTTCACTCCGCACAGTTAGATTCGCAGCAAAACGGTGGAGATACAAGCACTATCTTAGGGAGGAAGAAAAACGTGCAGGAGTTAAGTGTACGTACGTAGTCTGGTATAATTGCGGTTAGATTGGCAGTTATTATGATGAATGGTATAGCTTTCGAAAAAGACTACGTACTATCTCAAATGTTACCACATTTTACGAAAGATATTTCTCACTACAACTATTACTGAAGCTTAGTGTTATAAATTAATACCTTACTTCTTCAACTTTTAAAGCCACAACTTCTAAGCGTTTAGTTTCAAACTTTCTTCCATTGTCATGTCTTGTTAATGAAAATATTAATTTTTGGTTATAGGAGTTTAATAAATTAGTAGTAATCTCAAAACATTATACACAAATTTTCATAAATGGTAAAATTGACTATAAGTGATCGTTAATTGAAACTCCTACAATGTAGCCCATTTCTTTATCATATTTTAATACAAAACTATGATGATAACCATGCTTACAGAATTCTGCGACCATGTCAGGATGTCTAGATTTCATACTTGTGTAATATTCAACTGGTGTCCAACCATCGCAATTCCCATAATAGAACCATAACTTACCAGTGTGTTGTGAAAGTATATCATCATCTCTTTCCTTTACAATTTGCATCTCTTCATGTGCCATTTTGAGTACTTTCCTCAAACTTTGAGGATTTACTAGTTGATGTACCGCTTTACTACATTTTTTGGGGACACCAAAAAAAAGGTGCAAAAATATTTATTAAGAAGAGTTGTAAACACAATGGCAAACATGAAAGAATCCAACAAAGAAAGACTAGAAGAGGTGCAATCTGCCATACCTAAAAAGAAATTACCTTATATTTCTTTGCTTTATGTTGTATAAGTCATAATATCATTGCATCAGATGAACTTACAAATCTATTGAAGAATTTTCCATTAGGACTAGTAGACATGCGCTCAATAGTTGGAAACAACAAATAACATTTCTTGATCCTCTTGGATATAGATTCATCCTTCAACATCTGTAATATCATCCAACTTCCTATCGAATGGCCAACAAGATGTATATTTACATCTTCTGGTACATACTTTTTTATAAAACTTTTCTGTCGTTGTAATAATATATCAGCATATGAAGTTCTTCAAAATAAGAATTGAAATCAATTGAAAAGAAGTACCTTGTGTTCCACCTGTGCCATTAAACTGTAATTGTCATACCAAGTTGAATTGCTTGGCATAGTACGTAACAAATTGTCTGGTGGTTGTACATGTCCGGAGTGTCCAACTAACCAAATAGGTGTTTCAGTAGGCACTCTCACTTTGAGAGAATTAATAAATCCCCTATAGAATTCTGGAATTCCTGGGTTTCCTGGTATAATTACCACAACATCCTTTTTACCAAGCTGTGAAAGATCATTTTCTATCCAGCAACCTTCTGCGATGACTGGGGTAGGTACATCGTTTAATGTTAACATAGCATTCATCATGTTTTCTCCTTCTGTAATAAATGATTTAAAATATAGAAAATATAACACTAATCAAACGTTTTTCCATTACATAATAAAATATCTTAAATTTTAAGTTTTTCCGTAAACATGTTTACTACAGTGAACAACATGAAGTAAATTTAATTTAAAAAGAAAGAGAATTACATAGAGTAAATACACGGTAAATTCAAGTTAACAAGCAGAACAGATACGATGAACAACTTACAGACGAAATTACTGTCGATAAATGTAACGTTTTTTTAACTAGATAGATTGCATTCCCATAACCTACTTTACGGTACTGTCACAGAGATTGCATTGCCACTGACATTTTTCAAGAACTAATTTCTACTGCGCACGCAGTAGGAAGTAGGGCATCGTGAATTGTATGTGAATGTAGGGTATACATATGAATATGTAGTCCTAGAACTTCGCGATATTTTAATTCTCTGCCTTCGATTTTGAAGATTTTACTGAAAATAGAAAAGTTACGCTTCGTCTGATAACGTATATACGGATAAAGTTGAACTTGAAATAACTTCCATCTATTCATATTTTTAAAAATTGTTAAAACAATTTATGATAATAACTGACGGTTTTGATTATCGATATCTTCCCAACGTTTGAATTCTATGAACCTTTTAATGATTTTATTTATGATTATATAAAGATACTACGGTAATTTTTAGATATCTGTCAATTTTTAATGAAATTTCAAAATTTCGGTAGAGGTACAATTTATATTCCTTTACGTTTTACAAATATTTTTACGTACTGTACACATTGGTTTCGACTAAATAGATAAATTTACTTGAGATTCAAATTATAATCTTAGTTTTAGCCTACGTTCTGCAATTTTAACCTTAATTTAGTGTTCCGTATCATGTAGAAAAAATATTCAGTAATTTTTGTTTAGCTAATAAACATTGAATTCGACATCTATAGATTAGAATTATACATTGTATTAAGAAAAGTGTCTCGGGCAAGGTACGAAGTAGATATGATACGTCACTGTTCGCGCTCGTACACTCATGCGCCGTTATTGACGGATTTTGAATTGTTAATAATTTAAAAATGAAACTCCTAGCAGAATTTCATCATTCATAATTTTGTGTTTATTTTCATCTCAAATTTAGCTGATAACATTTTGTTCTATAGTAAAGAATAACGAAAATGTTCCAAGCAGAAGTAGTGAAGGTGTAAACAATGGTAGCGAATATCATTTTCACGTTAAATCAGGAATAATTCGATAACACCGTCCACTTTTTTATAATACTCGTAAACTCCGAAGAAAGATGAAATTAATGATGTGATAACGTGTTTAGCTTCACTTATTTAATGCTACACAATAGATGATGCGTTCGTTGAACTATTATGTAAAATACGATTCTTCACACGAATACAACGAATTCTTTAACATTTTTATGCAATTCGGATCAAAACCTGATACGTACGTCTACCAGTTTTTACGTATTCTACTAATCTTCTTCCTAATAGTTTGATTAATTCGCATAAAATGGCTTTTCCTAATTCTGTGTGCATGTACCTGCAACATTTTTAAAGCAAGCGCAAAACAGAACAATCAAGCGCAATACCACATAGCGTGAATAATAAACGTAACTAACTAAACGGAAACTACAAGAGACAACTATATTCGATACATGTATGCATTACGTATTTGATGTGTTGCATAACCTCTCTACAGTTTTTTTTGGAGTGTCGATAAAATAGTTTAGAATTAGGCGCGGTTTATCCACACGATGCAGCAAAAAGTGGCGCAATGTTTCAAATGGATGGTGACTTCGCTGTCGATACACGAAATCTGTTTCGATACCGATTTAATACCAGATTAGCATTAGTGCGCTGTCATCGGCATAAAAGCGCCGCGCCGGCCAGACAGTACGACCGGGCCCGCGTTTCAATCTAAATAAAGCATCGGACTCGGCTCCGATGCGGCGAAGTGTGCATGTTGGATCTCGATAGGCGGCAGGTGGCGTCGGGGCCGCCATTTTGGTAGCTTCTCTGGTAGCAGCGTTATTTCCCACGGTAGCCGCCGCGATAGTGGGTCCAGGAGAAACAAACAAGTGGAAGAGAGGGCCAAGAGCCCAGCGATAGGAGCAACAGAGGAGAGAACACGGAAAGGCAGCATGTAAGAAAGAGAGAGGACGGTAGAGCAAGGAGAGCTGACAACAGAGAGAGAGAGAGAGAGAGAGAGAGAGAGAGAGAGAGAAGAGAGAGCGAGAGAGAAAGAGAGAGAGAGAAAGTCGCGTTAAGTCTATATACTAGTGACTCTGGCTGGTGAAAAGATGGCGGAGGGGTAATTCGAACGGGCGTTATACGGTGACCCGTTGATCGCGCATGCGCGAATCGGGTGGATTGACTGCGATGGTGTCGGAAGGCGGAGCGAGATCTAGAACCGACTCGTACCGGGTGGTATATACCGCATCACTGTCAGCAAAAACCGCATGAAATGGCACCACTTGCTTCTCCATCGTACTGATGCGGGAGGGAGTTTCGGTTGGTCGCGGGGCAGGCAGAAATTTAAGCACTCGAAACGCCACAAGGGTCCAAGAGAAAACGCCATACTGACGATCACGCGTACATAACGTAGTCAAGTAATCGGATCCCCGTATATACGATGCTGCCAAATTTTGTTTCTCTTAACCGTCCGGCACATCGACGATACACATCCCTCAAAATTTCGAACAGAAAAGGAACTGGACAAGAAAACGAGCCATATTATGCGAACAAATGTTAATTTCCTACGAAACAATCGCGCCACGCGGGAAGGTATAAACGGAGAAGCTTCCTACGCGTCGGGTCGCTCCAAGAACTGATGCATCCATCGGGCGATAATGACAGGCAGTTTGCGTTGGATACTTTTGGCACAATCGTGTACAGCAACTATCGCATTTTGGAATCGGTTTCGTCGACGAAACGACCCAATAATTTCAAACTATAGTTTGCAGCTGAGTTGCCATAACTTAAATGTAGGAAGCACTTTCCTTTTGAAATAATTTGCAACTTCGAATGACGATTTAAATGCTGAAAAGGCGCGGGAATGTATACAAGTCGCCCCGGTGCATTCGGTTGAGTATTCCGCGCGGAGGTCCGAAAAAAAGGGGCGCGGCCGAAGGGGGTGTGGACCGAGCCGATGGGGGGCGTGACCACGATGGAAGGGGGAAACGCGCAACTCATTTGGGCGTTTCACCGGCTACGAGTTGGGGAACACCGATAGTGGGGGCGACGGCATCAGTTCCTGCCAGCCGCAGTCGCAATTCAACCGTTCGACGGTGGAGACGTTACGATGTTCCGTGTTACATGGGGATCTCTTTTTACCGGAAGAGAACAGGACAACTTGTCCATCGATTGAATCGTAACGTATTCGCGTTGTCTCGAGACGGAGTTTGGTTTCTTGTGTGAAATCCACGAAGAAACGACAGTGTTTGGTGAACAACGTTTCGCGCGGGGTGAGTGATCGGAAGTGTACCCGCCCAGAGGCCATCGACGAAGCACCAGTGGATTAAACATTCTACGGGTATACCAGTACGTGAAACGTGACCGATTCCGAGAGATCCGCTGTCGAGTGTTTGGAATTTTGGAAGCCACCGGTTGGATACGAGCAGAAACTCGTTTTGATCGGTCAAACCGCAGCTTTAAGCCGGCCGGCGCCCGCATTAAAGGGAATATGCTCGAAGCGTCCGTCGAGCAACCGCGGTTGCTTCAGTTTGAACGGTCTGCGTGATTTTCACTCGCCGAGTGACCGTACAAAGAGTAGTAACTCGAGCTCGCGATTCAGTCTCCCCCCAAGCCAGTTCGAGGAAACTATTACTTCGAAATGAGTCGCAGCTGCTCGATTCGGTCGCAGCCTCTTAACGGAATTCCTTTGGAAAAATCGTAAACATTCCTTCCTCCGGTGAATCCATCGAAAATGTAGCTTCTCGTGAACCCCTAACACCATCTTGGATGAGAAGGGGCTCGCACGCCGAATGTTTATGCGCTTCGGTCCTTGCGATCGAGAATCTATCGATCGATCGATTATAGTGCAACTCGACCACACGATCGTCGTCCCGTCGGATCGACCACGCTCTATTTTGCTGCAAGACGCATAAAGTGTGTAGTGTGCACGCGGTTCTCGCAGATTTTCGCGGCGATCGTTTGCGAATTTTGACCGGTATACTCGTCGCAACGGGAACTCTCGAGCCGATTCCACAGTGCACCGCGAACGAACGAGTGATGATCGCGGCAGTGTGTCGCAACGGGAACAGCTATCCTGTGCTAAGGGAGTGACAAGTTCCGACGGCTGCGGGCCTCTTTTCCGGGAACGAACATGCCCCTCTGAATACGGATACGTCGCTTCTTTGTTTGCTTTACCAGTTCAGGATGACCAAAACAAACTGTGACCACGGAGCGTTCGCATAGCCGCCACAGTGGAGTTCTGCCTAATCGCAGGTAAATCGGTTTCCTTATTCGTTCAAGACGCGTCTAAAACAAGTAGATAGATGCCTATTGCATGTATCTTGTGCGCGACAGTTCACGCCGACCGACCGACGCATTGGTCATTTGTAAACAACTAGGCAGAACGATCCAAGGTTATTCGACGCTACCAGTGAACCTTGGACCTTTCTGGCCCTGTGTCCAAGAAGATTTGATATTCATTCTCGCACCAATATACATATATTTTACTGACTTCATAATCTACAGATTGCAATATTTTGCACCCTGATGGGATAGCTCAGTAAAGTTACATGTTAGAGTATAATTGAAGAGCAATTATGACTTTATCTACCGATGGGGATTTAATCCCCATATGCTCTCGAGGAATGGTTGCACAAAAGATACTAGGGCAATGTTACATGTATTTCTCTTTAACACTAAACCTTCCGTTCAGAATGGCCGGTTTCACACTTTTTCTTTCAAAATTGCTCAAGTTATGAAGTCTGCTTCGTAAATTGAATAAATTTCTTAATCCCAGCATTACGTTATAATCACAATAACGTAGAGTCTAAAGAAATTCAATCTTTTCATTCTTACGTAGTAGCACACTTTAGTCGCTTTTAACGTTCGGTAGGTCTAGTGTTAATAATCCAAAATAACAAATTTTCGAATTTTAGCATTTTATAACACAAACGGGAGAAATCTGAACTACCATAATACCGCGGAACCTTGACTATCCGTATCCTCGATAACCTGAATTTCTACGAGTAAATATCTTAGTCTGAAGCGATTTATTTGACACTTTTTATTATAAATATCAGTCAGGATTTAGTCTCTCGTGACTAGTTTGGATAATCGAGGATTTACTAGATTTAGAGATAGGAAACAGGTGAATTTTCACTCTGTACATATAAAATACGACAGTTAATCGTATTTTGAAAGTTTATGACCCATGATTAATCCATGATTTTTATATAATAGAATGTGTCTCGCGTCACATTTAACATTTCTTTCCAAATTGACATAGTAGGACAGACTCTTTCTATTTCGATTTAATTTCTATTTCGACATTAACATACGCTTGAAAGTTGACTGTCTACGACGTTCATTCATTGTGTCAATAACCGAGTGCGCGGTTTGTTGACGTTTTTGTTTACATGTTTGTCCAAAACTTGCGATATCTTCGATAACCACTTTTCTGGGTAATTTTGTATTAATTTCTGTTTGCTTGGACAAAGATCGCGATGCTATTGAACATTTGATTACCGATACAAGGGGTAAACCACCACCTTTATTAAATACGGATGCTAGCCAAATATGCTCAAGTTTTATTTGAACTATAATTCAGTTTACTTTAGAATACCGTTGCAACCAACCACGCTCCAATAATTGTAAAAAATGTTTGTATTCATCGCATATTTAAACGGGACAGAAATATTTAGACTAGAAATGCTAGTAAAGACTGAGTTCCGTGATTCGACACCAAAGGGTGGAATTTCCATTGTTGTTCATAACGTATGTAGCGGAGCATGCTGAAACGAACGTAATTGAAGAATCTCGTTCGTTATAGCGTCTATTTGTTTTATAATACACGGAAAAGCGTTTATCGCAACGATTTAGAACAGTAATAACAAAAAACGTCAATGCAAGAGTAATCAAAATTTAGTTCAACTAACTTTTGTAGGCTAGTCAATTTAAAAAGAAAACATAAAAGAAAGAAGTCGTTTAATGAAGCGATCATTATACCACTCCGATGTTATTGATAAGAAATTGTCAATGAACTACACCCCACTGTGTATCGAACGCTGTTACACTTCGTTTACGCGATTTTTCCTTTGTACTTCGTCGTACTCTTTTTATCCGGAGTACGCGAGGACAATCAACAAATAATCATAAAGCGAACTTCTCTCCATCACAGTAATAATTACAACTAAATATAGCAGGTAAAGGGAAACAAATATTGATTCAACACGGTAATTTTGAAATCTCGATTTCTCGTACAGAACGTTTTCAAACAATTTTTCAGAGAAAACTGTGAACGATTAGAACTAGAAAGCTAAATATTTCACGACCTGTTCTTCGGTTACGCGAATTATCAAAATTTTCGTATTTCCCGACTATTTATTTCAGGCCACCCTTTGTTGACAGCTATTATCGTGTAGCACCGTCGCGTAGGCGCATTCTTGTGTAACACCGATGCACAGGGATTTAAATCAATCTAATTCTACTGCTTTTCATTTGATACTCTTGCCGGCAAGATACTCTTAAAATGTTTCTCACCAGAATTTGAATCCTGAATCGTGCACACGCGTACTCTTGAGAGCTAACGTTTAAAAAATAGCAGCATTCATTTGAGCTCCGGAGCAGAAATTTCTTTAATTCATCGAGGAGACTGTTCAAACCAGAATGGGACTAATTTAAAGCACCATTTCCATCTGTATCGGGCATAACGGACGATGAATAGTTCGCAGTACTCTTTTATTTGCGGAAAACTGCCGTCGCTTCGAGGCCGTGTTGCCGAATGGACACTCGAAATATTTCACGTTATGGCCAGACGAGTGTCGTCCATCTTGCGCATTACAAATCTTCTATGCTTATTCTGATCGATTTAGGGAGTTTTTCAAGCGTGAAACGATCGCAGTTTCCTGAAATAGTCGTCGGTCCGGCGACGCGACGCGTCGGTAATCGCGATACAGTCCCGTTCTTCCGTCAGCATTGTGCACCCAACTATTTACAGTAGTACATTTTCTACTTCATATTTCCTACTTTGCATTTTGTTTCTTTCATTTACCACGAAGTGTACACGCTGTCGCTAAAAAATCTTTGAAGAAACCAAAGTTTTCTGGCCAACAGTATGCACTTGTCTCTCAATTTACATGAATTTCCAATCTGTGTGGATTTGTTTTACGTGACTGAAAATCACGTAGTCTTTAAGTAAACTAAAAAATAACTATGACATTTTTGGAAACAAAAATAAATTTTATTCGGCGTCGCTGTCGCTAGTGTAATATCGGATAGTTAATAATTTTTTTTAATTGACACAATCTTGATCGCTTGAAATATTTGCAAGTACTACTACGTTTTCATTGTTAACGTAAATTTTTTCGTATGATTTCTTCTCAATATTCTCTTCTACTAAGTTTTCATAAATTTTCTGATATTCGTTACATTTCGTTGAACCTTGCCGAAATTTGAAAGCTCGTTGAATGTTTCAATCAATGTCTACAATGGCACTTCCCAAGGCTTTGCAAAGATTTGCTGACTGCGTAGATTCAAACCGCGTAAAAAAGTGCCGCGAAAATTGAGGAACGAGCGTGAACAGAACCTCGGTATAGAATAGTTAGTCTGTGATCACGCTAGATTACGACTTTATCGAGATGTACAATACATAGCATTGTGCACGATAAAGATAAAGAATTCTGATATCATAGGTTCGGGTAATCAATAGAATCAGTTACTCGAACTTTTATATGTTTATAACCGAAACCTTGCAATTTGCTCATCAACAGCTTGCGTTTCCTATATATTGTTCACGGATCATTGTTCAGTTATTTCAAAGAATATCATTACTTCGGTAAAGTGCGATTATACTAATACTTTGCCGATCGGAACACTGTTTGGAACTGTGGCGTCATTTCAGATAGCATAGGAGATACAAATAGCGCACCCAGAAAATCTGCGTCGTCTCGCGTTACGAAATCGAACAAATCGGACATCGTCCTTCGCGCCTTCGACCGTCAATAATTTCTCATAATGATTCCCTCCGGCGATAATTGGTTGGCCGAGCGTTAGAAGATTAGCTGCAGCAATAAAGTGGTCTTCTAAGATTTGATATCCCGATAAAATTGCATCCAACATTTCCTTCGGTTCTTTCGTTAGTTAGGTAACCTCGTCGACCATTCTTCAAAGATATCCCCATTGCATCACGCCTGAATAAATTTGCCTTTTCCGAAGCACCGCGGCCGGAACGATTCGCGGCACATTATGGCGAGGCTTTCGAATTATTGCAAACTTGTCCTATCTACCTGGAATCGGGATTCTCGGCGATTCATTATAGGCGTTGAACCGGGACGTTAATGTAATACGCGAATATTTAACAAATTTGGTCGGTAAGCCGACGAGTTGGTGGCGAGGCGGAGCGGGGTAAGATCGAATGTATATTCCAAAGGTTATAAAAACCGGTCCTCGATTTTGCCAGACGAAACATCGCGGCGAACAGAGGCGAGTGCCTCGTCCGCTCCGTTCTCTCCGGCCAAAGAACGCTCGAAAGTTGCGAGGTTTCACCGAGTCGTCTATGAACACTCGCGTTTTCTTGCGATTCATGCTTCCCTCTAAGGGGTCCTTTCATCTCTCACGGCAAAAAAATCGATTCTTTTGCATTCCTCTTTCAACCTTTCACATCGCCAGGAATGAATCCTCAAAGCGATTTCCTACAAATCGAAAAATTGCAAAAGTTACGAGCTTAACTCTTTGCAGATAAGATGTACTGTGGAACTCGGTGGATGGGAGTTCTACCGATGAAAATATCACTTCAATGGAGTACGCATTCGGATCGAAATGTATACAGGATGCAATAATATTTTAACCTCCTGCCGCATTATTTACTTCACCGTTGCGATGATCAGAATTGTTTTAATTATAATCATCTATCTCTTAGAAGAAAAAGAAAAATGTAACAAAAATGAACGGGTCAAATGCAAAACTGTGATTTCATGAGAACTTATTACAATTATTGGAAGAGAAAAGACATCTTCGTCTAACTTATATATTGGGCAATTTTTATTTAGCATAAAGATCCGCAGTCCTATTCATAACACTAGAACAGAATTTTATTCTGACTTAAAGGAATAACACTCATACCCAACAGCTGAGGATCTTTATCACGAGTTAGACTCGTCGAAGACAGCAAAGGAGCTCATGAAATATTGAAAGTAAAATTTGCGGGTTTGTGAGACCTTAAACGGGTATTTAAGAAATATGTTCCACGTTTATCATAAAAACTACGGATTCTTCCTTTAGATACACGTACTTTCTGTGTGTGTACTCTCTGTGTGATTTGAACTATTTTCTCTAGTACTATAGCAAGACCAGTGACGAATAAAAAAGTCACTGTGCTTCATTGATTTCAAGCAAATGAAAGAGCCGTAAAGTATGGCAATGCATCACGTAGAAGCTTCCAACGTAAAATAATGTAGGTTGAAGTTTCCAGGACTGTTTTTTTCAATAAGCAAAAATTCTTATCTCTCTCGTCTTCTTTAGTTGTCTCGTAACTCTATGACAATCTTCATAAATTCCTATTCCACTCATAGTAGTTGCACGAAAAAAGAGCTACGCCTATTTAATAAAGACAAAGACAAAAGATTGAGCTAAGTTCTACTGAAAACATCGATGGAAATTGGAGACGTGAAAATTCGAAGGTACGTCCGTACTTCGGAAACAATGATCAAAGATACTCGAACAACCTGTTCGTAAATTGTCGGGTAGTCAGCGAAGTCCATTTAGTTTTGCGATTAAGCTCGACGCTATTACAGAATACAAACGAATAATCTTTTCAAGACTCCCTGTGCAGTACACGGTTCGTTATTAGCTGCACAACGATATGCTAACTTTTCGGGTAACCCGATGGATCATCCCTTTCACGGCGCAGCGAAATGAGAAATTAGGAAACTACACTTGAACAATGGACGCGAACCTGTTTCCAACAAAGTCGGCGGATGGCTTCGCTTTTTCGCTGCGTTTCTTAAGAAACTGTTTGCAGTTCGAAGTTCCAACCCGCGAAGCATTTTAAAAGCTCTAGCAGTTTCGGAGCGCGGCCGTTCGATAATTAAAATGGAAGCCCTCGCGGCACATAACGCCGCATTGCAACAATGGAAAGCGAGTGTTAGAAAAGTCGCAGGCCCTTGCAATTTATCATTCCCGCGGCTTCGGCACGGCGTTGCCCAGAATTTCTGCAGCGCAGTTCAAGCGTCGAATGTTGACTTTCACTGACAGGTCGAATATCAGCGGGATTGCCGGCGACAGGCCCTTTCAAATTACATTATATGAAAATCTTTCCGGAATTTTAATCAATTACTAACTGCAATATATTTGTAAGTTTTGGCGCGATTTTTAAGTACGTTCGATATCATCGTCATACACATGTGCTATGTTTACGATCTTGTAGTTTACGTAAAGATAATCCAATTGATTTGTGCACATTATTATTTAAAATCACAGCACGTAACGTAACATTTGTTTACAAATTTTCTTTATTAAAAATTGCTTTAACCTTCGAAAACCTCCGCTGCTTAAACTTGCATAAGTGACTCTGTGGGATAGATACAAAAACTGCAAATATTTTGTATTTAGAAATAATTGTTTTAGGGAAAATAAAAGACTGATATATCTTCGAACACAATAAAATGTAATGTTTATTATATAACCGATTATATATTTTTTTATTTAGTCGAATGACGAAGCAGCAATTGTGTCATAGTTTTTAATGGATATATTACGTGTGAGGTAGACATCAACCCTGCGAAAGTCCTTGAGGGTTACTTATTCGTAAAGAACATTGTGGAATTATTTAACAATAAAGATAAGCAGCGAAACCAATGCTGGTAGCGAACGTGTTAATCAAAGTATTTTTTGAGCTAACATCATGAAGAAAATGAGTGTTGAACTAAAGTTGGATATCAGGTTCTAATGTTTTATTTTTCTACTTGCTCTTTGATCACAAGGGTTGGTTAGTTATATTAGTGCGAAGCAAAATCTACTAAACTACGGATCCTACGCACTTGCGGCAAAATACGAAGAAACAACAGACATTTAAACATTTTAAAGGCAAGATCATATCATTTTAAACTCAATGACGAACTATTTAAAAAAAGCAACGAACGTCTGTTTTACGCCTGTAATTTTTATCGATTGTAAAAATTTACAACGATTACTACTAACGCCGATTTTTAGAATGAAGGAACGGTACAATACCTGAAAATTCGGCAACGTTATGAAAACGTGAGACTTCCGTGTAGCTTGGTTTCCGGGAGAGGTGTAGGTCTTCACTCCTTTAATAATGTAATACGCACGGGCGAAATACGTAAGTAAATAATTAAATCATATTCGGAGAAATGCGAAAAAGGAAGAGCCGCGATGTTGATTGGACAAAATTTCACAATACGGCGCTAAGATTGGTCGACCGGTTTTCTTCTTGAGCACAAAGAAGCGGGGTCCGTTTTTGTTGTTTTCTTCATCCCACGTTCCCTCTTTCTTACTCTTCTCCTCTCGGACCGGCCGCCCTCTCGCCAGCCTGCCTGCTTGCCTGCCTGCCTGCCTGCTTGCTTGCTTGCTTGCCTGCTTGCTTGCAGGCCTGCCTGCTTTTGCTTGCCTGCCTGCCTGCCTGCTTGCTTGACTGCCTGGCTGCCTGCTCGGCCGCTCGCCTGCCTGGCTGCGTGCTCGTTTTCTTTCTTCCTTTCCGCCTTCCTCCTGGCTTTTACCAGTCACGTCCTCGAGCAGGTACCAGTACGTAAAATGTACTCAGGACATTAGTCCTACGC
This sequence comes from Augochlorella aurata, assembly GCA_028455555.1. NCBI lineage: Eukaryota > Metazoa > Arthropoda > Insecta > Hymenoptera > Halictidae > Augochlorella > Augochlorella aurata. The sequence continues at coordinate 4,954,162 of CM052148.1, forward strand.
GGAACATGATTCGTGCGGGCGAGCGACGTCTACCGTACCCGTTACACATGTATTTCGTATCTGTGCGCGGAGTCGCTCCCGTTCTCTGGGCACCGAATAGGTACCGAACCGAAGACGCACCGAAGATGCGCCGAAGGGGATCCGCGAGGAGTCATCTTCGCCGGAATAAATTTCGTTTCGGGCGAACGCTGCGGCCAGCTTTTGCCTCGTCCCCGACAGTTCGTTAGTTCCCGCTGGTCGCCTCTGTTTCGCAAGCCTAGAGAGCCTCTAATAAGAGACACGCAATGTGTCGTCCACATGCACGTACAGTAAATACAAGCAAATAAAACGTATTACTTGCGCTTAGACATGGTAGTACCAAAGAAAATCGCGGACGTTATTGTGCGACCCTTATTAGAGCGTCTGTAGCAGGCAGACCCGAGTGCGACCGATCGGTTTCGTGCACCAGTTGCCAATACTTGGGATCTCCTCGTGTCCGGCCAACTGGATAGATATACTCTGTTATCGTCGGTTCTTCCTCCCACCGCCGAGATAATGTTCCCTCCTTTTGGTGCTCCTCCTCTTCCTCCCCGCTTTTCCGCCGTTATAATCCCTTCCGGCTCTGGCTCCGCGATCGACGAGTAATTCTCTCGTCTCACGGACAGCTCGAACCCGACACCCCTAACGGTGGCGTTTAATTAATCGCGCAATCGGACAGCTCGTTTAGCACCGGGGCCGGGCCGCGGACGAGATCGTAATTCCATTGTGATCGGCCGCGCACGCGTCGAATAACGTTTTTATTTTGTACGCAACCCGGTTAGATAAGATACGCGTCCGTTACCGGGTTTCAAGATGTTTGGACAGCTGACAATAGCGCCGGTGCAAATAATGCCAGTTAATGACGGGTCGCAGTTGTCACACGCTCCCCCGACGCGCAGTGGTCGAGTTTCTCAGAAAATGAGACCGAAAACGAAAAAAAATTGTATCTTAAGTGGAAAATTGTTCTGCAGACTGTTTTATTATTGTCAAATACGTGTAATTGGTTGGTTTTATACATTTATTTTTACTAATAGCTGATGATCATGTTTCTCTTTTATGAAAACGCGCTCCCAATTGTTTAAAAACTGAACATGTGGTTCTGAAGTATAATAGAATAATAGATTAGAATCGTTTCCGTGGTCCATAATGTGGTATCCACCATAGAAATAGCAAAATCTATGTTTCTATCTCTAGAAACAGCAAGTTCTATTGTCTGAAAGCCATAAACATCGGACTCTCTAATAGGCCTCATGAGTTTGGCAACAAAAAAATAGAGATCAATAATGACGTTATATCATCGTTTTTAAGTCATAATGATTTTTGTCCCATCTTTAGAGGGAATCAACCAGTGTGCGGTGTTGCTTGCGAGCGAGCCAACCGAAGCGGAGAATCTCCGCGCTTTTCGGACGCGGTGTGTGTCGGCGATTTAATTAATTTGGTACGAAGACGCATTTAGTTGCAATTGGCGCAAAGTATCCGATGTTGCGCGCCGGTGTTATTCGTTTTGCGTTAGCTTAGAATTTGCGACACGGAAAAGCTGGCTGAACGCGCACAGGATGTAGTAATCGCTGTTGATGCAATAGCGATTCGCCGGAAAACACGGCGCCGCCCTTAAAGTATATTTCGAGTACGCGTCTCGGCGATCTGCTTCTCACGGTTGATAACGGTCCATGCGAAATGAAAATTGAGGCCATGCCGCGGAAAATTGATTACGAGGAAACGGCAACGAAAAAGTTGAGGGACGAAGGAATGTTTCAATTTTCAGTTTTACTTTGGTATTTATAACAACATTATCCGGCAAGAGAAATCCTGTGGGTTCGTGTTGCCTTCGCGTGCTGTTGGTGTTTCGCAGGAACATTTATTTTATCTAATTTCAGCATCGAAAAATGATTAGTTTTTATGGCGACATTTTAGAAGGTTCATATATCATAGCAGTTCGTCGTATTTTTTGTTCCCTAACTACGGCGAGCGGTCGTGATAATTTATCGCGGATCTAAAATCTGGAAAAATTGGTAATTGGAAATGTAAACGTTACGTCAAGACCGTTTTTTTCGATAATTAAATGATTGACAGAATGTTCAGAGCAAATGCTAAATGTATAATACATCGAATCAGTATCCGATGTACACATATGAGTGGGTTACAAGCTAAATGGTCAAGGAATGGTTATTAAACAATATTTTCCTCATTGTGAGAAACAAGAAGTGCTATTGTTTACTGAGCAAAGTTAAAACAATTGATACTTAAGTTGAGATTACATTTTAAGACATAAATCAACATTTTCAAAAACGTGACTTACACCACTATGATCTTATCTCACTCAATATGTTTGTAAAGTGTGACAGATAACACCATGCGAAAAAGTAAGTAAAAAATTTCGTGTAACATTTGTTCGCCCGAGGCTTCCGCAATCGAGAAAATCCGGGAAATCTGTCAGATACACGAACTGTTGCATACGATTCAGTTATCGTGTCATTCTATTACTGATCGATGCCGTTTATACCAGTGTTTAAAAGCATCGATAGCGAGATGGTTAAAATAACTACAAACAGTACAATTATAAACTACAAAACCGAGTTATACAACAGAAGTAGAATGTTCTGTGGGAAAGATAAAAAACGGCGGTAGATTAGAATCGGCTCATCTCTCTCGAAACTTTTGACACACTAAGCGATCCTCTCTTCAAGTTTATGGCACTATGACGAGCAACTACAGTAAATTAACTCCAATTGTCCTTCAGCTTTTAAACAAAAGTGGACAGTTTGTGAAAAGGATACGATTATTCAAGCATCGCGGCTCGTTTTTTATAGTTGCCGATTGTCAACAATTATAAAAACGGCGCACAACGGAGCAGGTACTGATCCCCGGATAAACAAATGTTATAGCAAATTTT
>CM052148.1:4957172-4983682 GCA_028455555.1 Augochlorella aurata
ATATAAATTTTTATATAAATTTTGTTCACGGAAACAGAGAGGTCGGAGCAAACAGATTGTTCAACTAAAAAGGCTTAAAAACGATTGACTTTTTCTTTAATGGTTCGTGAAGTTTGCACCGTTGAGAATGTAGGTACAAAGGGACTATGTGTAAATCGCAAAGTTGAAGACATTATGGAGGCTTAAGGAACTCGCTTGATGATACGCTAGTTTGTGGAACTTCGCCGTGTTTTTCTTGAAACTTAGTTTTCCAATTTCGTCCGGACTTTCTCTCGAGGGCTGCAGTTAGTGTGCCTCTTTAACCCTTTGCATTATGATTTCTTTTGTAGCTATTTTGATTAGCACTTCATTGTAATTAACAATTTTCGGAGGACATGTTTTAAACATTTTCTGTTGAGAAGTTTTAGTGCTGCGTTGAAGACTGAACTTTGTTTAATTTTAACTCACTAGTTGAATTTGGGAGATCTAGGAGTCTTTGTATTTACTCTAGTGCAAGGAGTTATCATTTGAACTGCAGGACGTGGGTCCATAAATATTGCTACTTAATTCTCTGATTTCTAACAATTTACACGTTGACTACCACGCTAACTTTACGTTTATTATGTGTTACATTAGGCAAGTTAAAGTGTATAAGCATGTGTGACGCATTTATCTTACTGGGAGTCTTCACGGCATTTTAGTAACGATGATAATATTAAACAATTTTAAAGCGTTCACGTTTACTCGAATTATGTGTTTCTAGTAATCTTGGTTTCGCTCATCACCGGTAACTTCCATGGTACACAACGTGCTAATTAAAATTTCCACTGGTACCTTCACAAACATGTTGAAATTCCTTAATATTGCAAATGAAATAATGAACAATCCCTAAGCTTACCCAGATGTATTCTTGTCAACAAGGCCCGCCCTTCGACTATTAAACATGTATTTTGTTTACACCTTGTCTGTCGTTTGAGATTACCTCGATGAAAATATTTGTCCCTCTGGGCAATTAAAATGGAAGAATATAGTTCGGTATTAGGAACTGATAAGAAGCTGCGCTATCGATCTGAAATATTCTGTAAAAAATCTACGAACACGATAAAATCGGTCATCCAGTTCGTTGAAGGGAAAGTCTCAAACTTCATCTCGAAACAATTCGACAAATGCTAATATCCCGTAGAGTGGTAACTTTCCAGATCCTTTGGTTCACGGCGTTTCCGGTAGCATCCGTTTATCGTCCTCGTCGACAGAAGCACGTCGATAATCCCTAAGCAATTCCGAGTTTTTATTCCTTTTTATGCAAACACTTGACGGGAACCGTTCGAACACGATGAAAACTTGATACGCGTCAAATTGTTCCTGAAACACGTGCATACCTTCGAGTTCGTCGAGAGCACTCTTTGAATCGACGCGGAACGATTACGTAAAGGCCCCCGGCGACAAAAAGAGCATCGACAAATACTCGCGTTTCATTTCCTCGACGCCATCTCGGCGTAAGAGTAAATGATCAACAATCGGGCTGCATGCAAATAATCCTCGACTCGATTCCCGACCTCTGTCGCAACAGTGTAAACGCGACAAGACGATCCAAGACTAAAAAGGCATCGGACATGGAGGTATTAGTTGACTGGAAACTGCAACAATCATTGTTTCGTGTTCCTTGGCCAATAGCCCGGAAGGTCCTGTCGGAAACGGTATTGCTGGTACCGTAGAAATAATAATTTCAAAAGAACTTGCTACATTACCTTAATCTATCTAATTCGTTGGATTCTGGACGATATTACCATAGTTTTTGAATAATTTGAATAATTTGAACCTTCGGTTCCAACTACCTTAATTGTAATCAAAGGCATTTAAAAAACAACTCTTATCCCACGACTTCTTTCATTTTGGTTAAAACGGTTACGATCCTCGGTCAAAAGACAATTTGAGACAGGGGCGACTTGGTAGAGGCGAGGGGTCAACAGACGCCAATTAGAAGCGTGATCTCGCTAAGCGAATGTTTTTTCGGCCTGGATGTCCGATTAAGACGTTGCAGCTCGTAGAAGCGAAGAACTTTCCGGCCTCGCGTCGCGTGTCTTCCGTTTTCTGAGGGTCAAGGCCGACGACACGCGGCAACTTAGAATACGCATTTAGATTCTTGGCATCACGCTACGCGTCCTCTTGGAGGAACCCACAGATGATGGTGACGACTATCGTCGTGGTCGAGGAACACGGAATGACGGTGTCGCAGTATCTCCGTGACCGACACCCTCCTTTCCCGTCATTTTTCTTCTATTTACGCGTTCTTCCTTCTTTTGCTCTTGCTTAGCATTCCCTAAAAAACTAGAACACCCGGTCGAGGTTGACAATCTTGGATATAGTGACGACTTCCTTCTGATTAGCTTGTTTTAAAAATTGTTTATTCCAATGTCAACAAACAGGTTTTGAATACTTTATTTTCCCAATGCTCTCACTGTTTTGTGGTCCCTTAATTTATATTTGTTATAAATTGCTGAAAATTTTAGCGACGTACTTTTTTCATAAAAACGCAGCCGAGTAACATATTTTCTAAGGTACTCTTACGTTGGTTTTTTTATAGATCTTAATGAAACACGTGAAAATTGATATTAATAGCCGGAAACTAGGCAGTCAAATAATATTTATGCTTTGGGTCCGAATGGACTCGAGCTCCGCTGTTCGAGTGTTACATTGGTCCCCTTCATTTCAACTGTCTGATGGGAAATGACCACGATAGTTGCTTTGATGTAGAACAAATGTTTTCCACAAGTTAATGAAATAATAGGATCAACATGCTTTATATATAGGATCTTTATGAATGATTACTGCCGATTATGGTCGGCAGTGGATCATAACATAGTTCGCAACAGTGACGCGATACATACTTTGGGAACCACTGATCCATTTCGTAACCGCTTGTGGTCTAGCTGGCCCTTCCCTTCCTTCGCTCGTTCGATACCATCCTATCTTCTCTGTGTTTTTTTCAGAACGCCAAATACCAATGAGACAGTCGTTTAGTTGTCATGCGTTTCAAATTCGATAATAGGTCCTTTCTTTGACCTCAGATTTCGAGTTTTCGATGCCCTATAATTAAAGGCAAAGAGAAATGATAGGGTAAAGGTGCCTAATATGAGATCTATTTTTTTTTTTTTAATATGAGACTCTTGTTATTTCTGTTCTAAATGTCTTCTTTGTTTCGTATTAACTTGCATCATTTGTTGATTCATCTGTTTCTTAACTAATTTTGCATAATTTTTACTGCTGGTTATCACTATGGTTTTCCATGTACAACTAAAATATATATTGTTCATATTCAACTATACCGAAGTAATTTGCCAATTCTCTATAATAATTACATCTCTTTAATATTTCATGAGCAGCACAAACTTGTTTCCATACTTTTGGTAGATGAAAAAGGTGAACGTGATCATAGCTGTTAGCCTTTCATACAGGGTGTTCTAAAGTTATGGTACGTCGAGGAAACGAGGGGTTCCTAACTTTTCCTTTAGCGAAAATGCGACTAATGGGAGTCGAGATCAGATGGTGCGAGGCGGTCGATCCACCGTGCGGAACTGGGCTTCGAAGTACAATAATGTTGGGACACCCTGTATACGTATCCCCAACGTCTAAACATTGCTGAAGAATGTGACAAAACGTAAACGATTGATAATTAGTCCTTACGTTTCACTCTCCAAAACTGGGAAATGAAATTCGCATTACTTGTGGGGTGATTTAATACGATTGGCATAATGGATGCAAATCATGTTTTATTCGACAAATGAAAGGAAAGAGAGAAGAAATTAAAAGGAAAACTTTCAACAAATCTTGTTGCAGTCCACACTACGAAAATAATGATCTCTTAAGAAGATAACAGATTACTCGATGGAAACAGAGCATAGAAATAAAAGTACTGAAAAGAATTGCTCAAGATATGCAGCTGTGTTGTAAGAATGGAAACGGTCTTGTTTAATGACACTCGGCAATGATAACAAAGCGAAAAGGTAACCTGTATTTTTTGCCACTAATGTTGTATAAAACGCTTTCACGGTTACAAACGTTCGAAAGCCAAATTGTATAAAATGTTACCGTTTGCGGTGCTATCATAGTTTGGTATTACACAGACATCTTCAAAAACAATTTCAGCATTATAACGTGGTGCGCTTTCGTCACTGTGAACCTAAATGTATTTCTCGAACAGTTCTGTCAATCAATGCATTTCTGACATTTACATTGTCGAATTACGACCGCGCTCAAACATCCTTATTGTCCAAAAAGTCAAACTCATTTCTGTACATTCGTTTAATAATTTAATAGTTTATCAAAAGAGCATAAACTCCGCGGTCTATTGCCTTTAAAGTATCGAAACCAACAACAAATTATGCTCGGATTCCAAGTCTTTATACTAGTTGGATCAACAACATTCGATTGAAATATTTAACTATTCACTTCTGTACTCAATTAAAAAATTTCACTCATATATTAACAACGTTAAGTAAGTTCCAGAACTAGAAACGTTCTTTTCTAGTTTTGCCTATATTCCTGGGCAAAGTGATCACCACGAGTTTACCTTTAGTTTGGGTTCCATAGCATGTCGTTCGGGTTCCATAAAGGTAGGTGGCAGGTATACACGAACGGCGGAGTCTCGGGGAAGCTTTCAAAGGCAATAAATAGAAAACGGAGGAGCAGATATAAATCGAAATATCCCGTTTACGTTATGTCCTTTGTGTTCGGGGGAACGAGGTAAGAAACTGCTTCGGCCGCCGTTGTTCATCCCAAAATCCTTCGCTTTATTCCTTTTTCTGGCCTGGATGGTTGGCCTTAGTTCATTAACGGACGCCCCTTGAACGTTTCCGACTAAGCCCATCGACGTATTCGAATTTTCCATCTGCCGAGTACGTCTGCAGTAACTACCCGTTTTTTTTCTTTCGTTTATTTAAACCTGTGCGACGTTAATTATGTCACCTCGTTTTGTTCCACGTTTTTCGAGCAAGAAAAGGTCGTAGAGAATCATTGTGGAATATTACGTTAATCTGTTTGTTACGGCAATCTATGTTAACTTCCTTGTATTATGCAAATTGTTGCTGCTTGTTTTCAAGCGTCCACGTATACGTTCAGTGCGTACGAAGAAACGAACATGAAAAGTTAGTTGAAGTAACGCATTTTTGTTTCCATCAAATCTGATCGACGGTTTTTTTAATGTGATTTTTATTCGTTCATGTTGTTATTTTATGATAAATATACGTTTGTATAAACACTAGTAAAGTATCGTATATTTAGGAAACGATATTATCGATCGCAAAAAGCATGACATGTGGTAATGGACGTATGATTACCTTACCCGAAACGATGCTCGATGCGTCGAAAAAATACGGTTCCAGTTAATCCGGCGGCCTCTAATTATTATCGAAACAAATCGAGTTATTTTTGTCGCGGCTTCTATTTCTAGCATTCGTTTTCCACGGTCCCTTTTTGCTCACGATTCCACAGGCACTCGATCTCCGAGTGGGTCATCGGGAATGGTAACGCTGTCGCAGCACTCGGCGAGTCCACCCGTCTGTCTCCCGGGCCGCAACCATCTCATTAAGTTGCAACTAACGTCGAAGCAATTAATCTGAAATCTCGTTGTTCGCGAGGGAGAGGAGATTGACGGTTAGACGAAGGTGGCGAGGGCGAGGAGCCACTCGTGCCGGTACGGTGGTCCGAGGGATCTTTGTCTCTCGGTGTGCTACACTACAGTAACTATAGCGTAGCGAGTCTTATCGCCGAGGAGGGCCACGAACGGCGGGAGGATGATAAAGGGAGCGGTTAACTACTTGAAAATGAACTTCTCCCCGCTCCTCGAACCTGTGACACACGACCGATTCTCTTCGAAGAGACCTTGATCGCGAAGATCATCAGAAATTCAAGGTGTATGGCAATCGACGAATTTTGCGGACAGGTGCTATGATACGTATGGTAAAGGTGCTTAACATGAGACCTACCTTTTCCTGCATCATAATTTTCGATTAAAAACGCTTTTATTAGATTTTCTATACACGTTTAGAAACTAAAATATGTACTTTTTTACACTTTAGTGGAAATTGCAGGGGACAAAATTCCGCTTTTTCGTAATAAAGGAAAAGTATGCAAATTCACAGAAAAATGGATCTCTAATATGAGACCCAGTTCGGCTTTTTCAGGAAATTTATTCTTCTTGCCTGTTTTATTCTTGAGCCCCACAGACTTCGTGGACCCATCGGTAACACTATAAATTGAAACTAGTGTATATATATGTCTGAAGAGTAAAAGCCTGTGCGAAACAATCCTTATGTCACAATTTTCTTCATAGTAGAATAATTTCTTCATCATCATCTGTTAAACTATCACTTTCTATACAGGATTAATTTGTCACGTTCTCGTTGCAGCTTCAGATGAGAAAGTTGCGAACCTCTACTACCTTAACATTAGCTCCCAACTTACTTTTCGTGGTTATTTACGTACATCAAAGTTCGAACTGTTTTCTTAATCGGAACTATTCCGAAGTTCGAGCTGTTCTAAACAATAAGTTCGACTTCGAACTAGTTCGAACTTCACCTGCACCCCAGTTTTAACCCTTACTCGGCAAACGCTGAGTCCATTCCGCCCCATGTTCGTATATTGTCAACAAAACTTTAAATAACAGAGATTAATGCGTGCCATGTTTGCAAACTTTTCGAAAGACGCGTCGGATATAATTTACTCGCTTGAAGTCTACGACAATAATAGACTGTAAAACTATTATATATTTCATTTCACCTAAGTTGGTCGCTAGCGGATGGACCATTTCGTTATATTGCTATAGTTTTCGGTAAAATTGAGATTAAAGTTTAAGAATAAAAGAGGTTAAACGGCGTGGACAAACGTGTAAGGCTAGTTTCAGTATTAACCTCACAGGCAATGCTGGCTGCAGAAATTTAATAGAACAGACAGAAACTCGTGTTCGTTGAATTGCTGAGTTCAGCTGGTTAACTTAAGTCTTACATGCGGGTACCTATTAAGATCACGCATGATATAAAGCAATTTTTCCTGTAAAATACATTCCTTTTCCATTTTATTACATTTTGTGAAAAAAGGCAATTTAATCTATTTATTTCATTTTAGTCTAATCTTGTTTTTGTGCTGTATAAAACTATCAAGGTGTATTGATTTTTCGAGGATTCAAACTTACCGTACCGTTAATTCAAACTTACCGGTCAAAACAGCTATTTTTACATTCTTTTTTTTTCAAATTACTGAATTCCCAAGACTCTTTTATAGAAAATAATTTACTTTGATTATAAATATCGTTATTTAACTATATTTTCTGACAATTAATTTAAATTTTCGAATGTTTCATTAGAATTTCGTACGCTTTAAATAAGATTGTAAATTATTCTAAGCATACACAGTTCGAGTGTTAATACAAGTATACGTTAGAATTAAAATGATTTAAATTCAGCCTCGTTCTTATGAATCAGCTCTCGTTGGTCTTTTGCTATGATCATATTCGACTATGTTCTTCAAAATTGTTACAGTGCCCTTCTTTCCTCGTTACAGCTTTGAATCAATGCGTTACCGATTGAATAAATAACAAAATAAAAGAAACGCAAATTGACGGTAAAGAGAGGATATTTTTCGGAATATTCTTGGTCGATGTGGCCACGAGAACGCTCGAAACGGTGCGCAGTCGTTATCCCAGAGATACGCGCTGTAAAATACTGAATAAATCCTTATTCATTAATCCTGTTGACGCGGAACGAGTTCGGAACCGAGGGAATAATAGCAGGACGGTGGAGGAACGGGACCAAGTAATAATTGTGCGAAGTATATTCGATGGGTGGAAGACGAGGCAAACCCAGGCGGGGGATGCCGAGGTACGCGACGCGGATCATCGCGTAATGACGGATATTGAGGTGTCGCGAATGCGTCAATCTCATTGACCGAGGATAGGAATAATTCTACCGACTGCAAGTTTGTCGGACGCAAACAGGAAAATTATGGTTGTTGGTATGACTCGGGCTCTGTACCTGACAGCGTTTCGTTACGCACGGATTTGTCTCGAGGCGCGTCCACGCCGGGGACAAATCACTGAAAACCACGCGAGTAGTTATGCCAGACTCGTTTTGTCCGATGGACACCTTAGTAAGAGGATCATGCCGTAGAGAAATGTAGAAATCGAAAAATATTTAACCCCTTGTGTTTTTATGATATCGTGACACGTTATGAAAATTTGGAACATGAAATAATAATAATAACCGCACAATATCTCTGCGAGGAAAATGGGAAACAAGGGAGGAACATTGTGAAATAAGAGAGTGACTACTATACTTCAGATTTTATGTATTAAAAATTAATAGTTGAAATATAAAATAAGATAAAGCGGTAAGATGGCATAAGAAGAATTTAATGATATTGTTATACCATTTCCGATGTATTAAAATGATTAAATGAAACATTTCCGTGCAAATAATGTAATTAATTTTTAGAATACTAAGCTAAACAGTAGAGCAATGAATCTAGCACGAGTTTATAGAATGATCTAATAGCTCACCATGACAGTTGGTTATTATGAGGAAGTTATGGAAACAAAAAGTGCCACGACACATTTCCCAATCTGCAATTTTCGAAGAGGCGGCAAGATTACCAAAGACTCGCAAATGTTGACGAATAACAACGATGCAAAAGTCACAGAAGATTGATGACAGTGTGCAACTGTCACTGGAGCTGCCAAGATGGTAACCCGATCTTCGCGAAGCTCGGGCACGTTTTTATGCACGAATTGCTCCGCGATAATAAAACTTTATATCCGATTATAAGTTCTAGTCGAATATCAAACTACGAGATTAATCTGCAACCACTGGCGGAAGCATACGTCCATTTTGCAAATCCGTGGGGCGGAGATCAAGTTTTACGATCCACGGAGCGTGGGATCGCGTGGTTTTCGTAAATAAGCTATTCTGTTGGTTTATTGGTAGCGCGAAGGGGACGTGGGATTTCTATCGAGACGATAATTGCACCAAGTGTTTGACTTTAGTAAGATCCGGTAAATGTCTCAGGAAACATGCTAGGTATACAAAAATATGATTATTGAGTTAGATAAAAGTCGTGTTTAAACGTTTGAATAGGAATACATGTTTCGTTGCATATACTTGCAACTGGTTGTGAAGTGATTTTAAAAGACTGATTTGTATTTTTTTTCGTTATTAGTATAGTGAAGAGTATGCTGTAAAAGAGATATCTTTGGGGAGTTTTTTCGTATAACTATATATAATCGAGAGAACAGTTAGAAGTTTCTATTTAACTGCTCGGGCCAACCTTTAGCACTTTACTAACAAGAAGGTACGACAAAACGTTCGCATTGTTTCGAGTTATGCGATCGTTCTGTCTATAAGAAATTCTAATTGTTAACATAGTATCATGATCCAGCTTCCAAATCGTGCTACGTCGCAAAGCTAACTTCCGAAGATTAGTTGCCTTTTTGATTGTAAAACGACACACGTATGCCGTTTAGTTCAGTATTCATGAATATATGAAATAGAAGTTAATGACAAAAATACAAACTACGACCTAACGTACGAGTTAGAATATGCGCCGCGTGCAGCAATGCATCATCAAAGTCCACATTCTACGTACAAAATTGACATTAGCAAAGTGAAGAGTTCTAAATATTTTCGCACAGACTGCAATGTATTTGATTCGGAAAGAAAACCACCCGATCCAGCACAAAAGTGATCGATTCTGCATGACGCAGCTTTTACACGATGACGCGCGAAATTTGAATCTGCGGCATATCTGAAGCGGATTTAGTTAGCGGCAAGAAACTTGATATAAATACTGTCTGTTTCTATTCCGAGCACGTTTCAAGATGATCGTTAGTGGCTAGAAACGAGATTATTGAGAACAGCGGACGACGAGACCCTCTGATCTCTTGCCTCGTTTCCCTGTGGCTACGGTCCGCTGGCAAAAAAATCTTCGAATACTAATTTCCTGCGGTTTTTATCCGCTCGAACTTGCGCACGAGGACCACGGCTACCAGCTGAACACGATAGAGCGCCGCTTCTTCGCGCGCGTAGGTACCCTTTGCTTTTATTTCGCCTAATCAAACTTTATTATCATCTTTCTCGCGTAACACGAGACTGACGTATCGCGCGGCGTTGAACTTCGCGAACTCTAGAACACTTTCATAATTCTCCCACTTTCTCTCATTTTCCTCTTTTTTATTTTATTCCCGAGGAGGTGCCCAAATGATTCAGACTGTGGTCGCAATCAGAGTAACTCCCTTGATATTATAACTAATTTGTAACAACTAACGAGTTATAATTATTAATCAAATTACTTTTTGCCAAATTCTGGTTGTAAAGATCATACGAATAACGTTGCCATTAAGAATATGATTATCATCAATGTATCACTAATCGTGCGCGAAACCTGAACAACGTTGTAATTAACATTATTATCAGAATTAAAGCATCGAATGTGCATCAGATGTAAAATATACACCATGCAGAGAAACCCGAACAGCGTTGTTGTCATTAGTGTAACATCGTCGTAATTATTATTGCAGGCTCAACGTGCAACAAATGCAAAAAGTATACGTAATGAGCAAAGAAAGTCTAGCAATATTGTCGTCGGTATTAAGAGTATTATTATCATCGGGAGAAGCTATATGCAATAAATGCGAAAGGTAGAAATTGTAAACAAATACTGCAATGTCAGTCATAAACGAATTTTGACCCTTGCGATTTATTTTCAGAGAAAGATGTTTATGCAACAATTTAATTTAGCGCAATTCTATGCGAGAAGTGATCATAAAATAAAACTATTTCTGTTTTTATTTAATATTTTTATGCAAAGGACGCTAATTCATTTGTAATTAAGTAATGCTGATATTAAATAACAATTGTGAAATACCCTTTTAAGTTACAATGATCTTTAGGACAAAATTCATGTTACTAGGACATAACATAATTGAAATTATTACGAACAAAATTTACGTCCTTCTTTTTCAATATTGTTTATTTTCTAATAATTCATTATCAGAAGGCAAGGGAATGTGGAGCTCGCCCGTTAAATTCGTGTTTGGCACAGAAAACGTTCGCGGGCGAAGCTGGTTACTTCCGTTTAAGGGGTTTAACACAGTTTTCTCCTAATCAATGTTCCGCACTGGTGTCTACACTGCATCCGCGGTAAAGAAACGACACGTAGAACGCGCATTCCGTCCGCGTAAACATCTTTATTTAAATAACAAGGTAATCCGTTCGCGAACATTGGTGTATAACCAACCCGAGGGACCGCGATGCGAGGCACCCGAAACTCATTGCCAGAAGAAGCATGATCGCATCGCGTTACCGCCGGTCTCGCGGTAGCACCGCACAGGTAGGACAACTCCGACAAAGTGCTGCTTGGCTGGCGTTCACCGTCGCGTTGTATCGGTTCGTATCGAGTTTCTCACACAAGCACGCGCAGAAATGCAAGCACGTTGCAGCGTGCATAATAAGTGGGAGGTGATCGAGGAACACGGGGGCGAGGCGAGACGGCTGCGAGTATTGTCGCGAGCGCCACGTGCTGCTGCTCTCTCCGATGCGCTGTTACGAACGGCTCGCGATTCACCGCATCTTTCTGGATCGTTGGGGAAGCACGCGAATCGCTTAACTCGAATCTGAAACGTTAACCCTCGCTCGAAACATTGACTCTTCGAAAATAGTCGCGCGAGAGAACCCTCTGTGCTCTTCCCCTGATTTTCGTTTTACACCTTGAAACACGAGATCGCGAACGAAAAATTCGGTCGAACAAACGAATCATGTTGCATCTTAATCGTGAGAGGATCGAGGATTTTACGGCATCCAGACCAGAAACATGTCATATTGCATTGTAATCAATGAATTCCGGATTTTATGCAGCGCGAAAATTGTAAGAATTGTATACGAAATAGTGTCTGCAACATTGACAACAATAAATATTCCGTTTACTACGTAGGTGTAAGAATTGTATCCGAGATAGTGTATACAAACATTGGCAACGATGCACACATTCCGTTTACTATATCGTTTGCGCAATTCATGTTTGTAAACGCTACCCTGGACGGAGGCAACTGCAGTAGAAGAATACGCGACGACTAAATCTTTTACAAAGTGAATAGACTCAATTTTCTCTAAAACGGAGCCCTGGGTAAAAAAATGTTGTACCAAATTTTTTTCTTATTCCTTTACCCTGTATAAAAATGACGATCCATAATTTAGAACAGTAGAAAGATCAAAAGTGATTGATAACGTCGATGTACTATCTTGGACTAATTAAAATTATTAAAGAAGGAACGAAACTTCTAAGCTACTTGTTTTTCTGCAACAGGTGGAGACAATAAAGATCCGCAGTCTACTAATCATAGAGAAATCATAGATTTTATAGTCTCCGAAACAGAAAGTGAATTTTTAGATGCTGTGCCTGAAAGTGCACAGTATATGACTATTGTTTTCTATTGTCTTTCATCGGAAGATAACGCTTTACTTGCTAAACTAATAATTTTTTGACGTACATGGGTCAATAATGAGCTGCGCCAATTAATGTATGCAAAAATACATGATTATAATTGAAATCTCCGAAAATTTTGTGGCTACGAAAAAGTTATTTCCGCTTAGATCTCCGTGAACTGAACAACTTTTGTTAACAAAGATTTTTAGTATTCCCAAAAATATCAGATACATTTACTGTATACTTTATTGTTGCAATGAGCCAGTTCATGGCAATTGGCGAACAATAAGACATTCGCGGAAATGTTTAAACAATCGATTTTCTTTCTTTTGTAATTCACAACATTGACTGCATACGGCGCTATGATGAGATAGAATTCACACTACCGAGTTCGAATTGGAATTAAATCGGGCACGCTTCGTTCTACGAGTTGGTGGAACTCATCTCAATCTCCGTAGCATGAAAGTGAACCACTTTGTCAAAGAGTCGTTTGAAACGGGTAGACAAACGAAACGATAGGGATGATTGTGCCAGCATTACTCCGAGGCAAAGTAGGCACACTAATGCGGACTCTACTGATAGTATATGTATAGGGGGAAAAGAGGCAATAGGGGACGCTGAAGAAAAGTTACTTTCGAGACAGATGTGCTGTCAGATTCTGTTTAAAGGAGGTTTAACAAAATAAATCCGCCGAGAAGAATATTGAAGGTATCGAAAAGAAATCTTGCACACGGAAGTGATCCTTTCTATCGTTCCACGCGAGGATTTAATAAATTAATCTTATTTGGCAAGTAATCGTTTCCCTCGATTCTCCGTTTCACACCAATTGTTTAGAGGTGACACTCGTAAACACAAAATTGAATACACTGCGACGAATAGACTGTTCTTTTATTAATTTGTTTAATGTTCTGGCAATATTGTCTCACAATCGTGCTATAAATACATAAAGTTCGTAGATTATGAACTCTCGGATGGCGGACCACTTTCATAATTGTATTATCGACGATACTTATAACAATTCGCAATTAGCCTTTCTGCTGTTCCTAATGTAGCAGTAATTTATTTTATTTAATTGCCAAAAGCGGAGTAATTAATTGAACGATTTAAATACTCGGGTCAAGATTTATAATTCGTCGTTCTTAATCATTTTCTTAATAGAAAACGCAATTTTTATTCCTTGCATGTCTTCGCGTACTTGATTTATGAACTACGATAATAGAAGAATCAAATTTGGTTCCGATTTGGAAGAAATGAATAACATTCATATTTAATAGAGTTAAACTAGTTATTGTGTAGTGGAGGGGGTTAACGACACCCAAGTGTTCCTCAATCGAACGAACAAGCGCAAGAATCGCAATCACGAGAAATAGGCAAATAAACTTGCACGTACAATATAGATTGTGGAAACGTCAAACGGTGTTTTGGGCACTATATCGCGCAAGTAGGACGTAGTGGGGGCAGTATTTCCACAAGAAACAAACATCAACCCTTCCTGGTGTACGACCTCATTCCGGTCCCCTTCTGCGAACCACCGACTGTTCCCCGAAATATCGTTCGAGAGGATAATGGAAAAGCCGGAACTGAAATTTTTCTAGCCGTGCCCGCGGTTAGCAACACTCGACGAGACAAATTGAACATTCATCGCGTTGATTTCTCTACCTCTAACGAATGCCGAACTTCGGTTCCACTGAAATCTCGTCTGGGCTCTAGTATATGTAGAATTTGGGACGTTGGGCGCTCGATGCGCGCTACAGACGGCCGAACGTCGAGGATCGATCGAAACTGGCATTAGCAATTACTGCCTCGATTGCACTTCCATTCGCGATAACGGCGTTTACGTGTGGAACAGAGCGCAAGCGCCCAACCAGTGGGTTATACCAGCTTCGCATGCTCGCGGATAATACGTTTTGTCCACTGAGGAGACGCGCAGAGTAACGAGAACGTAGAAAAAGGAACGCAATCGGTCGGGCTATTTTTATTTCGCTGGTCGTTCATACGTTTGTCGATGACATTAGGAAAACTATGAAAGTTCTTTAAGTCGAAGAAGGAATCGCAACATACGCTAAGAAGACCAAATCACATCAGAATGGAATAGCGATCATATAAATCCGCTTAATAAAAATTGTTGTGCAAATATTCCTAGAGGAAATATATTAAGGGAACGTCCGATCTGCTCACTAAAATAACAATTCAACAATTATCGGTAAATGGATGAAAATTAACAAGCTATTATAACAACGAACAATAGAAATGTAATTAATTGTGTTATCAATTAGGAACATTAATAATGTAGTTGTGAAATACGTCTGTTGCATTTGTATTCGTTCCTCGTGTCTTGATACACTAAGTCAAAAATGTGCTTGTACACTTGTAACTTTACACTTTCAAATGCAAATTTTTATTCGTAATAAATTGTTTGTAATAAATTAACGTAAGGTTGACAGTATGTTGAACATCTTTATTATATTTTTACAATAATGAATTAATAGCAGATATGCAATACTACACTAAAATACTACAATACTACACTACTTCATATTGTCGTTGGAAAAAGGTAGATTCCTTAATGCACAGAAACAGTATTCGGAATTAAAAATGTTAGTAGTCACTGTTCGAAAGTAAAAGTTCAAAAATTATGTAGATATTGCAGGTTTATACAGTAAATGGACAAAAAAACCGTTTGTAGTGTAACTTGAATCACGGAGATGTTTTTAGGTCACTTCATAAAGAAGCAAACGAGATGGGTTTGCAAACACATTGTAAAGTAGACGCGTAGGAATGCGTTATTTCAAATCACTCGGAACATGATTAATAACATTAATCTGCTGCAGAACATTTTGTGACGAAACTAGATATCGCATTTTGACACGCGAATCGTGACACACTATGCTACAATGTGACACAATGACAAAGGTTCGTGGGACGAATGCATGTGTCCCACTGACAGCCGGCCTCTTCTGTCTCGACGAAGGTTGCTCGTTCCTTTTACAATGCAGACATGGATAATAAACGCTCTTTTCTCGGGTAGCGCTTTGGATTGGCCCCGCGAGCATTGCTTCGGGTCAAACGAAGCCAGAGATTTTCGATCTCGCGGATTCGGCATCGATGGCAGTAGGGAACCATTGTTATTGCTTTAGGTGTCAAATATCAACTCCCGAATCTCCCACAGTATCAAAGTAATTTAATCAATGAAACCGAAAGTGGAAAGTTAAAATTTGCCAGGATTTTCTTACAATTATAATCATTATAGCCTTTCATATATGAGCTTAAAAGCATTGTGTTATAGTGCACCTCTTGCATCCGAGTGATGTTTCTGAGGTAGAGTTTAGTATTTTTCGAATTGTCTCGAATAAATATTTATCTAAGGTAATTATCCGAGTGAATACTTTATAGTCGAATATCTAATTTGAATAACAGTTGCTTGTTAGTCTTCATGTCCGCTCTAAAGTACCAATAAATGTTATCACACTGTAATTTCGAACAATTTCTGCATCACTAAATTTGCGTGTCGTTAATAAACTGCTAAAAAAGAGAAAAAAAGTCACGGAAGAATAAATCTTCGAGATCGAAAGAGACGCCCGGAGTTCTGAAATGAAAATGTCTTCGAGTGCAAAAGGTTAACAATAATTCCCGTTCCAGTAGTGCGGTGTTCCATTAAATATTCTTCCTCTCCAACGATCTCTTGTCCTCTTTGCATGAAGTGGCCCGAGTGGGCGTGGCCTGATGGCCCCCGGTTCCGCCAGCGCCCAGGGCCAGTGCTCCACAGGGCAGTCCACGCGAGCGTGCACCGGAGAGATCCTCTGCGCGTTGGAAAACCGATCGGAGCGAGACGGACCTCGGCCCGGCCCGAGGAACGGAACGGGTCTTTGTGGAAAAACGAGCAGGAGGTGGCCAGGACGAGAGAGCGAACGGATCGGTCGATCCGAAGATTAGAAGAACGCGAGCAACAGGAAGGGCTCTGCCCGAAGGGAAAGAGGCGTAAGAGGACGACGAGCAAGGTGAACGGACAACAACGATCGAGTTAACGAAAGAGTAAACGGGAAAGAATAAGTTGCGCGCGGGCAGGGATAAGTAACCGAGGAAGGGAAGGAAGGAAGGAAGGAAGGAAGGAAGGAAAGATGAAAGAAAGAAAGAAAGAAAGACAGAAAAAAAGAAAGGGTGTATACACGGGAGGGCTGGGGACTATGCACCAGGGAACAGGAGGAGATAGAGCGTGCAAGATATAGAACGGAGCGAAAGAGCGAAGCTGATAGCGAAACACGAGGGAAACGGTACGTGACCGAGTAAGATAAAGGGTCCAGAAGGATGCGAGATACGAGTGGGAGAAAGGAAGAGGGGGAACTAGTTGGAGCAGTGTTGTATGCGTGACACGTGGGTGCGTGACTGCGTGGCTGCATGCTCGCACACAGGCAGCCGCCGACACTCTTTGCCGGCTTCTTCGCGGTGTAGGAGGGCTCGGATCCAAGCGCCTCCCACACCGTACACAGTACACACACGGGGCACTCCTTATATACATGACACGGTCCGTGTGTGCGCGTTTTAAATGTTGCGCGGGCTGTGCGTGCGTGGACGCACTCCTTCCACCGTTCTTCGTTTTTTAACCGCAGTGTACTCCGTTTCTCTCTTTCTTTCTCGCCTCTTCCCGCTGCCTCTGCTCCTCTTTTCTCTGCCTCCCCCGATTCTTTTTCCCCCTTCCTTTTTCAACGTCCCCACTCGCGTCGCACCCACTCCACGCTCACACCAACTCGGCGCGTACGTGCGCGCTTCGTACACTATCGCACGGTATCGCGTGGTGGTATCTATATATTTTTGTTGCATGCCTCCGCTGTCTCTGTCCCGCTCTCGCCTCCTCGGCGTCCACTGTTCTCTTTCGTCCTGCGCCTCGTCTTGTTTCGTCCTGTTCCGTACCTTTTTCCAGTCGCCGTTTTTTCCTCCTCCTCCTCCTCCTCCTCCTCTTCTGTCTCCCCCGCGGTGTTTCTGTCCTCGAGCTCTCGGGCTGGCAGGCTTCTTTTGCGCGAGTAGAGAGCACGTTGCGATCCTCGGAGCGCGAGACCGACGGAAATGTTCGGCGGGCGTAGAACTTTTGATGGATTCTTAATGGCCGGTGTGATCGTTATTACTTCCTGGAAACAATAGACAATCTTGCTCGGGTATCCTGCAGGGTGGGGCGATCACTTTGTCCGGTTTCAATGGCTTTGTTGGTGCCACGGACAAACCTCGTGCACGAAATTTCCATGGCGGTGCACGTTAGATGATGCGGATGGTTTTTTGCGTTGGTGGAGAGAAGATTGTGAGATAGCTGATTGTTTTTTTTTTGGTTGCTGGTTCTATTGTACGTGTGAGAGGCCGTTCTTCTGAAACGGCGTCGAAGGTTGATTGATTCGGATTTGGCGACCGCACAGTGTTGCGAATAATGTTAATTAGGTGGACAAAATTCATAACTTCATTTGGAATAGATGCTCGTCGTATGAAGTAATGTTTATAGAATAAGAATGTTAATGTTTCTCCGTCGGTATTACTCGCGAAGTCAGTTTTACCGACACAAATGAATTAGCATTTTGAGACGTTGCAATTCTTGAGACAATTCTTATAAATTCTTATTTAAGATTATTACCAGCTGATATTGTTAAAATAAGGGGTAAGATCGTAATCGGAGATTCAGTAAATTATGTTGACATTTTGACAAGGAACTGATTCATTTGGTGGAGCGACGAATTCCTTTTCGAAGAATGATGTCAGTACGCGAACCATAGCAATTGCCAACGTTTCATTCGCAGTCGTTCGCCTTATGACCATACGTTCTTAGAACCAAGCGAGAAGAGATTCACAGCGGAAACGATGGATGCCCGATGAAAACGAAGTGGATCCTGCTCGTCGCCAAGGCCACGTTATTCAATAGGTACGTTAGGCACGGTGCCTAGGTCTACGAAGTACTTAGTACCTGTGACAAAATGCTATGACTAGACCACGGATCTCCCGGCATATTTATATTTTCAAGGATTGATTGATGAACACGTGAATTAGATAACAGCTAACTATCTTGGCAAACTTGTTAAGTAAGTGGCGAGGAAGGCGAAATTTCTGACTTTTTTCCAATTTTGTTTTGTTGGACTTTAGCAACATAAATTCTAAATCTATTAATCCACGGTCAACGAATTCCGAGATTCCTTATCGCGTTACTGTAAACACCTCTGCGTTGGCTTAGTCTTGGCGTTTAAAACAGTTTAAGCTCGCGTTCAAACAATTATACCTTTTTAAAGAGTACGTAGAGCAGTGTTTAATTTAATCGGGAAGAAGTGAAGCCCGATAAAAGAGAACGCAGATAGTAATGAGAATAGATAGTAATCAGTTTACGTGGTACAATTATAATAACATGGTTAATTGGTGGAGATATAATTTAGATAAAGATATAATTTATATAGATAATTCAGATCTAATTCTAAGGTAATTATCACTTGTTGTTTCGTAAGCCAAAAAAAAAACAGTCGATTAATTTATGAGAATTCCATGTTCGCTGGCATAATGACCGTACATATTTATTAATGTCCACACTTGTAGATTGGCAATTTGAATAAAGAGTAAAAGCAATCTGTCTTCAAGGTCAGCTACAACATTCCCATAAATTCACAGTATTTATTGCCTCTGTAACCATTTGGAAAGTATCCGTACAATAAACTATATTGCTGTGGATCAAAATGACTGCTATTCGTCCATCGGGTTTCTATTCAAACATCCTTTACCAAGGATTCGCAGTTTGTGTCGGGACATCCGACATTGAACCTGCAGTGAAATTTTTACAAGTAAACAGTTGCTCTTTACTGTAAACAATACATTATTAAATAATATTTACTAGGCATTAAAAAATCACCTACCATTTTCTCGTGAAAGAATTAAATTATTTTACGAACAATCCAATACATTGCAAAATAATTGCAAGTATGGAATTTCTTTAACTTCCTTTGCACGCTCGGACCAGTACGACAACTTCTAAGATCTTTCAGTTCGAATGGAAAATATAAGAATATGAATAAAACACAATCAACCGAATATGAATGTAAAACGAAAGTGGATAAAAACTAGAGATCGCGGTTATGAACGTGTATTAAAAAGCTAAAGATCCGTGTTCTTAAAGTACACGTGTACACGTGTGTTAAGAAACTAAAAATTCGCGTTTCTAATACACGTGTACACGAACATTTAAAGAAACGTTTTGTCAACGAAACAATTATATTCGAAGATCACAAATAAATCTTCGAATAATCTTTGTCAGCTCGAATAAACGCGATGCCGAGCGTCGAGCTCCGAACATCAAAAACTCAGCGACCAACCAACGGCATACAATGGAAATCGAAACTTTTACAATTTTCAATATGTTTTCATAAAAGTATTACAAACGAATAAGGAGCCTTTTCCTAAGAAAATGATTCGAAACACGACATGGATCGGACTTTCTCCAATAATATTATAATTTTATCGTAACAAATATATATCACATCAAATACACGTTTAATAGAAACCTCGATATAATTGCATCAACAGAATTATTAAAAATGTAAACTCGTATAGCAACAATTTTCTGTGATTCTCAAATTTATCGACGCAATTTACAGTATTTGCTATCGAAATCATCGTTTGCACTATATGCTGTAATCTAAAGAGTAATTAACCCGTTCATTAATAAATAATAACAAGAATAATACAATTTTCGCTAGAACTTTATCGACGCGTCTCGACGAGATAAAAAGTAGGCCAATAGAAAAGTCCTTAGGGTCTACAGGCACCACGATTGGCGAATAGCACTCGAGAGACACTTTCGCGGCAGCAATTCGATTTTTAGCGACGTCCGGCGCGAAACGAACGCGGAAATTAGGAGCGAGCGGAGATTTAAGTATGCGGTATAGATAAACGAATGAAGAATACGGGATTCAATTTCACCCGGATTAGTTGCGCACGCTACTTGAGCGAGTTCACTGTGCGCTCGTACTAAAATTGATCTCGTATGCTCCGATGGTGAGAGTCGGATTACAAGAGGACCAGAGTTTTCAAAGTGCCAGCATTATTGGATTACCGAAGTGTCAGGCCGGTATTATACACGACACATAACTTGGTCCCGTTCGTTCCCAAACGAGGCGACTCTGTAATTTCTGTGACCGTGCAGCCGTGCTCAATTTCCCGCTTCTTTCTTCTGTGGAAAATGACCAAAAACTGATTTCGCTGATGCTTCTTTCTTTGCCAGTCGGTGCGTTGTTCGTTTCAAGCAAATCCGATTCTGGCTTCGTAGGTGGTGTTCTCGAAATTCAATTCGGAAAAACACTCCTTCGGTCGTTAGAGCTTTTGCAGTTCAAATTAATCCCTTTCTAGATCGTATTCTCCTCCTTACAATACAAATTAATTCTTTTCGTAGACGATACTTACGGTTTTTTGTTAGCTTAAATTCCTCTCTTTTCAATTCCAATTCAACTTTTCTCAAGCCAAATTGACCGCTTTTCAAGTGAAATTAAACCTTTCACAGATTGAAATTGGCCGTCTTTTATTCGACGCTTAAAAACTTGGATTTTATTACTAATAATTGGAGATTCAATTTGCAAGAAGACGAATATGAATTACAAACGTATAAAGACGCACAGTTTAATGATCATAATTTAGTTACTAAATATTGAAGTCTCAAATATTTATGTTTGAATTGTTCAATCTTATAGCCAGACTGTGGATTTTTATACAAAATAAAAATTGTCTAGGTTAATTAGAAGAAAATTAAGTCTGATAAAAATATCTTTCCTCTTTTAGCCAGTTTAGTATGTTGCACACATTAGAAAGATACTCTTCAATTCTTTCAGCGACTTCAAAAATCCATAAAATACGCAGTTTACTTATGGCGTACACTTTTGAGCAGACCTTAAGTTAGGTTTATCTGAACTGAACTGTGGAAACAAGAAATTTAGTAATTAAATAGGTTAACGTTGATCCAAACTTCTTTATTGAAAGATAAATTGACCGGCGCGTATACGATTTTCTAGTTTAATCGGTGTCGACGTGTTCGTTTTTTCCTGACGCCGCGTGCGTGGACCAGGAGGAGCCACGCGATAAATTATTCGTGACTCCAGGGCTGGTCAGATAGGGTCGAAATCCCTGGAAAGGTAATTTTCTCTATTCCCGGAAGTGCAGCTTCCGGTTCCGCTGGCCGTTCCGCTGCCTTTTAATTCCCTTATCTCCGCGTGTTCCTCTTTGAATCTAGCTGTTTAACAAAGTAACTATCGTCGTTTTCAATCAGCTGCGCACAGCTAAAGCGAACGTTATGGCTTTTCGGTGGCGACCATCGTTGCCGTCATACGCGGCGAACCAAATGAATTCGACATTCCTCTGCGAGCCGGCTGAACGCGCGCGCCGCGGTTCCCTCAATTCCGTCCTCGTCGCGACGTTTTGCGATTCGTCGAACGTCTCCTATTACTTTCCAATCCTCTTACCCTAATGCGGTCTCCGCTTTTTTTTGTTTCCTTTATCGTTTACTGGCATCAATCAAATTCGTTCCAGGAAGTCGCGACACATTAACGAGGGCACCGCCCGATCCGTAATCCTGATATTTTATTCAACATTTTTTTTAAGCATAGGGGAGGACGTTCGACTCAACCGAAGTGGTTTGATAAAGTTGTGAAAATTTCGATCGTTCATCGTCGACAGCCTTTCGCTTTTTGCGTAACCGTTCTTTTGTTTCGGTCTAATAATTTCGGTTTTGTCATTTATGTTTTTGTTCCGGCTGCGTACAAAAGAGACAAGTGACAAGTAGACTGCAATTTTATATATTTATGGAAAATATCAAATTGTAAAATTGAAATCATTGAAAAGATTCGAAGATACTAAGAGTACTAATTTCAAATTACTGAAATTATTAAAGCAAGAAATCAAATTGGCTCTTATATTTTGCAATTGATGTATAATTTTTATTTTGCATAAAGATCTATATAGTCTACGAGAATGACACCACTGCTGATGCGATTTCTTAGAAATAGGAGCTCAATGTTAAAAATAAAGAAAGGAAAGAATATATTAATAATTTTTAAAAAATAGTTTAGCAATATTCTTCAATTTATTTTCATGGAAATATTTACGTACTCACTTTTTGTGACAAATTTTGTCGCGTGAACATATCCGATTGTCTTTTTGTAATATGAGTACCGAAATTCTCTTTTTAATAAAGTAAAATGAACAAGCAGAGTGCGGTAGGATTTAAATCCGAGCGGAAACAAAAGCGGGACTTTGAAAGCAAACGTTAAAGCCGGTACTTCTGTGCTTTGTTGACCACGGTTCGACTTATACAATTGACGCTCGCCGACTACAATTTTCACATTTTCAATTTATTTCGCAGAAGTGGCAACAATGCCGCACACGTTACATTGTATGAAGCTGTTTCAGACGTCTTTCCCGGCATACAACAGAAACTTCATTAGAATTACGGAATAACAATCCATCTTATTAACTGGACGTGACTTTGAACAATGTTGCGGTTGAACAAACTTGCACACAGAGTGGCTCAAATTGAATTTTGTTGAGACGTTAATGGAACTAGTTTACCAGAGAAAATTCTAAAAGAATTCCGTAAAAAATGAAGAATTAGTTGAAATAATAAAAAAATACACACGTTTTTTAACTTTTTGCAGATCCAGAATTTAAATCTTTGTTGTATGTTTAGATAATTGAGTTAGAAAGCGTGAGTTGTTTCGTCAATCCAACGAATTGTAATTATTGAAAAATATTTCGTAGGCGTGTGTTGAAAATCTACTATATATTTACTCTCTTTAACCCTTTCACCACTAAGAGAAACATTTTTCCCTATTTTAAAATTGGTGATTGTCGTATTTAATTATAAGCTCATCTGCATTTTTTATACAGAATGAAGTTTAGAAAAATGAGTTTAGAAAAAAAGAACTGTCAAATCAATTTTACGTCTTAACAAACTAAAATAAACAGTTAGTAATATTTACTCTTATCAACGTTATAGTCTTGCCTGATAGAACTCGTTACAAAACATAAAAATTTCGTATAAAAACGACGTAAAGTTGCCCATACGCCTGTCTAGATAATCAACATTCTAAAACTGGAGCAACCACGCCATTATTACCGAGTTATCAAGATCGCCAAGATGTTTTTCGCGGAAATTGTTCTAAAAATTTCTGTATCCTCGCGCGTAGTAGAAAACGCGCGAAGTCTCGTTAAACGCGGTCTCGTTTTTCTAGCGTTCGGTACTGTTAGCATTAAAAGGATATTATCTCTGTATCTGTGTGCAGGGACGCGTTGAAAGTTTGCGGAACAAAGTACGGGAAGACGTGTCAAACGACCCGATGCATAGGCCGGCTTATTGTGCGAAGGCGTTTAATCGTTTGAAATCCATTGTTACCCCGGGAACGCGCGAAAAGAATTACGTGCTCGCCGTGGCGGTATCAAGGATATACGCGTCGATCTGACCGACGTCGACGGTGATAAGCGATTATCGTGCTCCGTCGACAACGGACGGCGCGATCAGTTTCATAAGAATGTGCGCGCTGCGACGACGGGAAACATTCTTTCGTCGTCCAGCGGCCAACGCTACGGAATTTCGTGGACGTAACTGTCTATCATTCCTCGTCCCGATAATGTGTATCGTTGCCGCTGATACCGGACGGACAGATAAAAATTGTCAACGCTTCAGGGAAGATCAATCGCGTACTATATCGTACTGACAAGATAAACGTCGCGTAAATATCTTTCATTAAGCTCGGATTAGAACGAGTTATTCTTGACGCAGGAGTGTCTTCGGTAAATATCGAATGTTTGCCGAAATATTTTTACCATGGGAACTACTAGAATAGTTTCTTCTGTGCGACGTTTCTAGTCGCCGTCCGACACACGTTCTTTCGAAATCGTCGCACAAAATATCCTTTCATAGACTTCGTTTCTGGTTTCGTTTCAAATTTGGCCGGTGCAAAAATAGTTGCAGCTTTATGTACTTTTGTATACTAAATATGTTTTCGTGGTCCTCGTTTCCAGTTTTGTTTCACTATAGATAGTTTTCACTATTTTTTTTCACTATTTTTCATTTTGTAGTTTTCATTTCCGGGTTTGTTTTGCATTAGGCTGGTGCAAAAATAATTGCAGTTACAAGCGTCATCTTTGAAGCAATTACGTATAAACTTGAATTACAGTTTACGTGTATAAATAAGAACCATTTGCACTTAGACAATACCGCAGATATAAAGCAAGTTGAATTTATATGTTGGCATAGAATTTAAGAAATACCGAATGACATCTTCGGAAACATTTTTAGACGCTTTCTTGAAATTTTCTTTGGTCAAAGCGCTTCGATTAATATCGGAAAGAATGTTTGCGATCAGAATTTGTTCGGTTAAACAAAGGAGAACGTACACTGTATGAAAGCGCAACATAATTGCAACAGGAAAAAGCACCTGTTGCTAGGAGAAGCTGTTCAGACGTAAGAACTCTCGGACATTAAGGTATTTGGATACGAAGATTGCATTGCACTTAGGAGCATTACCGTTTGCATCGAAGTAATGTAATTGGGAACTGCTCGCGTAATCAGCGAATATTGAATTATTTCAATCCTCTGTGGTAACGAGAATGTATTCCCGACTACAGAGAATGTCTCCAAAAAGAAAAACGTATTATTTAAATTTCCGTTACAAGCTGAAATAAAGAAGTTAAAGCAACCCGAGTTTTTAATTTTTTTATCATTCCAAGTAATAACAAAATTAAAAAGAAAGTATTTTAGTTATCGTACAGTAAACTCCAGCATCTTCAAAAAGTCGAAATACTTTGATTCAGTTTTTAAAAAGTTACACCGTTTGGTATAACTCGAACAATTAATAAAAGAAATTGCAAAGCATAGAGCTTGTTAACTCGCTGAAATTTCTGAAATAGACTGCGTCCGTTTGTCTCATTAAAACGTATTTACCCTCCTTGGAAAGTATATTTCATTTGAACACTTTGATTATGCTAATGTATGCAAGAAGGCTGGGAAAGTACTCGGCCCTATACTCAACTCCAATTTTTATTTCACCAGATAAATTACTCTTATTTCATGGAATTTTTTACGCCGCCGGGTCGACAGTCAAGGTATTAATTACGTTTCGGATAGATGCGATCACGATGCGACGGTGAACTCTTCGCCAGCTTCTTGAATAAGCCAGCAAGGTCTACGAGAGTGGAACGGGACAGCCTCTACTCTACAGCAGCCGGCCATACGACACGAAGACCGGTAAAGATCCCGTCGATTAGGCCCTTTTCTCCCTTCGTTAGTAGTCTACAAACGTTCGTTAGTGTCGCCTCAAAAGGACTCGGTCCTTTGGTTGTTCGAACAGTTAGCGTTCATCGAGATAAAGAAAAAATTTGTCCCCGCAAACGGATCGATGGCTATTCGAGGAAAATCGTCTCGGCGAGGATGCTTCTTCGCGATCTACGCGAAACTTCGCTGGCTAATAGAATACGCTACCTGTACGAGTATTTACAATCGACCACGGATGTTTACGCGCTACTGCCAAATCATGCCAAATCATTTGGCACAAGGCGGCGCGGGTTTGTGACATTTTATGGACATTAATTTACGGATCAGCTAAAATTAAGCAGTGCCCAAATGAATGGATGTATCTTTATATACGAAATTATATACGAAAATATAAATGAATTGGAAAGCTTGTGAAACTCGTGGACAGTTGTTATGATTGTTCATATGAAATTAAATTTTGTGAATTCCTGTGTGCTCGTTTCGGCTGAAGAATAGACCTTTACGATTGTGTTTCTGATTTATTCGCGTTTGTGGCCAGACTAATTCAACCAGCGTTCCGAAATCGTTGTGCAGAAGATGCTAAGATTAACGAATTATGCTTTGTGTGTTAAATCAACAAAGAGTATTTCGCTTTTATAATGTCCCGATTATCCGAGTTGATGTTGGTCCGAGACTAGCTCGGATAATACGGACGGCACGATGAATATTCATAAATCGTACAGTAAAATCATAAAAAACATTTTGATGATGTAATATCGTAGATGTATTTAAGTTTAATTATATAATTATA